>JAYEPQ010000016.1:3612500-4162500 GCA_036321105.1 Dracaena cambodiana | reverse complement strand
TGGGGGTGGTGGGTCATAAAACATCTTATTTTTGGTGTTTCATATTTTTAATGAGTGATTATACAATATGCGAATACCTGTACAACATTCATAGTTATTGGTCTAGTTATTGGTCATTTTTGTTTATTGTCTCCTTTTTTAAAGAATGATCTATATATAGAATTCTAAATGAGCACACCACTGGTCTAAGTAAGCCTATCAAAGAACTTCCAATTAGTTACAAGTTTGTTATTTCTTTCTTTGGTTGTCTTCTCCCTAATTGTTTATTTGTTAATATCCGGATGGTGTAATAACCATTGAGGTATCACTGACCGAAAGGCATAACACTCATTTGGATATTACTACTCAAACGAAGTGTGATCACCGCTGCTAACCACAAAATAGATGAGAGAGAGAGAGAGTAGCAGCCAGAGAGAGAAGAGGCAGCTACGGTGGTAGTGGGTTTTTTCTTGAAGTATGAGAAAGGAGTTCAGGGAGAAAGGTGAGGGAGATATGGGTGAAAAAATAGGGTGAGCTCACCTAGTAAAATCCTCCCTTTTAGAAAGACAGGGTGGGCTCACTTAGCAGGGTGGTTTCACTTGGATGGGGGCGTGCTCATTTAGAATTTCCCATCTATATATTCAAACCAAGCGGAGCATAAAATTGACAAATCCAGTTAATTCAGCTGTGTGTCGTTCATTCCCATGGAGCATCGCTAACGGGACGCTAATCTGATAACTTAGGATAATCCTGATTACCATGTTGTACGAGTAGATTTCACCCCCACAACATATCTTGACGATGATGGCGTTTTCGTGATGGAACCAATCAAATCAAAGTTGGAATTTATGAACCAAGGGGATAACATCACTCAAAGGACAGTAGCCCCTGTTCCTGAGGTTCTAAACAACATTAGACCACTGGTAAGGAGAGTCACCTAATCTTTCTACGGTTATGCTTCATCAATTTTCAGTTCCCTTGATGCCTCGCTCTCATGTTCTTGATTCCATGCACCAGGACGGGATCAAAGTTCAACTCCAATCGGTATATCTCAAACAATATCTATGCGTCGAGAATGGTGGTGTAACACTCATTGCTGCCGACAGCAACATGCCATTTGAGGTGGAATCCGTATGAATGGGATTTCTTCAGGAACTTCAATGGTTCTAGTTAAATAGATCTATATCATGCTTATTTTTCTGTACTCAGATATGGGCGATCCCAGGCACAAGAAAATACTTGTTCCAAGCATCCAGCGGAAGGTTTATGGGTTTGAAGGGTAAACAACTAGTGGCACTATCTGACACACCAGGAAAGGTCGAGACATTCGAAATCGTGCAGAATGGTAGTGACTTCACCCGCGTTCGTATTAAGGCATGGGATGGCAAATTCTTGCAGGTATTTCTGAACATTTATTGTGTTTAGATAACACTGTGATATTTCGATATGCAGCTTTCCTAGTTTGCTATAGTTTGTCAGTCTGTGCATATAGTCATCCAGAAACAGAAAAATAATTATGCATTTAACACAACTATCCAAGGAGAATTCTTTCATATTCACCTAAACCTTAGGTATTAGCATATATAAGACAGAGAGAGAGAGAGAGGCCTAAGATCCCCCGGGTTGGCCCTGTTACCAATGATTGTGAAAACCTGGTTAGCCTTCTGCCTCTTCAATAAGCAATTTAGACCTTACGTGTTTTAAATCTCGGCCCGTATACTTGTATACTGATTGGTATACCAGTTTTGAAACTAAAACGATATGGTAAGGTGATATATTTATTGGTTCCCATTTTGGGCACGATAGATCAGCCATGTGGTGATATATCACCCAGTAAACGAGATGAAAAATACATGCGAGATTAACATATTATTGGTTTTTTTAATTTTTTTAAAATTTAAACCCATTAACCCAAACTCTTTAATACCCAAACTTGTTTTTATAAATATCATCAAATCCTCTATTCCTAATTCTAGCCTAGATTTAATCAATCGACGATTTGGCATTTTGCTTCTTTCTCTCTCTCCACACTCACTCGATCGCTCTAGCGATAACATCGAATAGGCAGTAATAGAGCTCCACATCTGTCTCTCTCTATAACATGCACTCACTATCGAAACTACTGACCATGTGAGTCCCAACAATGACCTTGCCAATCCGTGATTCGATTGACGATTCGATATGTTTTTTCTTCCTCTTCTTCTCAGTTCTCTTGCTCGATCGAGTGATTGTATCGAATAAGCTGTAGTAGAGAGTCTCATATCTCTTACTACTCCAAGCACCAACTATTGAGAGCTTCGACTTCAATAACCCATGAGCTCCGATGATGACTCCTCTCTCGCATATTGTTCAACTTCTCATCTATCTCTCGAGCAGATTTTTATGTTTTGAAGGTTGAGCTTGAATATTAGATATATCTATGTTTTTAGTCTCTTCATATATTTTTAAAATGGTTGTTTATGCTTGAATTCAATTCAAATTGACTAAGATAAGTATCCACCAAAACTATAAACTCGTTTTAAGTAGTTTAATATATTTCATGTATATAATAATATTTATATTCTTTGACCAGTATGATACTAATAAAACATTCAGTATTTAGAGTTATATTGTAGTATATTGTCCAGTATCTAGTATATAATTTTGCCTACTGCTATATCATCAACATTTGGTATTTAAAACACTGGGTCACACTATAGGTAATACAGGCTCCGCTATAGATAATACATGTCCCCATATCAAGTACTAACACTGCCATGTCCTGCAGAGAATATTTTCAACAATCTTGCGAAATTAAGAAAAAAACAAGACAAGTTTTGGATATCTTCATGATTATTTGATACCTTCGAGAAACTTTGTTTTTTCTACAATATCCATACATAATATTATAGCATAATAAACTTTACGAAAACGGTATTATTTTGCAAGCTTAAAGTGCCAGATACTTTTGAAAAACATTATTCTTGAGCATTGGCTTTAAAAGAACATTATTCTTGAACAAAAAAATTTGACATGTGAAAACACTTCTGAAAATAATATCTTACTATATGTACATTATGGAAGCCATTTTTTGGAATATAAGGAATAGTAGGAATAGTGTTTTTAATACTTAAATCTCCTAATGGTTTCCTATAAAACGAAGTTTATAATAGTTAATATAATTTATTTACTTAGACAGTGTTTCTCATAACCAATGTTGAAAATAACACGTTATGAAACCCGTTATGTTGCATTATGAAACCTAAATGTTACTTAACAGTTGAAAATAACTCAATGCACCGTAACAGTGCATTTTTTATATTATTTTACGTTAGTTTACGTTACATTAAATTACATTATGTTATGTTATGTTATTTACAATAATTTTTGTTGGCAATGAAAATTTCTAAGTAAATATAGTTTTCCACAACAGAATGCGGAGCTAACTCTGTAGCTCCGCGTTTGGCTATATTAGCCTTGCTTTTGAACAAAACGCGGAGCTATTCAATAGCTCCGCGTTAGTTCCGCGTTCTGGTTCTTTAGCTCCTCGTTTTGATGAGATTATCTCCGCGTGAGCAGATAACCAGAATCTCAAATTGATTGAGATTAAGATTTGAGCTTATCCAAATACCCAAATTGAGTCCAATCAGAACTCTAAATCAAGAGATTTAAATCAAAACTAAGATATTTGATTGGAATCCTTGATGAGAGCAAATTCTATTTAGATAGAAACTCTCATATGATCCTAAGGTTATAAATACCCACTTGGAGAAGCCCTAGAGCTCTTCTTTTCTTCTCCTTTTCGGCATCTTGGAGAATTCAAGTTACGCATAGAGCCTTGAGTTCGTGAAAGACCAGAGAAGATCATTTACAGTCGGCCGTCATCCTCAAGAGAGAAGAGCTCGACGTCAGATCGTCCAAAGAGCTGCTTGACAGATCCCATCGCCACAGATCCCACAAATCATTGTAAAAGAGAGCGATTGAGATATAAAATCCTCTCGTTTGTTCTTTCTTTTTCTTGCTCTCTTTCGTTGTAATTTAAGCTAATTCAATAGAAGGAAAGCGAAGAAATTCCGCTGTGAACAAACTGGCGACCACAGTGGGAGCCGTCTCTTTCACTAAAGAAGAGATTGTGGCGCAATCGGACGTCGATATGATCGGATCCGACGTAGACATGCTCATCGTTGAAATCGAACAGCAGAAGTACAAGGAGTACCTCTCCTCTGAATCAGGTAACCTGGACAAGACATGACACTATCGTTGCGTGCGCTCCAATACCCGAGCAACGGGTAAAAAGGTATCCACCGATGAACGGGGATCCTTGGAGACCATGGCCATAGAGCCGGTGTTTGGGTAGGAAATCCTAACAGAGGATGGCCTCTCTACTACCGAAGAAGACCTACGAACAGGATTGACCAGAACCCAACTCCAAAATAGAAATCGGAGAGCAAGGCGAAAAGCCCTCAAAGCCCGCCTTGGACTCGAGGCTAACGTCATAGAACGCGAGGCTATGGTCCTTCACAAACTGGCTCGCGCTAATCGCGAGACCAGTTATTATCGCGTTAAATGCGAAGCAACAACTTGCGTGAATCACAAGGAAAAGCCAGCGTGTGATTTTCCGCGCGAGGCTATTACTGAGCTTAGCGAGAAACGCGAAGCCAGTAAGATTTGCGCTAGTCGCAAAATTTCTGACACTCGTGACAAACGCGAGTATAAAATCTCCTTAAAGCCAGCATGTGATTTTCCATGTGAGGCTACTACTGGGCTTAGCGATAAACGCGGAGCCAGTAGCACTTGCAAGAAATGCAAGATTTTTGACACTCGCGATAAATGCGAGGATAAAGATTCCTTAAAGCCAGCATGTGATTCTCCATGCGAGGCTACTGCTGGGCTTAGCGAGGAATGCGAAGCCAGTACGACTTGCGATAAACGCAAGATTTTTGACACTCGCGATAAATGCGAGGATAAAGATTCCTTAAAGCCAGCATGTGATTCTCCATGCGAGGCTACTGCTGGGCTTAGCGAGGAATGCGAAGCCAGTACGACTTGCGATAAACGCAAGATTTCTTACACTCGCGAGAAACGCGAGAATAAAAATTCCTTACAGCCAACGTTTGATTCTCCACGCGAGGCTAATACTGAGCTTAGCGAGAAACGCGAAGCCAGTAGTACTTGCGAGAAACGCAAGATGCCTCACCTCCGCGTAAATCGCGAAGATGATTGGCAGATTGTCGTCAATCGTAAAAATCGCGCTAGATGCGAAGTTATGACTTGTGTTAATCACAAGAATAAGCCAGCGTGCAGGAATTTTCTTCCACGCGGGGCTAAGATTCCAGAAGGTAAACTTCTGAAGAAACGCCAAGCCAGCGTAAAACGCGAGGCTAGCATAGCAAAACGCAGAGCTATTCTTCAGGCCTACGACACAAAACGCAAAGATAACTTTCAGCTCCGCGCTCCAAAACGCAAAGCTATTTTTCAGCATCACGTAGATCAACCTGAACACAAAATCAGGGCTGATCATTGCATCAATGGACCAGAACTGAACTCCAGTAATCTCAAGAAGCTTCAGTGGGCTTCAGGACCCTCTCAACACTTGAATGGGCCCCACAAAGTCACCGACCTCAGGGAGTATTTAACCAAGAAGAGAAGTATAGAACAATTTCAATCCGAATCTTCTTGTCACTGTCAAAAGCAACTTATGACAGTAGTGTCCGCTGTAGTGGATAATTGTTGCTGCAATAAGAACAGGGTATTGGTGTTCGACCGATTAAACGAGTCGGACAAAAACCCTGCTAAGAAAACGAAAGCTACTCCCCGAAAGGAATGGAGAATTGTAACCTCCAATATGGTCGGAAAGGGGAAGAAGGTTGTAGAGACATATAATGATTCGGAATCAAGTGATGAGGAACCCCATTACAACACCCGACCTAAGTCAGGAGCTGTCCCGCCTCGAAACTATAAGAAACTTGTAAAAGGTTCTTATGACGACGACAGCGATAACTCAGCTGTAGCTTCACCTCGTTCCTCTGCATCATCTCGGCTACAAAAGTCAGCATCACATATGGCGGATTAATCAGATGACATCGATCAAAGATTTGAAGCCCAAGAAAAGATGATTCGGGAGCAATAAAAGACAATTGAAGATCTTAAAATGATGCTCTCGAAAGTAGTCGAGAATACTCAGAAGATTGTTGAGGATAACGCTAAGAAAGAAAAAGAAACCTTGTTCAACAAACTGAACGAGGAAGATAAAGAAGAGAAAGCCCACTCAACACATGAGGACGAGGACAAATATTCTTTTCATGATCCACATGAAGAGAAAATTGAGAAATTGCAATCAACTCGAAGCGCTAATGCACAAGAAGGAGTTGAAAGAATCGGGGGTATCAAGACCATATCCACCTGAATGGGATCTGGCACCCTACCCAGAGAAATACAAGCCGCTCAAATTAGAGCCATATGATGGGAAGGGATCTCTCAGTCAACACATGGGCAATGACCCAGTAATGACCAAGGTATTCACAAGTACCTTGCGAGGGCCTGCCTTTACTTGGTTTATGCAGCTGCCCCCAGGTACTATTAATACCTGGTTTGATGTGGAGAAACTATTTCTCTCATGCTTATTTGAGGATGATACCGAAATTACGGTTCATTCCCTCCTTGCGACTAAAAAAGGGGAATAAGAAACCGTCAAAGACTTCATAGAAAGGTTCCGAGAGAAGTCCGTGCATTGCAAATACGGAATGGTCTAAGAAACTCTAGTCGAGACATGTCGACATAATCTTAAGACTAACGTGCTCCTAAAAATGGGGGCTGTAGAGTCTAAGACATGGAGGGATTTGCTCAAACAGGGAGAGCAAGCCGAAGATTTGATTCGCCGAGTTGAAGAGTCTCGTGGATCAAAAAGTACTGGAAGTAGTAGGCCATACGCCCAAAATAACAATAAAAATAAAGGTAAAGCGGCAATGGCATCAGAGGCAGCTCCACAGAAGACAAATCCTCCGAGCCCAAAGCCTCAAAATCAAACGGGTACAAGGCAAAATAGGCCTCAATAGGAAAGGATCTATACTTTCAAGGTGAAATAGACGCACACCCTCTTTCACCTCCTCCTTAGGAAGGGAATGTTGAAACTTTCAGAAAATAGGAAGCCGGAGGACTCTGGTAAGACCAACGACCTCAACTATTGTCTCTACCACCGGAATGTTGAACACCCTACTAGGGATTGTTACCCTCTAAAGAACAGAATCCAAGCACTAATAGAGGCTGGATTTCTGACGCTTAAAGAGGAATAAAAGAAGGTCACCGCCAATATGGCAACCATAGTGGTTGGAACGCATGAGTTTCCCACAGGGGTAACCCCAATTCCAAAGGGGAAGTTGGTTACAAAAAACCATGACCCGCACAATAAGGCTCAAGAAGGAGTTGTCCCTGTGACAACCCAAAAGGGGGAAGTTATGTGGGTCCGCCCTGATTTACTACAGGATGATTAGTGGACTACCGCAGGGGATCAAAGGAAAAAGCGGACTGTTAATGCCATTTCCGCAGAGATAAAGGAAGAATATATAGCCTCGGGAGCCTTCACAGATTCTGAAGAAGAGCCCGAAACAATGGCCACTCATCAAGATGGGATGGGCCTTCCAATACTCGGTCTGGCAAACCATACCTCAAGGATTACACCAGAGTAGACAAGAAAAACATATGCGGGGAACTCGCAAAGCCCACAAAACAAAAGGGACTTCGTTTCCAGAAGAATCCTGTTAGAAATGAAGAGGCCAAGGAGACTACCTTCAAATTCGATATAATAGCTCAGTTAGCAAATATCCCAGCACGAGTAACGCTTTACGAATTGTTGAGATTATCAAAATCAACACGTGAAGCATTAAGAGAGGCCCTGGCAGACTCTGAGTCATTTTTAGCTCAGATCGTCGAGCCGGCCGATGAGGAACAGGACTCTTGCCCCAGCTGTTATCAAGTAAGGAGGCAGATCCCACAAATTACCTTCTCTCCGGAGGACATGCAGGTAAGGAATATAAAGCATAATAGGCCTTTATATTTCACCGGATATGTCAGATCCACTAAGGTGGAACGCATTCAAATCGATCCGGGGTCTGCACTAAGCGTTATTCCCATAAGGCTAATGCAATTATTGGGAATATCCCCTCATCGTTTGACGCCTACAAATAGTACTATCTACGGATTCAATGCTAACAACAGTTGTCCTCTTGGCAAAATCCGACTGCGGTGCCAAATTGGAGATTTAAGGACGGAGGTTACATGCTACGTTATAGACGCAGATACGTGTTATAACATCTTGTTGGGACGACCTTGGATCCACGCATATATGATAGTCCCGTCGACTCTCCACCAGTGTATGAAGTACTGTGACGAACAGGGAGAAGTCCGGATACTAGTTGCAGATAAGCAACCATTCAAGGGACTAGAGAATTACTTCACAGACGCCAGACTCTACAAACTAGTCCATGAGGTCCCGTACGACAATCGCAGCAGGCTTCAAAAGCCCGATGACAACGGCAATGAAGCCGACACGGAGTACGAGTCTCCTAAAGATAACGATGGGGGTGATTATGAAATCAACCCTCACATAGATTTTAATTTGAATTTTGATAATAAAGTAGCTGATGTAGTAGAGAGTGAGTGGGTTATCAATGAAAACATAAAGTTAGTCTACGAGCCTGCTATAGCTACGGAGTCTGAACCCTCTTGTACTTCCATTGAAGTGGATGGCCTGTCCGAACTTGAAGTTCTGGCGGCATACCATTTGCCCCTCAGGTCATCCCTCCTCTCTCAATCAAAAATAACTAAGGGACAAGGTCACTTCTTTGAGGTGCCTCCTCGACAGGGGTCTCAAAAGCCGATCATGTTCGGCAAAGTAATTACGTCATCTAGACAAAGTCAAAGCAGTGAAAGTGATGAACAAACATCACCTCAATTTCACTTATATGAACAGAAATCCCTGCAAATGATGGAGAAAATGGGTTATAATGTCACCCAGAAACTGGGGTTAAACTTTGGAAAAGGGCGACGGAATCTCATACCTCATTTAGACCGAGAGGAAAGAGCCCAGACTATTATCAAAAGACTCGCAGGGGGTTGGGCTATGTATCTACCCCTCCCTCACCACCATGCCAATATGAGGAAAGTTCTTCGGCCGATGATGATTCATCTCCACTTGATCATGAGTCGGATCTAAGTACCGGCACTTGGTTTCAATCCTTGACAGCCAATATGGTTTCAGTCACACCAGAAAGCAACGAGGAACCAATTGATGTTCAAGATGATTTCTGGGCTAAGCATATGGACACTCTCTGGGATATCCGCTTTGAACAGCGTGACCCACCCACGGAAGAAAAATTGGTACAAGTTAACATGGGAACGGAAGAAAATCCGAAACCCATCTTCATAAGCGACACGTTAACTCCCTTCGAAAAAGAGGAACTTATATCTCTTATCAAAGAGTATACAGACATGTTCGCCTGGAGTTATGAAGACATGCCTGGGCTTGACCCTCAAATTGCCACGCACCAGTTAAATATTAAAGAAGATGCCAAACCAGTTAAACAACAGCAAAGGCGCTTTCGACCAGAATTGATGGAGGCAATAGTTGCCGCTATCAACAAGCTTATAAAATCCGGATTCATCCGTAAAGAGCAACATCCTGATTGGGTGGCTAACATAGTGCCGGTTCGTAAAAAGAATGGCAAAATCCGGATATGCATCGATTTTAGAGATCTGAACGCTGCATGTCCTAAGGATGAATTCCACTTCCCATCACCGATGTGATGATTGATAATACTTGCGGTTATGAGAGGATGTTCTTTATAGATGGCTTCTCAGGCTATAACCAGATTAAAATGCACCCAGATGATGAAAAGCATATGGCTTTCATAACGCCGCTGGGGGTATACTATTATACGGTGATGCCTTTCGGATGAAGAACGCCGGTGCCACCTACCAACGTGCAATGAGCGTCATATTCAAAGAACACCTGCGCAAAACGATAGAGTGTTATGTGGATGACTTAGCGGTCAAAAGTAAGAACAAAGAAGATCATCTTTATGATTTAAGAACGGTCTTCGATCTTATACGAAAACATCATCTGAAGATGAATCCCACTAAGTCTTTTATGGGGGTGTCTAGCGGAAAATTCCTTGGGTTCATAATAACTTCAAAAGGAATTTTTCTTGACCCCTAAAAGGTGAAACCGATTAGCGAAATGCCACTGCCCCGCAATCTTAAGGAATTAAGGGGGTTACAAGAAAAGTTAGCCTATATCTGGTGCTTCATCTCCAATTTATCAGGGGGATGCCAGCCATTCTCTAAACTCGTGAAAAAGGGAGTTACTTTCGTATAGGATGAGGCATGTCAACAGGCATTTGATGATCTCAAAGAATATCTCACTAAACCTCCTGTTCTTATGGCACCGGTCCCTGGGCAGCCATTTCTTATATATGTAAGGGCCATGGATGATGCTTTAGGAGCGTTACTTGCTCAATATAATGAGCATGGCCATGAACATGCTCTTTATTACTTAAGCAGGACAATGATCGGAGCCGAGCGTCGGTATACTCCGATCGAAAAAGAATGTTTAGCCCTAGTGTTCGCTGTTCAGAAAATGCGACACTATCTTTCAGGGCAAACGATACATGTCATATCACGGGTTAACCCCTTGAAAATTCTGATGACAAAACCGGGATCCTTAAACGGCCGATTGGAAAAATGGGCACTGCTACTATCACCATATGATATACATTTCGTCCCTCAAAAATCCATGAAAGGACAGGCGATTGCCGATTTCCTTGCAGACCATCCAATTTGGTCCAATTCCAAACAGACGTCAGAGGTCAACACAGTTAGCAAAGAATAACCATGGCAAATGTTCTTTGATGGTGCTGCCAGACGATCTGCTGCTGGAGTGGGGGTTGTGCTAATATCCCCACATAAACATATATTGCCTAACAGTTACTCATTAACAGAACCGTGCACGAATAATGTGGCGGAATATAACGCGCTCATTATCGGCTTAAAAATGGCTCTGCAACTGGGGGTGAACTATCTAGAGGCATATGAAGACTCTAAGCTCATCGTCAATCAGATGACGGGTGAGTATGAAGTCAGACATGAAGCTCTCATCCCCTATCATCAGCTAGCCATTGAGCTAGCAGGATATTTTGAACAATTTTATATATATCATATATCTCGGAATGAGAACGTCTATGCAGATACTCTTGCTGCGTTAGCTGCAACATTGGCGATCCCGCCGGGTGAAGCTAAAAGCATCACTATTGGTAGCAGGAAACTCCTCCACCCAGATACGGTATTCCAAGCCAAAGAGGTGTACCAGACAGGCTTAATTCTGGAACCCCATGATTGGCGATTTCTATTAATAGATTACGCGTTACATGGGATACTACCAGAGGATCCATAGGAGGCCACCTCGACAAAGAGGAAGGCCCCGAGATTCTACTTTGATCGTACACTTCAAACTTTGTACAGAAAATCAAATGATGGTTTGCTGCTACGCTGCATATCAAAAGCAGAAGCAGATGAAGTGCTGAGGAAAACACATGATGGAGTGTGTGGAGCTCATCAGCCCGGTCCAAAACTCAGAGTCCGCATAAGAAGGCTGGGATACTACTGGCCGAAGATGATTACAGAGGCAATGACATACGCTAAAAGGTGCCATGCATGCCAAGTACATGCCAATTTTATTCATCAGCCCCCAGAATACTTGCACAATATTGTTGCTAGTTGGCCATTTGAGGCATGGGGAATGGATATTGTGGGACCTATAACTCCCCGGTCGTCCAGAGGACATCGGTTTATTCTTGCAATAACCGATTATTTTTCAAGATGGGCCGAAACCGTGCCCATAATAGAAGTGAAAACGACAGATGTGATTAAGTTCATCAAGCATCATGTCATTTACCGTTTTGGCATCCCCCAAAAAATCATTCATGATAATGGACCGCAATTCATCAGCTAAGGGTTCTCAAGATTCTGTGATAAGCTCAGAATCAAAGATATTGCTTCGATGCCATATAACCCCGCGGCAAATGGGTTAGCTGAAGCTTTCAACAAGATGATCATTAAACTCCTTCGAAAGTTTGTCTCTTCCAACAAAAGGGACTGGGATGAAAAGCTGGGAGAGTGTTTGTGGGCTTATCGCACCACCGTTCGCACCCCGACAAAAACTACCCCGCTCTCCTTGGTTTATGGAAGTGAGGCCGTCTTACCTCTCGAAATCCAGATACCATCACTAAGAGTGGCCTTAGCCACAAAGATGATGACAGAAGAACGCCATCAACTAAGATTGCAAGAACTAGAGGCGTTAGATGAAAAACGTCTCAGGGCTCAACAACAAATTGAGTTGTATCAAGCTCGAATCTTGCGAACGTTCAATAAGAGCGTTAAACCAAGGACCTTTAAACAAGGAGACTTGGTCCTGGCTATTAAAAGGCCAATGATTCTAACCCACAAGACTAAAGGTAAATTTGAACCCAAGTAGGAAGGACCGTTTATTGTGGAGACGGTATACTCTAGTGGAGCCTATCACTTAATAAACCAGGGTGGCGATAGGATGATGATGCCGATCAACGGCAAATTTCTGAAGAAATACTATGCCTAAACTAAACCAGAATGATGACAGAGTAACTGTCACATCTGGTTCAGATCACTAGGAGTATAACCATCCACTTGTTCAAGTTACGCAGATGAGCACTTGAACTCTTTGCTAGGCATGCGCAATCAGGCGCCTCTGCCGAAATCTGATGATCTTAACTCGGTCATCTTGGGATGTGCAGTTCAAGTTACGCATGAGAGCCTTGAACCGCCTCCACTTGTTCAAGTTACGCAGATGAGCATTTGAACTCTTTACTAGGCATGCGCAATTAGGCGCCTCTGCCGAAATCTGGTAATCCTGACCCAGTCATCTTGGTATGTGCAGTTCAAGTTACGCATGAGAGCCTTGAACCGCCTCCACTTGTTCAAGTTACGCAGATGAGCACTTGAACTCTTAAAACTATGCATGCGCAATTAGGCGCCTCTGCCGAAATCTGGTGATCCTGACCCGATCATCTTGGTATGTGCAGTTTAAGTTACGCATGAGAGCCTTGAACCGCCTCCACTTGTTCAAGTTACGCAGATGAGCACTTGAACTCTTTGCTAGGCATGCGCAATTAGGCGCCTCTGACGAAATCTGGTGATCATGACCTGATCATCTTGGTATGTGCAGTTCAACTTACGCATAAGAGCCTTGAACTGCCTCCACTTGTTCAAGTTACACAGATGAGCACTTGAACTCTTTGCTAGGCATGCGCAATTAGGTGCCTCTGCCGAAATCTGATGATTCTGACCCAGTCATCTTAGGATGTGCAGTTCATGTTACGCATGAGAGCCTTGAACTGCCTCCACTTGTTCAAGTTACGCAGATGAGCACTTGAACTCTTTGCTAGGCATGCGCAATTAGGCGCCTCTGCTGAAATCTGATGATCCTGACCCGGTCATCTTGGGATGTGCAATTCAAGTTACGCATGAGAGCCTTGAACCGCCTCCACTTGTTCAAGTTACGCAGATGAGCACTTGAACTCTTTACTAGGCATGCGCAATTAGGCGCCTCTGCAGAAATCTGGTGACCCTGACCCGATCACATCGGTATTAGCAGTCTAAGTTACGCAAATGAGCCTTCAACTATTTTACCTAAACAACTAAATCATTTTGATGACAATTTATCTGTTGTGCAAACAAATTTTGTAGCCAACAGGTAAAAGAATCAAAAGATTACCTTTACTCATCAATAAGGATGAAGTTACAAAGTATCAGTAAAGTTCTCTCTTTTATTACAAGATTCTTATTACAAAAAGAATGAAGAATAAAAGAATAGAAAAGAATTATGGATCTTCTAGAAGCTTCAATTTATTTGTTGTCTCGTCAATCACTCGACGACGAGTTTCCTCCACGGAGTGTTGGGCCTGCCGGCGTAAATGATTATCGTTTATTGCCAGTTGCTGGGCCAATTACTGACGAGATTCTTCAATAATACGGCTCCTCATTATACCTTCCTGTTCGAGCTGTCCCTTTTGAAGAATCAGCTCTTCCCGTTTCTTAACGGATTCCCCTAACCGAGACTCATTAGCTTCCAGAGTAGCTCGATCCTTAGCAATGGTCTCTCTAGCTCTAAGGATGGCAGCCTGACTCCCCTCAATCTCGAAGTCCACTATCTCTAATCCCTTGAGGATTGATTCTTGACTGGCTCGTAGTTCTGCCAACTCCTGAGATCAGACTTCCTCTTGGTGCCTCAGTTCCTCTTGACGAGCCACCAACTCTGTCCGAAGACGCGCCGACTTGATTTCAGTGATAGCTTCCACATCCACTTAGCGAACTGTGTTTAGCAAATTCACCTGATCTTCTAAAGCTTCGAGGCAGGCCCGGTAAGGAGCTGCTCAGTCTCGTCCCCCAATCCTCTCAATATTATCCAGATAGATGGACAACATTGGACGTCCAAGATTAAAGAAATCTCTTCCGTCAAGAATCATCCTGATACATCTCCTTAGCAACCGCATAAAGTCATTAACACTGTGGTTGAAGAATTCTTCAAGAGGGTCCGCAGTGTTAGTGTTTAATGCAGGCAGCGTTAAGGAAGATGTCGCTGGAGGAGGAGTGGCGACTATTGGGGCCGAGGAAGAAGAAGCCCGTCCCTGTATCAGATTCATAACATACGGGGCCAGTAAAGCTAATATGGACTTGGCGGAACTGGAAACCTGAGGAGAAGCATCATTAGTACAGATCACTCGGCAGCGCCACCAGCAGGGGTAGATGATGGTGTCTTCACCCGAAGTTCCTCCCGTGGTAGAAGTGGCTTCAAATGAGAACTTCAAATTTTCTTCATCTCCCACTGGCGGAGGACTCGGGGCTGGAGGAGTCACCAACGGCTCAGCAGCAATAATGGTAGATGGCATTAATATTGTTGGTTGGGAAGCAGAAAGCACACCAACAACCACCGGAAAGGTTTCTTCAGAGCAGACCTCGGGTGTCGGAGATGGCAGACTTGGAGATGGGGTAGCCTCTTTTGCCGCGGCCGCAACAACCACCTCTGTTCTATCATCACTCCCGAGTTCATCGATTGGGGGGCTGAAGAAGGAACAGAGGAAGGAGTTGTCATAAAGTAGTTTGCATCAAATTCATTAGCAGAACTACCTAAACTTTCCGCCGAGCCAGTTGTGCCAGAATAATCCACCTTCTCCTCAGACTCTCCCCTGGTAGTCGAATGCATCGGCGAGTGGGGTTGACCACCTACAAAAAGTAAACAAATAGTGTTACATATAATGATAAAATGAATAAATAGAATGTAAGAGCCATACCAGGAGAAACAAGTCCAGTGGTCGGACTTGAAGGGGGAGCCATTGTTGTTTCCAGGAGCGCACCTGTTTCGCTACCCAGGGGTTGCGTCGCAGAATGATCAACAGATTCTGCGGTTGGGGGAGTCAAGACCTCAGTAGCTCTTGGAGCTTCAGCAGGTCTACTCTCCTCTGCCGGCGCCGGAGGCAGAGTTGAAACCAACAAATCTGAAGCAAACTTGGCTGCCGCTTCTTGAGAGACTAAGAGGGTCCCCGGGGCTAATTTCTGCTTCTTTTTTGCCGGTTCGCCTCTTACAGGTCCACGGCGTTTAACGGTTGGACTCCGGGGACGGGGAACCAAGTCTTGAGGGGCACCACCATCATCGCCATCATCATCATTACCATTATCGTCATCACCATCAGAGTTGCCCAAGTCTGATGGATCTGCCGTCGCACCAAGGAATTCGTCCATTCCTTTCACCCTCACTCTTTTGGCTCCTTTGCGGCTAGCATAGAAGGCCTCTATCTCCTTGCAGCAGCTGCGGTTGATTGAGAAGTTTGGTACTTCAACATTTGCAACACTGTACAAGGTACAGAAGCTTAACACCATGCTTAGCTCTGGTGATTTCAGGGGTAGCATAAATTCTGCTCCGGTTCCTCTAGTAACAAAATGTAACCAGCCCCGTGCCCCTGCATACAGATTTCCCTCGTATGCCAACTCTTTGTTTGGATTTCCTACATAAAACTGCGTATATCCAAATTGACGAGCAAATCTGCTCGGGATATACTGCTCTATGTAGTACATGGTGTCTTGCCTGTACACCAAGTGTCCGGGGCGAATATTCAACAACCACCAGAAAACCCCTAAAGATAAGTTGGTGAACTGGTCTGCTCCCAAAATATCTTTAAATTTAGATCCATACTCTCCCCCAGGGAAGTCTGGGAAGCAGCGGAAGATCTCGTAGTTTTGATGGTGACGGAGTGTCCTGCAGATTTGAGAGATATAATTGATCTTCCAGACAGAGCGCTCATACTTCTCTACAAAGTATGGCTTGTCAGTTGGGTTGTAATCCGCAGCACTCATCAGCGGCGGGCAGTGCATGACTAGCCATGCCATTAAATATGTATAGGGCATCTCTACCCTTGGGTTCGGTGTCTTCACCGTGACAGCTTTTTTGGCCACTTTACCCTTCCCAGCTTTGCCTTTATTCTTCTCCGCTGGCATTAAGCTGTTGCAAAGGGCCCGGAGCCCACTTTGCAGGTTGGCAACCATTGCTGGTAACAACCCGAACGGTCGACCATGGGCCAATAGAACGGCTGGATAGACGACATTCTTTGCGATGGCCTCCTTGGGAAGAGAAGGGACAACGCATCTCTTTAACCAAAGCATCAGGAATCCCGCAAGCAGACCCTTATCTGAAATTGGGAACTGTGCTTGGTAGTGGAAGCTCTGAAAGACCGTGCTAGGACCAAATCTTCCTTCATTTGATTCGGTCGTGTATGATGTGGCTTCTAAGCTGGAGATACGCTCCTTCACTTCTTCGATACTAATGGAAGGGCGTCCACAAACCGTAGGGAGACTCTCCTTCAGATTAATGAAGAGATAGTCTGCCCACTTCTTATGGCCAATTCCCTGGTTCCTTACTCCAGCCAGGTCGGCACAAATATGATAGTGACACATTATTTCCCAGTAGGTCTGGTAGATGTGCTCATCCCCGCTTTCAGCATCTTCAATTCTTCAGCAGTGGGGATATATTCCTCATAAGAGACTTCGCCCATTGATAAACCCGACACTTCAAACATCTCATGGAGAGCAAATCCAAGCTCACCCACTGGTGTAAAGAAGGTGCCAGTCTCAAGGTTATACATCTCCAGCAGGCAGAATAAGTGGTAGTCACTTTGAGGAAAGCCAAACTGGAAGTTTCTAATGGCTTTGTACAAACCAATTTCCTTTAGCGTCTGCTCACGGGTGTCCAGTATGTGTTTGACAAGTCTGAACCACCACATGTTGCCCAAAGAGTGGACCCATCCGAGCAATCTAAAGTCTTTGGTAGGGTACTGACCACCCTTGGCCAAAAATTCGCTAAGGAAAGTCTTAGTACGAATCGGGACTTCACCAACAGGGTGCTCTTTGGTGACTCTGCCTGGGAGGAACCCTGTAATACATCTGCGGGGACCGTCTTGAAAAGCCCCATTCGCGCCGAATTTGCCGGTCGCAACACTATCATATTCACGAGTTAGCTCAAAATCTAACTCGCGGCGGGAAGACAGCCTTTGGAGATACACCAAGGGGTAGCTACGCTCCATGTTAGGCAGAAACATGAGCAGATCCCCAGCCTGGTACAGCCACTTGCCCTCCTCTTCAAAGAGGATCTTATCAGAGTGATCCAAAGTATCTCCAAAGAGGAATGCGGGCTTTTCCAGTACCTCCCGATTCGTGGCCTCAAAATGGGCGTCAGTGATGATTTCCCGTGCAGTAGCAGGGCTTATCTTATAAGTTTCTCCCTGCGCTCCCTGAGACCTGGTTTGAAGGCGGGAAGATTAGTGGTGAAACGGAACTGAGTTGCTGAGTCGGCACCCCCACCATAGCCGAAGTGATGCCCTTGGGAGATTGGATCCACTGAATAGCCAACTGCAAAAGAGGAATTAAGAATTAGAAAAATTTCTACAAATCAGAAAATTTTTTCTAAGTATGAAAACGCGGAGCTAACTTCGCGAAGTTAAGTAAAATAACTTCGCGATCATGAACGCGAAGCTAAAATTCTAATCTCGCGTCAGAACGCGATAGTTAATGAAAATAACTTTGCATTTAAAATGCAGAGGTAACGTTATAGCTTCGCGTGGAGGAAGATCAGAGATCTTTTCCTTCTTCTCCAAGCCATTTGGCGGGAGTATGGTGATCTCACCGGTAAAAGAAATGATTGGCCGATTAAGACCGAGCCAAATCACTCTAAAAATGTTCCAAAAAGCCCCAAAATTGAGGTTCTTACCTCCGATAGGCGAGGCGCGAACTGGCTCGCTGCTGCCATGGCCGCTGCCACCGCTGCTTGGGCTAGTCGCCGACGGCGAGGCTGCGCGTGAAGAAGCACGGGTCTTGGGTGCCATTGATTTTCGAGAAATTTTGGAGAAATCGACGGAAATTTGGTCGAAATTGATCGGGTCGCCTGGTCGCCCGAATCACCTGAGCTCTAGTCGCCTGAGTTCTTGAAATATCTTCGAATGAAGTAAGGAAGAAAAAGAAGAGACTCCATTTAAATGAAGAAAACCGCCTCTTGATATTCGGCACAAAAATCGGAGCAACTAATGATCAGTTGCTCTCCAAAAAAACGCGAAGCTTTTTGCTTCGCGTAATGATTCAAAGCGCGAAGTTATTAACTCCGAGCAACTATGCAAAATGCGAAGCTAACTTGGTATTTTAGCTACACGTTTCTATGAAGCTTGGACTTGGCACGCATGATCAAGCGCCTTTGCCGAAATCTGATGATTATAACAACAATCATCTTGACATGTGCAGTTCAAGTTACGCAAATGAGCACTTGAACTTCCTCCATCAAACTAAGGCATGTGCAATTAAGCGCCTTTGTCTAAGTTAAAATGATCCTTATCTGATCATTTGAGGTACTAACAGTCTAAGTTACGCAAATGAGCCTTGGATTGTTTTACCGAAACTATGAACCATCTATTTGTTGAGCAAGCAAAATTCTTGAAGCCAACAGATAAAGAGAAAAAGAATTATCTTTATTCATAAAACAAAAGGATTACAAAAGAAGAGGGAGTTATAACTCTCCCAAAAAGGTTCAACATATTCATCGACTCATCAATAACCCAACAACGAGTTTCCTCCATGGAGTGTTGAAATTCTCTGGTTCACATGCAAAAGATCTCTTCTGCAAATATCAGCTATGATCTATTTAAAGTTCTTAGTGGATCATCTGAAGATACAACTACAAGAATCCTAATGAAGATGCACAAGTTGGGTTCAACATGCTACAAGTCCTTAGATGAGCATCTCTATTGCTTTGGAAAGCAACAGAGATTGTCATCTAACAGAAATGGTCCTCAAGAAAACTTAAAGAGCTGCCGCAGAGTTCTTGTAACTCCTTCAAAAGTTTATCTTTTGGAACCAGAGCTTGAAACCTGCAACTATATTGTAAAGCATATGCTTCTAGCTTCCTTAGAGTTACTTTTGCCGATGAAGATCGGAAGAGCCATACGCACTCCTCTTCAAAAAGGATCTGGTCCAAGTACTTAACTGCAAAAGAAGAATCAAGAGTTAGAAAAAATTTTACAAAACTCGAAAAATCTTCCAAGTATGAAAACGCGGAGCTAAGCATAAACTTCGCGCCAGTTGAGGAAATAGCCTCGCGTTGAAAAGCGACTGCTAGTGAAAATAGCCTCGCGTTGAAACGCGACTGCTAGTCAAAATAGTCTCGCATTGAAACGCGACTGCTAGTCAAAATAGTCTCGCGTTGAAATGCGACTGCTAGTCAAAATAGCCTCGCTTTAAAACGCGACTGCTAGTTAAAATAGCCATGTGTTTCAAATGCGAGGATGACACGATAACTTCGCGGAGAAAAAGACCAAAGTTTTTCTCCATCTTCTCCTTTCTTCTCAAGCCTTACGGTCGGAAAACGGCGATCTCGCCGATAAAAAAAAATGGCTGGTCGGTTAAAACCGAGCCCAAACACTCCAAAATTGATCTAAGGAGTCTAAAAGTTGGGAATTTCTACCTCTAATTGGTGCAGCATGGATTGGCTCGCCATTATGGCCACTGTCTCGGTCGCCGCCTCCGCTGCTAACGCTGGCCGCTGATGGTGAGGAGACGCGCGATGCCGTACTCTTTTTAAATGACATCCTAATGATGAAAATCTACGGAGATTCGAAGGAAGTTTAGTTGAAGATCATTCCTTCAACCTGACTCGCCTGAGTCGCCGGAGCTCCAGACTCTTGGGATCTTAGGATGAAATGAAGAAGAAGAGCTTGAGGCTCTATTTAAAATGATCCGCCTCTTGGTATTCGGCGCGAAAGACAAAGCAGAAGTAATTACTGAGCTATTAACTGAGTAATTACTGAGCAATTAATGAGCAATTACTCACTGAAAAGTGAAGCTATTTAGCTCAGCGCAAGTGAACAAAATGCGAGATAAACTTGGTATTTTAACTCTGCGTTTAAAGATCCAAAGTATTTCAAAATTTGCTAAGTTCTAAGCAATTTTGAAAACTTTGGAGGGGGTTCTGTTGGCAGTGAAAATTTCTAAGCAAATAGAGTTTTCCACAACAGAACGCGGAGCTAACTCTGTAGCTCCTCGTTTAGCTATATTAGCCTCGCGTTTGAACAAAACGCGGAGCTATTCAATAGCTCCGCGTTAGTTCCGCGTTCTGGTTCTTTAACTCAGCATTTTGATGAGATTATCTCCGTATGAGCAGATAACCAGAATCTCAAATTGATTGAGATTAAGATTTGGGCTTATCCAAATACCCAAATTGAGTCCAATCAGAACTCTAAATCAAGAGATTTAAATCAAAACTAAGATATTTGATTGGAATCCTTGATGAGAGCAAATTCTATTTAGATAGAAACTCTCATATGATCCTAAGGCTATAAATACCCTCTTGGGGAAGCCCTAGAGATCTTCTTTTCTTCTCTTTTCGGCATCTTGGAGAATTCAAGTTACGCATAGAGCCTTGAGTTCGTAAAAGACCAGAGAAGATCGTCTACAGTCGACCGTCATCCTCAAGAGAGAAGAGCTCGACGTCAGATCGTCCCACAGATCCCACAAATCATTGTAAAAGAGAGCGATTGAGATATAAAATCCTCTCGTTTGTTCTTTCTTTTTCTTGTTCTCTTTCGTTGTAATTTAAGCTAAATCAATGGAAGGAAAGCGAAGAAATTCCGCTGCGAACAATTTTTAAATAGTTTTTATATTAATTTCGATTATTTATTTTGATTGTTAGCGAATTGCTGTAGTTTTGTTTCTTTGACGGCGTGTTGTTTACTTATTTATTGCTTATGACATTGTTAGCTTGTACATCCTTATTTACTTATTATAATTTCTTTCCAATTACTGAAATTTTTTTATTATAATTCCTTTCCAATTACTGAAATTTCTTAAATGTTGATTAAATTGAATTCTTAGCTAATCTAAAATAAATAATTAAAAATAACATAAATTGAATAATATAAAATATAAATTACAATATTGATAATAATTGAAAATAAATTTAAAATCTTATTTTCTTATTTAGATGATGACTGAAATTATGGGTGTGAATGTAATTTAATTTATGAAGATAAATATAAAAAATACTATGAAACTTGTTAGAATTTTAGAATTAATACTGGAATATATTTTTTATATTTATTTTTAAAATTTTAATTCAATTTTTAATTTATAAAATTTATTTTATATAGTTTTATATTTATTTTTAATTAAATAAATAGAAAATCGCATAACCTTTATTGTTATTTTAAACATTGCTCATAACATAGTTATATATTCAGATTTTACCAACTTAGATCTTTGTAGCTTACAATATAGAATAGAAATTCGGAAATAATAAAACAATAAGGAATGATTGCAACTTTATATAATAATTACAAGATAAACAATACATAGTTTTATTCCCAAAATAATATTAAAATTTAGTTCAATAATATAATTAATCAATAAAAATCACAACTTTCCTGGGAGTATGTGCTGATGAAAGTCTAACCAGAACAACTCTTTGGCCCTATTTATGACCTGACAATAATCCTTGACGTGGATTATGTGAAAGAGCAAAAGAGAGTAGAAATGGGCTTTCTTGTTAGAGTGTACAATGAAAACCTAGCAAATAGTCCCTGAAGGCGATTTGAACCTTCTTCATGATGAGATTGATGTGAAAGCTAACTCTTTTGAGCATAATGATGGAGATCTGATGAAGAAAAGCAAATATCTTGTTGACATGAAAATCTTGCTCTTGACAGCTTCCTAGGATTCTTCAATAAATTAATCCCTAGAACCTCTTCAAAGTTGGAAATAATTGGATATTTGCGAAGCCTCATTGGATTTTCAAATCCCAAATTAATTCTCTCACTTAGATCTAGTGGAAGTAGAAATGAATGGTTGCAATTGAATCAAACAAACACTCAAAACCAGATTAGGAAATCCAGGTTGGCAGAGCCACATTTGAGCTCACCAATGACTCCATCTCTTGAAGCTCTCAGTTTAGTACAGTGCAGTGGGCTACCAATGGGCTCGTCGGTGGGCCCACCAATTGGTGGGGGCAAAAAGTTTCAAATGTTCTATTGCGTTACATCTTAGGAAAATGGTCATATTTTTTTAAAATTGAATTTTGATTGAAGTGATTGAGGAGCCATGGGAAAAATAGAACTCAAAGCTCTGCAAGATTTGGAACTTCTCCTTATATACATATTTTCTGTTCCATGACTTGAAGTTTATATTGCTGTATAGCCTTCAACAAACTTGATTTCACTCTATTTTGATCACCATTTTGACTGGTTCTTTGACTACAAAATCCATTGAACATAGTTTTTTAGTGCATATACTTACAATATAAAATTATAAATATTAAAAATATATTTGAGTTTACAATAAATTTTAACTTTTTGTAACACTATTTAAATCTACCCTTGGCTTTCAAGGTTTCATGTACTAATTCATTCCCATTTTAAAAGTTTCCTTTATTCTGCATCAAATAATGCCTTTTGTTTTCGATAGAGTTCAAATAATGTCTTTGGGCATAACTATTTTATTACATTTTATCAATGTTTTTTTTTTTTGTTTTATAAAACTTTCTTCTGTTAATTGCAGTTTCGTATAGAATTTCCAAAGTGTATGACCGAATTTGGAAAATTTCCTTTCATTGCCATTGATGAATTGATTACAAAAAACAACTAAGCCTTTTATCCCAAGTATTTGGGGTATGCTACATGAACCAAAAAAAGAATCACGCCGGATCGATCACTTTGATAGTCCTTCTCTATTCATTTCTATCAAGTAATATCTCCTTATTTAAACCTCTAGAATCCATATCTTCTCGTATCACCTCCATCCATATTTTCTTCGGTATTCCCTTCGTTCTTTTAACTTGTCCTACATTGATAAACTCCGCTCGTCAAACTGGTGCATTTGTAGCTCTACGTTGCACATGACCAAACCATTGTAAGCAATTTTCTCGCATCTTCTCATCGATGGGAGCTACACCTATCTTAGCACGAATATCTTCATTTCTCACTTTATCTCTTCTAGCATTTCCGCATATCCAGCGGAGCATGCGCATATCTACTATACTTATCTTCTGTGAATGACATTTCTTTATAGCCCAATATTCTGTGCCATATAATAAAGCTGGCCTAATAGCAGTCCTCTAAAAATTTTTCTTCAATCTTAACGGAATATTACGGTCGCATAAAACTCCCGTTGCCCTCCTCTATTTCAACCAGCCAGCTTATATGTTATGGTTAACATCATTATCGATCTCTCCATCATTCTGAATACTATAATCCAAATATCTCAACTGACTGCTCATTTGTATCTCTTGCCCATCCAGTTTTACAGCATTATAGTGTATGGTCCATCATTTACAAAATTTACACTCCATATACTCTGTTTTAGACCTACTCAATCTAAAGTCTCTAAATTCTAATGTGTGTCTCTATAACTCTAACTTGGTATTTACCCCTGCTCTTGTCTCATCAACTAAGATAATATCATCAGCAAATAGCATACACCAAGGTATCTCATTCTGAATAGCTCTAGCAAGCTCATCCATTACTATAACAAATAAGAATGGGCTCAAAGCAGATTTTTTATGCAATCCAATTGTGATAGAAAAATTACTTGTTAAACCACCACATGTTCTGACATTAGCCACTACTCTATCATACATATCATTAATTATGTCGATATATTTGATGAGAACTCTTTTCTTCATCAGTGTCCACCAAAGTATCTCTCGTCGTACCTTATCATAGGATTTTTCTAAGTCAATAAATACTATATGCAAATCTCTATTTCTCTCTCGGAATCGCTCTATAAGTTGACAAAATAAATGAAAAGTTTCTGTCGTCGATCACCCCGGCATAAATCCAAACTGGTTCTTCGATACTTTAACAATTTGTTGCAATCTATGTTCAATTACCTTTTCCCAATGCTTCAAGTATGACACATGAGTTTTATTCCTCGATAGTTAGAATAACTCTGAATATCGCCCTTACTCTTATACAGAGGTATTAGGGTACTCTTCCTCCATTCATTAAACATTTTCTTAGTTTGCCAAATTTTGTTAAAAAGATCTGTTAGCGACCTCACTCCAATCCCTCCTAAGTATCTCCATACCTCTTTAAGAATCTCATCTGGAACAATAGTTTTTCTTGATTTTATCCTATTCAAAACCTCTTTTACTTCAGACTCTTTAATTCTGAGCATAAAGCTACGATTCATATCCTCACATTGAATAATAAGGTCTCCCAAATCTTGAGTAAAACTACCATTATATAATCTATCAAAATAATCTTTCTATTTTTTTTAATCTCTTCGTCTCGAACCAGAACCGTCTAGTTCTCATCTTTAATGCACTTTACAGTACATAAGTCTCTAGACGTACTCTCTCTTATTCGAGTAATTCTATATATATCATTTTCTGCCTTTTTATTATACAACTTCTCATATACTTGTTTATATAATTTAGTTTTTGCATCCCGAACAGCTTTCTTAGCCTCTTTCTTCGCTAGTTTATACTTTTCAAAACTTATTCTATCATTATTATTATTCTTCATCAAATCTCTATAAAAGTCTCGCTTGATCTTAATAATATTTTTACCTCTTCATTCCACCATGATGTATCCTTACATGGTGGAGCACCGCCCCTCGACTCACCAAATATATTTTTAGCTATTCTTTTAATGCAGCTAACCATTTTATTCCATGTTACACTAGGATCATCATGGTCCCTCCAATTTGCTTCTTGTACTACTCTATCTACAAAAACTTTTTAATTACCTTCTAATGGCCACTATTTAATCTTAGGATCTAATTTATACTTAATCTTTCTAAGTTTCTTTCTAATCTGAATATCTAAAACTAAGAGTCTATGTTAGGTAATTAAACTCTCACCTGACACTACCTTATAATCGATACAATTAGCTCTATCTACCCTCCTAGTTAAAAAGAAAGCTATTTGGCTTGCATTCGATCGACTTTTAAAAGTAATTTAGATCCTCCCAAAATTGATGAATTGATTATAGCAAATAAAAAAATTACAATCTTTGTAAACGGGTTATAGGGGTAGAGAAAAGAGATAACTCTATTTTCCTTTTATTTTTGTGGGATCTTAGGTAGTAATGAAATGTCGTTGGAGTCTTTCGTTGATGATCTAGATGCCCACTAAATTTGCAGCTCCAACCTCAGGTTGGAGGAAGAGAAGAAGTCTAAAGCGCTTCTCTAGTTTTCTCTCTCTATGGATTTTTCTCCGTCTGTCTTTGTTTCTCCAGATGTTGAGAGAGAGGGGGTTTTTTATAGCCTTTGCGAATGCAGTTGTTCCCTTAAATCTCTCTGTAATCAGAGACCGAATCATTGGAGGTTGCAACAAATCTTTCGGATCGGTACAACAAACTCTGCACAATTTTTATGGCCTCTAGGAGGCGCATGGTTGTTGGAGACATGCACGTTCCCTAGCAGTGCCCAAGAGCATTCTCCTCAATGCGCGCCCCTTGTTGTACTTCGGCGTTGTGCATGCCTTGGAGGTGCATATGGGCTGGGGATGCACACGCTCTTATGTATGGGATGCACTCATCTTGAAGGTGCACACTCCTCGGCGCTTAGGCATGTACTCCTCGGCAAACCCCTCTTGGTGCACTCCTTGGTGTGCTCTCCCAGGCGCAAACGTCTAGCGCTCTTGTTTCAGCTAGTTGTTCTACTTTTTTAGTGCCTACAGAACCCCCTCTAAGTTTCGAAATTTCATTGTTGATTTGTAACGAGTTTCAAAATACTTTGGACTCTTTTGATTTTGGCTCTATAGTCTTCATTGTGTGTAATTTCATGGTGTACTATGATTTTCATGGTGTTCTATGAACTGTTTTCTAAAGTTTCCACATTCTTGATCATTTGGTTGTTACATGTGTACTATTGAACTATGTAGAGAGCCTTCGATATGTCTTGAGTTCTCAAATCCCATTGTTTTGAATATTGACTTAAGATTTGCTCCTAATATGAGGTTATAACTCAGCTTCACCTCTTTTCTTTTTATGTAAGTACACAATCTTGTGTTCATCATTGTTGTTTAGGAGCTTTAAGATCCCCTGTTAATATGTTGACAGTTCGTACTTTGCAAACCATCTTCGAAAGTTGCCATCTTCTAGCTATTTGGTTGTTGCAATTGTACTATTGATCCTTTGTAGAATTTGAATCACATTTGAAATTTTTCTTGATCTTCATGGGTATATTGTTGAACCTCTTGGAAGCATCAAAAATTGATTGCAAGGAATTCTTCCTGATGCTGGAATAGTGTAAAATTTTGGCATTTGCACTTGTGTTGTACAACTGTTTTTGAAATATTGATAACCAAAACATTGTTATGCCATTTCGATCTGAATTATCCTTCAAATGTAAAATATTTTGATCTAGACTTCAACTTGCAGTTTTGTTTTCAGAAAAGTTATTGTCTGTAACATGAATAGAATTATAGTTTGGAACATTCTGGATATCTGTTAAGAGGCTAAGAGCATGACAGATAATTGGATAAATTTGATGGACAGAGGTAATTGCTAACGTGTCTTATAGATGGAGACTCAAACTATTCAGAGAGGTATTTGACATGAAAGAAAGAGTCTTCAAAAGAGTAAAGTTCTAATCGTTCAGTGACATCTAGTATGACAGATTCGAAGACATAGACGACATGTAGAGATATGATGGTAACATGCTCTATTACATATTGACTCAAGCTATTTAGAGGTTCTAGGTATGATAGATAAGAGTTTGTGAAAATAGGATCCTAACCATTCAGTGACATCTAGTATGACGAACTAAGAAAAGACAGAGGTATCACTAAACATATCTTGTGGTCTAATCTATTCAGAGGTTCGGAACATGATAGTAAGAAATCGATTAAACAAAGGTAGGGTTTAATATATTTAATCTATCCATTTAGTGACATATAGTATAACGGAATTTGAGCAAGGATAGAGACATCATTAAACATGCCTCAAAGCTCAACCTATTCATATGATCTGAATATGATAGGAATGGGCTGGTTAAATAGAGGTAACGATTAACATATTTAGTTTTATGAGTTAGCTATCAGAGATAACTGTTAACTTGATAGGGCAATGATTGTCATTAGAGATAAACTTGTCGATGCCAAGAATAAATTCATCAGAAATTGTGCTGTTAGACATAATAAATTATGATTTTTTCTATCAAAGGTGAAAGATTAACATGACAAATGATTTGGTTTTGTTAGAATTTTTAGTAAATCCTCAGTTATCAATGGATTTGGTTTGCCTTACCAATCGTCATTTGCGTTGGGCTAGCTATGCTATTTTCCTCAGCATGATGAGGTTGGTGAAGATTTTGTTTGGACTTATATGCCAAACTTTCCTCTTCCCTTTGCTTTCGTAGCTTTGGACAGTAATATATCCTTATAATCGAATAAGGATACTGTTGTGATAAATTTGTTGTGAAATTTTTAGCAAATCTCTAACTATCAATGGATTTTATTTGCCTTTACCAACTATTGTTTATGTTATGCTAGTCATGCTATTTCTCTCCGCACAATTAGTTGTCGAGGATTTCGTTTGGCCTTAATGCCAAACTTTTCATCTTCCCTTTGCTTTTGCAGTTTAGGGTGATTTATGCTTTTACCCCTAGCATGATGAGTTGATAAGGATTTTATTTCCTCTTTGCTTTGCTTTCACAGCTTAGGGCACCTCATGCTTTTACCCCCAACACGATGGGTTAGCAAGGATTTTATTTTCCTTTTTTCCTTTCCTTAAATAGTATTGGGTTGTTCATGCTTTTACCCTCTAACATGATGGGGTTAGCGAGAATTCGAGTTTACGTACCAAAATTTTCCTCTATCATTAGTCATAAAGACGTAGGATTCTTTTTCATCGGTACCCCCAATAAGGGCATGAGCTTCACCTTAACAGTGAGCTAATGTTTCTTCATTCGCTATGTTGAAGATATGGTTGGATGACTTCATTCCTTTAAGAATAGTATTTTTTTCAGAAACTTTCTATTGATTGGCATCATCATCCGATCAGCATGTTGATTAATCAACCAATATGCTCCATTTGAGTAGACTATCTCTACTACAAACAGACCCTCCCACTTTGATTGGAATTTTCCTTTGGTCTTATGTGTCATGACCATAAGTTATCTGACTACTAAGGCCAAGTCGCTTTCTTTGAAAGTCCGTTCTTTCATTTTCTTGTTGAAGGTTCGAGATATTCATGCTTAACAAAGCTCTATTTGTTGTCGAGCTTTTAAGTGCTTCTCATCTAACGCTTCTAATTTTCGTAGTCATTAGTTGTATTTTTCTTCGTGGTCATTCTTGTTGCTAATGCCACCCAAAGGGAAGGAATCTAGATTTCTAGGGATAGGACAACCTCGCACCCATACACTAAGGAAAAGCGCATGGCTCTTGTCGATATTCTTACCATTGTAGATAAGCCCATAGACAAGCTCCTAGTTTCTCATCCCAGTCGCGTTGACTTCTAGAGATGAATTTTTGCAAAAGTTTCATAATGGTTTTATTGAATGCTTTTGCTTACCCATTGGTGGTTGGGTTATATAGGGATAAAAGCACATTCTATATTCTGAATTATTATAGAATTTGGTGCAGCCCCTGCTAGTAAATTAAGGACCGTTATCATTAATGATCCATCTAGGAACACCAAAGTGATAGATTCCATAGTGTTTGATAAAGTTGACCACATCCAGCATTTTAACTTCTCTTGAAGGCATAGTTTATGCCCATTTTGAGAAGTAATCAGATATAGCTAGTATGAACCAATATCCATGAGAAGATGGTGGAGTGATGGGGTTGATAATATCCATTCTCCATGTCTCAAATGGACAAGTGAGCATAGTTGGATGTAGGTGCTCTCAATCCTAATGTATGTAGCCCGCATGCACCTGGCAGGCATGACATCACTTTACATATGCCATAGCATCTGCCATCATCATCGGCCAGTAGAAGCCCATTCATTTTATCTGGTCCTCTAATTTTGGACCCATCTAGTGAGCACCACAAGCCACGTCATGATCTTCTTTGAGCACTTCTTGTGCTTCTTGTTGCGATTAGCACCAAAGTAAAACCCCACTTGGTATTTTCTGATACAATGTGCTTAGCTCGGGATTATAATGAAACATTTTTGTCTTTTTTTTTGTTTTGGTGGCTTCTTTGGGATCCTCCAGTAATATCCCACAGAGCACGAGGTTGACGAACACGAATCACCAATCTCTAGGCTCGAAGTTCATTCCTGATGTATAGGCTTCATTTGTCTCAAGTACTTCTTTAGGATAAAGAAGCTTGCAATTTCCAATCGCAATGCGTTTACTAGATTTAGTAGGGAGCGCTAATGTGACTGTGAGAGAAGTCGAGGTATCAACATATACATTTTCGTGCCATGGCTCATAATCAATGTAATACTCCACAAATGAGTTGGCTATTTTAATTGTCGCCTAATAGTAAGGGAGAAGATATTCATGCTTGACTTCATACTCTCCTCTTATTTGGTTTACCATGAGTTTGGAATCCCCATAAGCTTCCAAATGCTAAATTTCCAACTATCGGGTGATTTGCAGTTCCGATGACGATGCATTGTACTCGGACAAATTGTTAGTATAGGGCTGAGTGAGTGAGTACCCCAGTGATTTACATAGTTGTGTGGGGTTATTAGGACTTCCTCACTCCGGCAGAGGTTCTTTTAGTTGCTCTGTCAAAGAATAGCAGCCAAACCGATCCTTTGGAGGTCATGTTGTCTTCTGCCATTTCGTCTAGAATATCCATGTAAAGTTTGGAGGATTCTGAGACAGGATGTTCCATCAAAAAATCGGAGATAGTTTGTCCCTTGGTCGCCTTTTGCGGTATAAATAGCATATCATTTTGCGATAGCGAAATCAACCACTTGGCTAATGCAATTGAATAACCTAGGTTTGGTCATAAGCACTCTTAGGGGATTTTTCCAAGAAATTATATGGATTGTTTGGCTCACTAAGTAGTGTTATATTTTTTAAACTGTGACTACTAGAGCCAAACACACTTTTTCTACTTGAGTATATAGGTGTTCGTTGCCTATCATAGTTCTGCTAAGATAGTAAATGGCTTGCTTGTGGCATAACTCATTGATTTGGACCAACAAAGCAACAAGTGAATGGTCCATTGCTCAAATATATATCAAGAACAGCTTTAAACCAAACGACATAACTGTATAGCAGTACATGCCTAATAGTGTTCTAAATGACATGTGCTTCTCATCTTCAAGTTACATCTTGATTTGATTATACCTAGAGAATTTGTCCATAAAAGACATCCTTTCAAATTTGTGGATATTGTCGATCCGACATCTGTTATTGGAAGTGAAAATTCATCTTTGAGACATGCCACATTTAGATCTTGAAAGTCGATGCAAATTTGGATATTTCCATTCTTCTTGGGAATAGGCCCAATTAGGTTGTTATTCTTGCTGGATAAAGCAAGATTGTAAAGTTTCTTAACTTCATTCTCGATCAATTCTATTAACTCCGAAAGGAATCTTCTTTGATGTTGCTTCACTGCTTTTGCATCTGGCTTAATATTAATGTATGACAACATGAGGATCTAAGCCTGGCATGTCTTCGTACATCCAGGCAAAGACATCAATATATTCTCGAATGAGAGCTATAAGGTCTTCACTTTCATTAGAAGACAAACTCTCACTTATGAGTATGGGCTTAAGATTAACTTCATCCCCCATGTTCACTTGAACCACCTTGTCTTCGATAGGCAGTTCGTGCTGCTCAATGGACGTGTGCCATTGGATGTCAAGATGTTTAACTAACTCTTCGTCTTGGGGAAGAATTAGCTCATCATTTTCGTCTTGATTCAGGTTGGCAGATGTCATATTCACAACCAGCTATTATTGATAGTGCCCCCAGACTAATATTTGAGTCCCAATCAGAGTTTTCTGCATTCTGATAGATCATGTCATTTATATCTGAAGGATCAAGTATTGTGACATATCCCAAACCCTACTAGTTTTGTGATAATAATCTGGTTCTTTTCCTTAAGGCAAAAATGAACAAAGAAAACTTCGACGTCCTTTGCCAAAATTTAATCCTAACTTTTGAATGAAGTCTTATTCTATTTTCTCTATCATTTGGAATGATTTTAGTCTATAATGATATAATTGAGGAGCTTTCTGATCTTCATCTTCGCCATCATCGGATAGAGCTACACATGATCGAACCCTTCCTAAGAGAATGGCTTTTAGATTGACCTGGCAGGCAAGCATTTTAAATAATGCCCAATCAGCATCATCAGTGCTTAATTGTAGTGTCATTGATGACTTGATTGGTAAGTGCATAGTTACTAAAGTTTCAAGGTCTATGAGACTATCAGCATCAATGCTAATAGCTAAGGGTATAGAATCAGTAGCAACACCCTCGCCTGGATCTTCGGCCATGTCTCTAACATCTAGGCCTTCGAGGCTTATTACAAGAGGTTGATATTCGTCTTTACTAATAAATACCTCAAGCTCAGTGTCTGCCTCGTTATCACTATCGTAGTCATCCTATAGCGGTGGAGCAACTTCAGTACTTTCAGCATACAAGAGGGCACCATTGAAGTAATTTTTGTCCCCCTTGAATGGTTGCTTTCAACAATCAAAGTACGCACCTCTCCATTTTCATCCACGTATTTCAGTCCTTGATGCAAGGTGGACAGGACAACCATGTTGGCATTAATCCATGATTGCCCTAGGAGGAGGCTGTATGAGGTGTCTGCATCAAACACATACTAAGTCACCTTAGTTTTCATATCCCCAATCTAGCATCTCAACATGATCTTCCCTAAAGGATAGCTACCATTGACATTGAAGCCCAAAATAGTAGTATTGGTCGGTGTCAACCTGTTGGGAGGGATCCCCAAGAATGCATAAGCTTTCATGGCGTAATACTTAGAGCAGACCCTGGATCAACCTAGATTTGGCCCACCTCAGTCAAGCCAATATACTCTATATAATGTAGGGATTTATTGTGTTTAATATTTTTTAGCTGCATGTCCTTTGGCGTAAATGTAATATAAGGAGTGTGTCTCGCAACTAAATTGCAGTGCAAGCATGCCTCCTCAATCTTCTGAGAGATGAGCTAGGAAAGCTTATGAATATACCAAAACTCCCCTTAAAGCATATTTTGTAGCCTTGAGCAAGCGTAACAACTCATATAGAGTTATTCTTACTAGTATATTTTCCAGCTGGGCTAGAACATCAAACTGAAATTAAGAGTTCTGTTATTTAGGAGCGTCCTTCTATAGAGCTCAGTTGTATCTGAGCTCTTTCTGCTTCCCTTTGTTGGAAGGTTAATTAGCTGACTTCTCTTTAGCCTCCTCTAATGATTTAGAGCGGCCAATATCCACATTTCCATAATACTTAGGATATGATCTTCCAAATCAAGTGCCTGTAAGAAGCACAACTTCATGCTCTACTGCTAGAGTCATTGTCTCCATTTCAGAGTCGGTTAGTTGGGCCGCATCATCAGGGTCCTTTCCGAGTATAGCTAAGACAATGTTGCATGTGTGCTGTCTCCCTTCGCTTTAGACTTCTTTTTGTATACCACTGTTATCGACTATTCATCTTTAAGAAGGTCCAGATGCACCCAATGGACTTCTTGCTTCTAAGTAGTGAAAGGAGCTAGCCCTTGCCTTCGTCAGCCTTGGGGGTCTAAATTGACCATCCTAAACTCGCTTTTTGGAATGGGCATGGCTCCAAGCGGGACTTCTAAGGAACCCATTTGAAAGGTCGCCATGTTAGTTGTAACCCATTGGGATGGGGCTTTGCTTGCCATGCCTCTTCTCATGGATCTTCGCTCTTCAAGGTGCCAAAGTATGTCCTCAGCTTTCTCACCTTGCTTGATCAAGTCTCTCCAGGATTTGGATTCAACTGAACCCATCTTGACCAAAATATCGATCAATAAGTTATGTCTGTAGGTCTCTATGAGAGTCTCCTACAACATGCCATATGGACATCGATGGAGAGATCTCGAAATTGCTTGATGAAAGCTTTAACTGTCTCACCTCCTTACTTTGCTACTAGCAAAGATGGCACAAATACTTTAGTCTCATCCTCAAAAAATCAAGCTAAGAACTCTTGTTCCACATAGCCCATGATTTTATAGTTCTTTGGGGCAATTGTATGAACCAAGTAAATGCGGGCCCCTGCAAATACTCACAAATATCTAAGAGTTGAATCATGCCCCATTAAATGTCCTGTTTGCGACAGAAAATAGAAGATGTGTTATTGTGAAGAACCTTTGCTGTCAAATGACTAAAGATTTAATGGCTTATAGTTCGAGAGATAAGGCATAGTCTCCCACTCTATGCGATCGGGATGTACAATCCCAACTTCTTAAGCTCTTTCAAACGGAGAAGTTCTTGCAATTGACTCTAAATCTTCTCCATCGTCTCCACGTGAGGGTTGATGACGATCCTCATCTTCTCTTTTTCATCAGAGTGATGAGGTGGCTCTGCAAGTTTGTCCTCGTTTTCTTCATCTTCATTAACATGTTGTTTCCCTTTCCATTAATTGAATTAATATGACAAGGATTGACCTTTCATGGAACAAGCCAATAATTTAGTCAAGAGTTATTTTATTTTCTCAATGGACTCCTCTTGTTGCTTGAGTCATTGTTCTTGTTTTTCAAGTCTCTTTGCGAATTCATCTGGAAGATAGACCATATTTACCATAACCTCTAAATCTCTAATATTATTAGAAGAAAATGATGACATAGTAGCAGAGTGTGTATCTTCATTCTCATCAGATCCTCTGGCTAACCATTTGCAATCTAACGGTATAGTTATTCCCTTCTTGATTCAAGTGCGGTAATACACACCCTTTGGTTCAATAAACACTCCTTTTAGTCGTGGAGTGAATTCCGCACCTGAAGAGTCATTTTCCTCAACTTGTATGCCCTTGCTAACCATGTTGGTGTGGCGGCGGGCAAATCAATTACACAGTACAAATTTCTTGAAGTCTGTCTTCTTTTTGGATCAGTAATTCGATCAAAGATAGACAGCTTTGTCATATAGTTACAACTTGTTAATATGGCCGAAGTTAGCCGTCCACACTGACATCAAGGAGCGGGTTGGTTGCACTTCTCTTTTGAGTCAAATATCTCTTAGACCTTGAGAAGTGTCCTCATTTATACGTAAAGTATGATGCTTACGTCCCAAACTCTGTCTAGTACATAGAGGATTACCTCTGTAGTATTGACTGGATTAAATTAAGTCAAAATTATTTGAAAATTAAGCAACGTGATTTGAATAGTTTGAAAATAATTTATTCAACTTTCTTGAATGCGCACTAGTCTACGAATTTGTGTGGGTCCTGTGCGGCTCTAGAGCGCACTTTAAGGACTGTTACTAAGGAGCACATAGAGCGCGCACTTCTATTACTGCGCTCGAAAGAGTGAGCAGAGGGCACACCTCAATATTTGTGCAATTGAGATAGTACACCTCATGATCTGCATATGGAAGATGGAGCGTGAGTGCGCATTGAGCACGCACATCTGAGTTGGTGCACGGAGGCACGCGTCTTGCGCACGTGCCTGAAGAAGCGCATGGAGGCGTGCGATCTACCCGATCGCCTAACGGGGCGAGCGAATGCACACGACTGTAGGCGCATCCAGAGGCGTACCCTCCACACGCACATTTGTGGTTGTAGGGAGCAGTGCACGCTGAGCGCACACTTGGTTTCGTGCGTGCGGTATGTTCCGCATGCACGGTTGGTTCCACGCACTTCTTGTGCGCTACTGACTTCTACTATTGCTGAAACTTGTGCACAAAGCTCTCCACGTGGAGTTCTTTGCGTGCAAGTGCTTCAGACTGCCTATTCTCAAACAGAGCCAATATGTCATCTTTTGTGTACAACGCCTTTTTTGTAATATTGAGGCACGCCCTTTGGGCCTTGTGTCTTCTTCACTGTCTTAGATTCCTTTCTGTGACCACATCAAAGCTGAGCTTGGTTTGGCCATGTTCTTTTCAGCAAATCCATGGTAAACACGGGTATTGCAGTTGATAGGCAATGATGTTGTATCTTTGTTAATAGGCGATAATGCCTCATATTTTTTGACAGACAAGGATATCTTGTCTTTGCTCGAAGGCGATAACGTCTCATACTTTTCGATAGGCAATAATGGCTTGTCATTGTCCATGGGCGATAATGTCTCTTGTTTTTCGACTGTCACCCCGTAATAACTCGTTGCAAGTTTCGAGCCAGACAAACTCTAGAACAAAGATATATTTCATACCTCTGCTAGTTGAATTAAATGACCAGAGTCTCAATCACCGATCCAATCAGTTTCATGTCAGACTGTGCCATCATATTCTCTTTTGTAAAAAGAAAGGCTCCCACTATGGTTACCAACTCCTGTATGCCCGAATTTGGGAATTCTCTTTCATTGCCAATGATGAATTGATTGCAACAAATAAAAAAAATTACAGTCTTTGAAAACGGGTTACAAGGCTAGGGAAAAGAGATAACCCTGTTTTCGTTTTATTTTTGTGGGATCCTAGGCAACGGTGGAAGGTCGTTGGTGTCTTCCATTGATGATCCAGATGCCCACTGATTCTACAGTATCAAGCTCAGGCTGGAGGAAGAAAAGAAGTCTAAAGAGCTTCTCTGGTTTTCTCTATCTCTGAATTTTTCTCCATCTACCTTCGTTTTTTTGTTTGTTAAGAGAGAGGGCTTTTTATAGCATTCTGCAGTATTAAGCTTAGGCAGCCACCCTCGGAGCGTGCTCCCCTGGTGCGCTGGGTGCACGCGCTTATGGACATGGGATGCACTCATCTGGGACACGCTCCTCAGTGTGCACTCCACATCAACTAGGCGTGCGTTCCTAGGTGAACTTCTTGGTTGCGAGTGCCTGAGGCTCATTCTAGTTTAGGATGTGCGCACGGTCTTGGGTATGGGATGCGCTCGTCTGGAGGGCGCGCGCTCCGCGACACTCAGGAGCGTGCTCCTCGACGCGCATTCCTAGTTGCGCTTTAGGATAGCATGCAGCTAGGAGGCACGCACTTGCTAGTGATGCGCGCATTCCTCAGTGCATGCTCCACAGTGCCAAGGGGCATGCTCCTCAGTGCGCGCCCCTTATTGCGCTTTTGGGTTGTGCATGCCTGGGAGGCTCACGCATGCTGGAGATGCACATGCACTCGTAGGCATGGGATGTGCTCATCTAGAAGGTGTGCACGTACTCCTAGGCTCGCCCCCCTTTGGCGCGCTCCTTGGTGTGGTCTCCCGAGAGTGGGCATCTGGCGCTCTTGTTTCAGATAATTTTCTATTTTTTAGTGCCTATACAAAGTATTTGCGGCATATCACATTCAGTGTCCCTTCAATGTCATAAAAGTTTCTTAAGAGTATAGATATCATTATCATAAGTTCCATAGAAGTTCCACAGCATTTTATTCAATGTATGTATGTATATGTATATGTATGTGTCTGTGTGTGCGCTCGCGTGTGTGTATGCGCGTGTGTATGTATATATTAAAATCATAGTTTCATGTCACTATAGTTTTTGGGGGACTACATATGTGGTTTCTATGACATGTACCCGCATCATGCTCTTTGTATCACGTATTAATACCTATTAGTAAGACATGAAGTACTAAACAGAATTACTCAGTAAAAAAATAATTAAACCTTCACACTTTATAAGCCTACTAAGTTATACTTTTCATCTTCGTGTATAAATGTATTATAGCATTTTTGAAGCAACTATAGATGTTATGTGGTTAAGAAAACATAATTTGATCTATTTATATTATACAGTATCCATATTATTCTAGAATCTAGAACATTTTCTGAAATAAAACTGCGAAGAGGACAGAAAGTTCCTGGCATTTTTTGGAAGGATTTATGGGAAACCAAGGAGAGACAAATCTTTTGTATCCAATTTTGAAAGACGTTCGACCAGCACGATTTAAAGAAACTAAAGTGGTTATTGCTTTTCATTAGGACAAAAAAAAAATAAATAAAGTGGTTATTAGTTTTCTTGTGACAGAAATTGAATTTCTTAAATAGAAGATAGTATGCACTCCAAAATAGCAATGCTGGCATGAACACAAAGTCCCTTGTATCCAGGAACTAGCTAATGCCCCCAGGGGTCAGCCACCTTATATCAAGCATGACTCATTGAGAAATGCTTCACTAATAACTTTGTTTTAACATTTCAGCATTAATCTAGATCACTAAAGTAGAGCAGGTGAAAGTTTCAGTTTTAATGTCACTCCCACTTTTATGCAATTCATTTTGCTCATGGCTAAAATATAAACCACCAATTCAGTTTTTCCTCCACTTGTTTATTTCTTCTTCCTTTTTTAAGAAACCAATTGATAATAGGAGAGAACCTCTGTAAGTGTGTGCATGTATTTGTGTGTGTGTCTGCGTCTGTATTGGTATAATACTTACATAAGCATTGATAAAGTGTAAGGGAGGAAGAAGGGGGGGAATATATGCAAGTGAAAAACATGCAAATAAAGAACAACCAAAAAATAAAGAACTTAAGTAAGTGTATTCTGAGATAATTACTTGAGCTAATATTATGTGCCTCCTGATGAAAAATCCTACCACCGCCCTCATAATGTACCAATTTAGCTGGTCGCATGTAGATTCCAAATCTTGATGCTAGTGCGCATAAGCTCCTCCATTGCGTTAGTTACTGAAAGAATAGGTAGCATTGATAAAAACGAACGGAAAAATGGGGAGAGGAAGGGGTTGAAAAAAAATTAATTAACGATAATAATGATAAGCAAAATCAAAGATCAATGCAAAATCTCCTCAAAGTTGGAATATAAAAATTAAAAACTGAGGAGATTTCTCCTCTGGTCAATAATCTTGCTCTATAACTTGACCAGTTTCAACAATTTCTTCTTTAAAAAAAAAGAAAATCTCAAGTTACCAATGGAGGGGCGAGGGTAAATAGGGATGGTGAGTATTATGTTCAAATAGGTTGAGCGAAATTAGATTTTAGCCTAATAAATTTCAAACTATATTTATGCATAGGCATATATAGGACATGTACACAAATTCGGGGAAATTATAATTTTATAAGTGCACAAAGCTTTCAATTATAAAGCAAGGAAAATATATTATGTGATTTCTGCAGGCAAAGCAGGAGTCTATTACAGCTGATGCAGCAGAATGGACCTATGTTGGAGAAAAATGGAATGACTGGAGTGATGATGATCCAACTATTTTCTTATTAATTGTTATTGCTGCAACCATACCCAACGGTAGAACAATCAAAGCCATTGAAGGCGCCGCTCAAAAACTTAAAGAGCACCCGCCACGCTGAAAACAGACGAGAATGGTGGAGGTGGGAGTGGATGGCAAATATAATTCTTCTCAACGGGGCAAATCTTTCATAAGAAATTTTTACTGAGAAAGTCTGGTCCTGCATGGATAATTTGAGATGTCTACACAATTTTTCGTAGGAAATAAATTCCCTCTGAAACTTGAATAAATCAGTTGTGAAAGTTTGTGTTGTTTCGTTGTAATGGAACAGGTTATAGTTTCTTTTTTCATTATTTGGGGATGAATCATGAAATTATGAGGTTATTCAATAATAAAAATAAAGATGGTTTGATCAATTCCCTTTTCTTCATTGATAGATTGTCGTTATGCATGGAAACTAATTATCAATGTCTTGATACCGCCATTTTATGATGTCTGCAGATAAAACTCCCTATGGAATTGTAGTTTGTCAAGTGGAGGAATAGATCAGTTGTGTAACATAGCTTTTATTTCCACATAAAGGATTTTCAGAAAATTGAGCACAGAGTATTTAGTTCTATTTGCTCATAAATGATCCTGAAAATGTAAGCAAGGATTGTCTTGACACATTTTGATAATTTAATTACTTCACATCAAAGAAACATTCACAGGACTTGATGTGTACATGGCCTTAGTGATCAAATGTGATTAACAGGAGTGAGATCCCGTCGGACTTCACACTCACGGTGCCCAGCCCCGTTGCTTATTTCCAATGGCTCCAAGGCTGAAAAAATGCAAATTTTTTGTGACCGCTCTAAAAAGAATCATAAGGGGGCTGATTGCAAAACATTTGTATTTTGACTGTTTTGGCTAGAGAAATAGCTGTTGGGTGTTTTTTGTGATTTTTTTACACACCAAACCCCCGGGAGTTTCTAAAGGGGCACAGCACTTTATCCGGTGAGCCCAGTTTTCCTAGTGAGCTATCCTCTCTTTTCAAGTTTTTCCTAGTTAGCACACTGAAAATACCCAAAATTCGCTCCTTACATTCTCTCACCCACTTCCCCTAAAATCCAACACCCCACTATCCTAAAAATTCCTCTCCTCCTCTCTAGGGTGGGCCAACTCCCCCCAATCCATTGCAAATCTCTCCTAACCCACTACATACCTCCCCCCAACCTGCTGAAGCACAGTCGCTCGGTGTTGCCACCATCGCTCGGTGTCGCCACCATCGCTCGCCTGCTCCGGTCGCCCTCGCCACTCGTCCGCTCGGTGTTTACAGCACAGGACTTTGATTTTGCAATTTTTTTTTATTTTCCTCTCATTTTTTGCACATTATAATGGCCACACATTGTAGGTTTTTGGATCTTTATTTTTGTTCATCGCAAAAATCTTTTTTTCTTCTATTGATGACAATGATTACAATGAAAAAGAAATAATAGAAAAATAAACAAGAGGATTTATATTTTTATCAATCTCTTTTACAATAAAAGTGGTTCTAATATGGCGATGAGATCTAACTAGTAGAACTTGTTGACGATCCGACGTAAAAATCTCCTCTTTGGAGAAAATGATGACCGACCTAGCTTCTCTTGTGTGCTGATCTTAATAAATTCAAGGCTATCGCGCGTAACTTGATCTCCAAAAAGATCTCCAAGACTTCAAGGCTCTCTCGCATAACTTGAATTGCCAAAAGACCCCCAAAAATCTCCTCAAAAAGGGTATTTATAGATCTTAATTGGATATGAGAGTCCATAGGAATAGGAATAGAAGGTTTTTATATTCATCAAGAATTCTAATCAAATATTTAATTTTGATTTAAAATCTCTTGAATTTGGATTTTGATTAGACTTAATTCGGGTATTAGATAATTCCAAATTTCAATCATAATCAATTTAGGATTCTGAAAATCTGTCCTTGAGAAGTTAAATACTCTGAACGAGGAGCTAAGGTCTTAGCTTCGCATTTCGCCTATTCAAGCGAAGTTAAACTTCTGCTGACATGAAGTTAATATCTTCGCGTCAAACTGGCCGCAGAGTTATTTTTCTTATCTTTTGAAATTTTATCCTCCAACAGGATCCCCTCTAAAGTTTACAAAATTGCTATTATCGGCAAATTTTGAAATACTTTGGATCTTCAATTTGGTGATCATGTTAAGATCAAGAAATTCGACAAAAGTGCAGCATTGCACATGCCTGGAATTTTGGCAAAAGCAGTTCAAAGCTCTCACGCGTAACCTAAATTTGCATACGCCAAAATGGTCGGGTCAGGATCATCGAGTTTCTGCAGAGGCGCCTAATTGCACATGCCTGGAGTTTTGGTGGAGACTGTTCAAGACTCTCACGCGTAATTTGAACTGCACCCGTCGAGAGGCTGTTTATTTCAGTATGAGAAATGGTTCGAATCTTACTGTCATACTTAAGAGTTTAACATAACAGGTCTACGGGATTTTTAGTAAACCTCCAGCTATCAACGAATTTGTAATGCCTTTACCAATCGCCGTTTTTGCTGGGCTAGCCATGCTATTCCCCTCAGCATGGTGAGTTATTGAGGATTTTTTATCTCCTCTTCCCTTAGATTTTTGGCTTCAAATAGTTTATCTTATACTTTTACCCCTAGTATGATAGGGTTGGCGAGGAACTTGATCTCCTTTTTCCGCCGTTTTAAAAGCATTGGGTGGTTCATATTTTTTAGCTCAGCAAGATGGATTATCGAGAAACTTGTTCTCTTCCCTTTGCTTTAACAGCATTGGGTAATTCAAACTTTATCGCTTAGCATAATAGATTGTCTAGAAACTTGTTCTCTTCCATTTGCTATAACAGCATTGGATAGCAAAATTATATTCGTGTATATAAATATATATATATATATATATATATATATATATATATATATATATATATATATATATATAGACACACATATACATACATACATACATACTTTTTTTTCCCTCTTGTTTTGTTTTTTTTTTTGTTTTTTTGTTTTTTCTTTCTTCTTTTTTTTGAATTTTTTAAAAAAAATTATGGCAATCATTTTACCATTAAATTTTCAGTTATCACACAAAATTTTTCAATAGCTAACAAGAGCAGCAGAAGTAACATGATACTCATCATCATCAATGTCTTGGGCAATCTGGCTGCTAGCCAATGAGGATGACTTGGTCGCAGCTGTGGTTCGGAGCGTACCCAAAGGGCAAGCTTCCAAGTGCGGGCTACCCGTACTTGGTGTCGATTAAGTATTTTCCATAGTTTTTGTAGAATTAGCTAAGCAAGTCGATTGTTTGTTTTTCAGTAAGTCTGAGTGTAGCCCTATGGTTTCTCCTTTTTTGTAGAAATAGGGAAGAGTCCTTTATGTTTCATTTTATGGGGATCATGATTAATTAACATTGGCTTCCTTACTGGTACAGGGGTCACTCCGTCAGGAAACTCATTGGTTCCTATGACCAGAGTTTCCATATTCACAAAAACCTACTTCTGTTCTTCTTTAAGCTGGAGGACATAGGCTTCTATCAATGCTTGGATTCGATTCATGAGAGGGTAGCAATCCTTGGTTGGATGCCAAATGTTTTGGTGGAACAAACAATAATTAGAATCGTTGGTCTTTCCTACATTTTTTGCCTTCCGGTTCTCTAAAAACTTTAACATCTCTTTTTTATTGAGAAAGTGAAATAGAGTGCCAATTTGCTCTGTCTTAAACGAGTACATCCTGTCAAGTCGGGGCTTGTTTGGGCCCGTGCCTCTTAGATTTTGGGGTCTCGGATTCGGATTTGCATCTAGCGCCATCATAGCATTCTCTTTGTTTTTAGGATTCTATGGATATTATCAGTTATTTGTAGAGTTTCTCGTACTACAAGATTTATCAATCCAGCGAATTATATCTTTCGCCTGTTCCCCTTACTTCAGCAGGTCTTTCCAAATTTTAGACTCTACAACTCCCATTCTTATCAGCACACTAGTCTTGAAATTTTGTTTACAAGTTTCCACTAGCGTTTTCTGGGTCATACCATGTCGGCATTGCACGGACATTTTTCGAAAGCGTTCTATGAAGTTTTTAACCGTCTCTTCTTTCCCCTGTTCCGCTGCAAGGAGGGAATGAACCAATATTTCAGTATCATCCTCAAAGAAACGTACCATGAATTGTTTCTCCACATCTTACCAAGTATTAATGGTCTCCAGAAGCAACTACATGAACCATATAAAAGCAGACCCTCGCAGGGTACTCACGAATACTCTAGTCATTATGGGATCATTTTTCATTAGAAAACCAGCCTGCAGATGTGATAATTTACTGCAAGCGTACAGTGTAGGTGTAGCGCTATATAGGTTGTCCTATAGGGATCTAAGGTGCTTTGTTATTCCTACTAATTCTACTATTCTAGCGGGTTAACTATGAGTTCTAAATGGGATTTTGGTTGTTCTAATTAGTAGAATCCACTAGTTTCCAACCATATACTTCTATTATTTTCTTCCTATCATAAAAATTTGATCTTTTAGTTTAGTTTCTACTTAAAATATCATAAGTATGGACTATCAAGTAGGGTACAAGTATAATCCATCAAAAAAACTACTTCTCATAAAAATAAATTAAATCATTAGATAAATCTATGATAAAGATGAAAAGTAACAATCCCAAACCCTAATTAAGCATAGGCTATCAAGAACTCTAATTTAAGTATAACATATCAAAGCATTAATCTATGAGTTGTTATATTTTAAACTTTTCATGAAAAAATTATATCTTTATTATTTTATTTTAGGAAGAAAACACTAGAGAGCAACTACATGGTGGATTCTAGTTTCATCTATATCCTACAACTAAACTAAATTAGCTACTCATAGTTCTAGTTAGCAAGATCATATTTTGTTTTAGAAAGCAATTAAAGATTATAGTAGAAAGCAAATAAATCTAAACTAGAAAGTAATTAAAATAAATTAACTAAGGAAAAATTGAAGAATAAAGAGAATTACCTCTAGAGTCCGGTATTGTGGCCGTCACCCCTTCAACAAAACCCTAATTTTATTAATAAAATCCGAATACAAACTATTTCCTACTTCCTCTATGATTAATTTTTACCTCAAACTCTAGAATACAAGGATACGGCCAGTATATAGGCTTTGGAACTCAAACCCTAATTCTAACAGAAGTGCAAAACTACAAAATTACATTGAAGCCTTCTAATAAAACTCAGCCTATGGGACCCTCTTTGTGAAGCAAATTGCCGCCAAATAGCGGCATAATAGTGGAGTTATCTTCTAGGTTTTCTCCTACACGAGTCTTGTGTCTTTTCTTTTGATTCTCCTACCTATATTGCACTTTGACTCTCTGAAGTATCTTAATCTTGTAGCTTTACTTTCTTTAAACTTTTTTTTGGGCTTTGTTTCCTAATTTGGCTCTAATTTCATGTCATCTCCTTGTATGAATAGGATTACCTAAAAAACAACTAAAAATACCCGAGTAGCAATTATTTATGTACAAAAAATAGATAAATTATGGGAGGAAAAAATACAATATATGATACTCATCACACCCCCACACATATATTTTGCTAGTTCTCGAGCAAAACCTAACCCTAAAAAAAAAAGAAAAATCCTAACTCACTTTCTCAGGAATCGCGATTGCACTTAACACGTGCAACAAGCCTTTAAATCTCTAGATTACCCTAGTGGACGAGTTGTGTCTCGTAGAGTTTGCAGTGAATATACCCACAAAATTCGTGAAGAAAATAGATTAAGGAATAAAGAAAAGAAAAATAAGGGTAACCAAAAATCAAGAAAAATAAAAATTTTATACTAAAGAAAAAAAATATTTATATATATTTTCTTCAATTAATCTCACTAATATACAAGCTCAAGAACGCATTTAGATTATCAATTTTTAAATCAAGCACATATCAGATACACTTATTCTAATCAAAAACTCAAATTCTATCTTTCAATACCCACTAATAAATAATCCATTGGCTCATATACATCTATGTGCACATGTGATAATCTACTTCGGTTTTGGACTCCAATTCTAACTCATGATTCATCTCCTCTCTCATAATAATTTTTTCTTTTTTTTTTACTTCACCTTTCATGCAAATGTTCATGCTTACTTAGGCGCAAAGTACCTGATTACTCGGATCATACTATTTTTTTCACTCTTGATGCTATTGCCTTAATATTAGGTGCACTCCATTATTTTATCTCTCGAGACTATTACTTTAATACCAGGCGCACCCCATTTTTTATTCTTACTTTTTTCTTTTGTTTCCTTTTTTTTCTTATTTAGAGAGAGAAGACTTACTCAATCGTTATCATCTTTATCCTTAACCTAATAAACTTATTGTGAAGTGAAAAATAGGTGTATACTTACCTCAAAACTACCGTTAGAGCTATTTATTTTTTGGATTTTAATCTTTGTCATAAAATTCAAAGTGTGTCGTCCAATTTACCCTCATATCCAATTTTAAATTTAAATTTGTTCCTTCATCTGAAATTAGGTTGATCTATTAACGAAAATATATAATTTTTTTTACTTTTTTTAGTTTTTATTGTTTTTTTTAAATTAGTTAGTTACACTAAAAAAACCCAAAGTGTAAATAAAGAAACTCAAAAAACTAAAAATAAAATAAAAATTCTAAAAAAAACTAAAAATTCTAGAAAAATATGAAGAAAATATCCTAACCCACTCTCCCACACCTAAACTCGTGTATGCCCTCATACACAAACCAAGTGTGGTAAAATAAATATGAAAACTATTATACAAATACTATACAAATAATGAGAGTCGTAAAAAGTTACGATCTCAATATTGTCACCCTATTAAAGCAAAGAGAGCCGTTACGATCTCTCGATCGCTTCCCACTTTCATAGTATGTGCGTTTTATGTTAAGTGGGTGCATTATTGTATCTCATCATCCTCCTACAAGTCACGAAATTACCTATCTGTACCTTATGTCGTCCTCGCTTTTTCTTTGTCCATATGTAAGCATTAATAATTGGGTTAAAGAATTCTTCATTATAAACCTGCCAATCATCGTTAGCAACAAGCATACATGTAGAAATATCGTGAGGTGAGAAGATTACTATATGATCAAGTGAATGTGGTGGTGGCTCTTTTAACTCACGAAGTAATGCGAGCTCCTCTGCAAAAAATCCTCAAAAGTTTGCTCATAAATCAATGGCACACTTGCATAAGTATCATCATACATAGAATCAATATGTGCCAATTCATCTAATAATTTGAGCTCATCTTTGAAAATTTGCTCAAATGAGGGTTCATCATCAGTGCAAGAGATAGAATGAGAGTGCAAACTGTGAATCATATTTACCTCAATGAGAGAGCTCAATGTGTGCTCATCCATATTGAATATGTTCAATGCCACACTCATATTCCCAAATGATAGCTTTATGACGTTACTACTCATGCAATCAATTAATGTATTTGATGTTGCAAGAAATGGTCTACCCATGATAACGGGAGTTGATTCCGTGGATTAGAAATTGGCTCAGTTTCTAAGACAATGAAGTCTACAAGAAAGATGAACTCGCCGACCTTAATGAGCACATTTTCAACCATAACAAGTGGTCTCTTGATCAAACGATCAGCTACTGTAATATGACCTTGATAGTTTGAAGTTTTCCTAACTCCAGTTACTAATAAATAGTGTAAGGAAGCAAATTTACACTTGCCCCTAGATCAAGCAACGCCCTATCAAATGTAGTGTTCCCAATGATGCATGAGATTGTTGGGGAACCTGGATCTTTATACTTGACAGGTAAGGAGTTAGAGAGGATATGTGATATATTTACAGTAAGAAAAACTTTCTTAGAAATATTTCTTGCACGTTTTTTAGTGCACAAATTCTTAAGAAATTTGGCATAAGTTGGAACCTGTTGTATAATGTTAAGGAGTGAAATATTAACCTTTACCTGCTAAAATATTTCAAGAATTTTCTCTACTTGCGATGAAGGCTTCCTAAGCTGATTTGGATATAGTGCTTTCAGCTTAGGAACAAGTTCTTCCAAATGATCATATAACGGTGATGGAGGCAATAGAGATGGTTGTGGAGAAAGAGGTGGAAGAGATAGTGTAGCCTGAGAGATAGTAGGAGTGACATCAGGGGGCATGGCTATATTATCGTCCACTTGCTTGCCAGATCTGAGCGTGTGAATGGCATTGCATTGGTGGACATGCGACTGATTGGAGTTTGAGGAACTGGCATTAGAGTTTGTTAAGGGTTGACTTGAAAAATTACCCTTACCACATTCACTCATTTGACTTGCTAATTGTCAAACCGGCTGCTCTACATTTTTAATAGATTGAGAGTTCACGAGCAGGTGTTGATCTATTCTTTGAATAAAATCAGTTGATACTTTCATAAGATTTTGCATATGCGGTCAAGATTGGACATTTGTGTGTCAATCTTGGATTGAGACTTGAGAAGATTTTCAACAATCTTCTCAAGTGACTGCAGTTGCTTTTCTTGATCATTATTAGACCCCTATTGTGGATGTGAGTGGTTTTGTGCAGGTGGTCTATTCTGATTGTTCTCATAATTTGAAGCGTTTGGATGTTGATAAATACCCATATTTGGTCTTGGAAACTAACCATTGGCTGGAGGCAGCATATTAGGGTTAGGGGCTCCCTGATATTGCCCCTGACCCTATGAGAGATTTGGATGGTTCCTCTAGCCAGAATTATATGTAGAAGCTTATGGATTGTTCATGGGTTGTTAATACAATACGTTAGCCTGCTCAAGTGTGGGTCCCATGGGATTCACTTGGCACTCCTCCATAACATGATTCGGAGTTTTGCAATTAAAGCATGTGGGAACTTAAATTTAATTTACCTGAACCACCGACGGAACATTAGAAGTCTCTAATGCCTCAATTCTCCTCTTAAGAGCTGCAATCATAGTTTCGATAGCTATAGAGCTATCGACGCTATACATTCCACTCTTATGCGCAGAAATTGATGCACTGGGCTTTTCAGCGGGACTCTCCACTGCATAGTCTTCCTCGATAGGTCCTCAAGAAAGTTCCATGCTTCATCCTCGTTCTTTCTCATGAACTCCCCCTGACACATGGACTCAAGAAAAGTTTTGGATGTGTAATTGAGTCCTTCGTACATGATTTGACATAACCGCCACTTTTCTATCGCATGGTGGGGGCACTGAGCTAAAAGATTCTTGAACCGTTCCAAGTACTTCTAGAAAGGTTATTCTGGCACTTGACGGAATTGATTAATTTGATTTTGAATCCTTACCGTCTTATGCGTGGGATAATACATCTTAAGAAACACCGTAATGAATTCATCCCAAGTAGTGATTGAATCAATAGGTATACTGTATAACCACTTCTTGGCATTGTCCTTGAGAGCAAGCGGGATGAAGCGGAGTTTAATTACATCCTCCGACAAGTGCTGCAGTTTAATCATCACGCATACTTCCTGAAATTCACTGATAAAGAGATATGTATTTTTTGAATCAGAACCAGTGAATTTAGGAAGCATACTAATGCACTGCAGCTTCAACTCGTAGTGATTACCTACTACGTGTGGAAGTTTGATGCATGGTAGTAGTGACGTGCGCAATGGGTAATATCGATCATGAAAGATCGGTTGGTCTATCTTGTCACCCATGAACAAATCTGATCTCACTAGTCGACCAAATTGATCACGGGTCTAATGTGGCATGAACAAGCAACCGTGAGTGTATGCGTGAATTTTCTAAACTAACGTAAGAAGTGAGGTGTGGTGGAGATAAAATGATGGAATAGATATGATCAAAATAAAAGATGTGATTCCTACTATTCCTAATTATATTTTTTTTATTTTTTTACAAAACCAGGAACCGTAAACACAGAGAGAAAGAAAATTTGGAGGAGAAACTCAGCTAAACTACCGCCAATTGGTGGTTTTTGCTGCCAATTAGCGATAGGACCATAGAGTTTCACTCTCTGATTTTTTATACACAGTCCTGAAGTCCCTCTAATCCTTTTGGTTTTCCTGTATCTGCAATTTCTGATCCCTACACACTCAACGCATATTGTTAACCCATAAAACATTAGAAAAAGCAAGAAAAACACCATCGATCCCTGGCAACAGTGCCAAAAATATGATGTGATAATTTACTGCAAATGTACAGTATCGGTATAGCGCTATACAAGTCGTCTCACAAGGATCTAAGATGTTTTGCTATTCCTACTAATTCTATTATTCTAGCAGGTTAACTACGAGTTCTAAGTGGGATTTTGGTTGCTCTAATTAGTCTAGGATATAGAATCCACGAGTTTTCAACCATGAATTACTTCTATTATCTTCTTCCTAACATAAAATTTTGATCTTTTAGTTTAGTTTCTACTTAAAATATCTTAAGTATGGACTATCAAGTAGTGTGCAAGTATAATCCATCAATAAAAACTACTTCTCATAAAAATAAACTTAATCATTAGATAAATCTATGACAAAAATAAAAAATAACAACCCCAAACCCTAACTAAGTATAGGCTATCAAGAAATCTAATTCAAGTATAACCTATCAAAGTATTAATCTACAAGTTATTATATTTTAATATTTTCATAGAAAAATCATATCTTTAATATTTTATTTTAGGAAGAAAACACTAGAAAGCAGTTACACGGTGGATTCTAGTTTCATCTACATCCTAGAACTAAACTAAATTAGTTATTCATAGTTCTAGCTAGCAAGATAATATTTTTTTCTAGAAAGCAATTAAAGATTATAGTAGAAAGCAAATAAATCTAAACAAGAAAGCAATTAAAATAAATTAACTAAGGAAAAATTGAAGAACAAAGAGAATTACCTCTCCGGTATTGTAGCCGTCACCCCTCAGCAAAACTCTAATTTTATTAATAAAATCCGAGTACAAACTCTCTCCTACTTCCTCTATGATTAATTTCTACCTCAAACCCTAGAATAAGGATACGACTAATATATAGGCTTCGAAACTCAAACTCTAATTCTAATAGAAGTGCAAAACTACAAAATTATATTGAAGCCCTCAAAGAAAACTCAGCCTGTGGGACCCTCTTTGTGCCACTTATTAGGGGCAAATTGCCGCCAAATAGCGGCATAATAGTGGAGTTATCTTCTGGGTTTTCTCCTGCATGAGTCTTATGTCTTTTTCTTTTGATTCTCCTAACTGTATTGCACTTTGACTCTCTGAAGTATCATAATCTTGTAACTTTACTTTCTTTAAACTCTTTTCTGAGTTTAATTTCCTAATCCGGCTCTAATTTTATGTCATCTCCTTGTATGAATATGATTACCTAAAAACAACTAAAAATACCCGAGTAGTAATTATTTATATACAAAAAATAGATAAAATATGAAAGAAAAATACAATATATGATACTCATCACCTGCAATAAGAAATAATATATGTGCTGACTTGGGGATCCCTTCCTATCATATGATTCTAATTTGATGGGTTTGCATATTTCGGGATAAGGGGTGAAATCCCACTCAAGCGAGTATGGCCTTGAAACCCCCGATTCTTTCAGCTCTTTTTTCTATAGTAATGCATCAAGTTGCCTCTATAGTTTCTCCATCCTCTCTTCATGAGGATTATGAACGGAAAACTTATCGTCTTCTTCATGCACTGAGTAAGCTTTTTCTTCTTTATTTTCTTTTTCTTCATTCATCTTGGGTGGCAGTTCCGAGGAGAAGGTTTTAGCCTTATCTTTGACTATGTTCTGAGTATTTTCGACCACTTTCAAGAGTATTATCTTGAGATCGTCAATAGTTTTTTGCTGATTTCGAATCATTTGCTCCTAAACTTCCAACCTTTGGTCGACATCAGCAGACCTGTCCATCGCATGCGATGCTTATTTTCTTGGTCGAGAAGAAGCATAAGACTATGGGGAGGCTATGGTTAATTTGCAGCTATCATCGTCATAGGAGCCTTTTGCAAGTTTCTTGTAATTTCAAGGAGCGGCGACACCTAACTTGAGGCGGGTAAAATGGTGAGGTTTCTCATCATTTGCATCCAACTCATTTTCTGTTGCTACGACCTTTTTACTTTTACCGACATATTTGAGGTTACCGCCCTCAATTCGTTTTCCTTGATTCTATATTTCAGATTATTCTTTCTCCTTTTTGAGTATTTTTATGAGACTCATTTATTATGTCAAATACAAGTACTCTTTTCTTGCTACAATAGCAATTATTTAATACAGTTGATATTAATTACTCGCAATGGCATGTTGAGTGCGATTGAGTTTGAGTCACTTTCCTTTTATTTGTCAAGTATTCTCTGAGATCAACAACTTTAGAAGATGGAGAATCTTTAGTTATATTTTGGGCATGGGGCCCACTTGGCTATCGGAGAAGTCTGGGTGTCTGCTAAAACTTTTCAGTGCTGATATTGAATTACTGGTCTGTCAGATATTTAATATATTGTTTATCAGACTTGATTCTGTATACTGACTATTTTACATGGAGCTGAGAGTTAGCTCCGCGTTTTAAAGCACTCATGTGTGGCTTAGCTATAGCTTCGCGTTTGATACTAGCCTCGCATTTTATACTGGCTTGGCATTTCTGAAGAAATTAATTTTTGTTGTTTGTTTAACCTCGCGTGGGAGAGTATCCTCGCACGCTGGCATAACCTCGTGATTTATGCAAGAATTCTTGGATTCTTGTTTAATGCTAAGCTCAAGTTTTTATCCAACTTTAATAGTCTCGCGTGGAGAATTTTCATTGCACGTTGGCTTATTTTCAATTACTTCGCGATTAACGCGAACTTTGGCACTCTTGCCAATTTTATGTTCAAGTTCAGTACTCTCGCATGGAGAGACTTTTGCCCACGCTGGCTTGCCTCTGAGATTAACCTCACGTTTTACATGAATGTTGTCAATTTTTTTGATTTCATATACAGGATCTGTAGCCTCGTGTGGAGAGATTTCTTCACACGCTAGCTTACAATCAGCTTCGTGTTTTACGCGATTTTTACTGGCCTTGCGATTAACGCAAGCCAGTTCAGAAAGTATAGCCTCGCGTTCTGCCTCTACTTCAGCCTCGCATTTTACGCGGGCTTTGCGGGCTCTTCGTCTCGCTCGACGACTCTGATTTCGAAGTTGTGTTTTGGTGAAGCCAGATTCTTGGCTCTCTTTGGCAGTAGGAACAATATCCTCCCTTAGGGTTTTCCGCTCAAATGATGGCTATATAGCCATGGACTCAAAGGACCCCCAATTAACGGAGAATTTCTTATTATCCAATTTGAAGGTTTTAGAGATAACGCGAAGATAGAGCCGCGTTTCAATTGGATTAACCGTTCTAGAGGAGAGATAATCTTCATACCTTTACTGGTCAATCTCAACAACAAGCATATCCACGACTGATCCAATTTTCTTTACATCCGATTGTGTTATGATCTCTTGTTCAGTAAAAGAGACGTCTCCCACTGTGGTCGTCAGCTTGTTCTCCGCAAAAATCTTGCTTTCTTCCATTGCTTACAATGATTACAATGAAAGAGGTATAATAGAAAAACAAACAAGCGAATTTATAATTTATCACTCTCTTTTACAAAAAAAGTGGGTTCTTATGTGGCGATGGGATCTATCTAGCAGAACCTATTGACAATCCAACGTAAAGATCTCTATTTGAAGAAAATGATAGTTGGCCCCAACTTCTCTCTCTCTGCTGATCTTAATGAATTCAAGACTCTCGTGACAAGGCTTCAAGGCTCTCTCGCGTAACTTGAATTACCAAAAGTCTCCTCAAAAAGGGTATTTATATATCTTAATTGAATATGAGAGTTTCCATAGGTATAGGAATAGAAAGTTTTTATATTCATCAAGGATTCTAATCAAGTATTTGATTTTGATTTAAAATTTCTTGAATTTGGATTCTGATTGGACTCAATTTGGATATTAGATAATTTCAAATCTCAATCATAATCAATTTAGAATTCTAAAAAACTACCCATGCGGAGTTAAATACTCTGGACGCAGAGTTAAGGTCTTAGCTTCACGTTTCGCCTATTCACGCGAAGTTAAATTTCTATTTACGCGAAGTTAATAGCTTCGCGTCCAACCGGCCGCAGAGCTATTTTTCTTATCTCTTGAAATTTTATCCTCCAACAATTTTCTTTAAAATTGAAATTTTAGTTTATACTTTGATTATTTCTTAATGACATTATGAAATTATTCAAATGCAAGTTGTAAGAGTTTGGCTATTCCATGAATTTTTCATAATTGGCAAAGTGTAAATTTCACTAAACCTTGAATTTTCGACCATTGTCAACTTGCTTGATTAGTGAAAGAAGCTTTTAGTGCATTTATTTTTGTATTTTACAATCTAATCCAGCATCATAATTACACGACAATTGATATTTGTTGCAAAATTGAACTATAGAGAAGACATTATTATGATAAGTGTTTAATATGGATGAACCTACATGCATTAACATTATGATCTGTGCATTCCATAGATGAACCAGAAACAATCATCTCATGTACAACCCATTGCGTCGTTGAGAAGGAAGAAAGCTGAATCTCGAACACCGATCAATCAATCGATATTGGAGAGAGAAGACGAAGTTGCAGAGCCTCCTGAAATAAATATAGAGACTCCTCATTTGCTAACGTATGGAAGTGCAAGGCAAAAAGGAAGTAGTACGGATTCAGGGGAATCAGAAGACGATCTTCAAGGGTCGATAAAAGGAGGGTCAGTTGATTTGTCATAGCTTAATAGTTCCAGGATGCACATTGCTTTCTTTGTTTCAAAGGATGAGGTAACTATTTTTTCATTAAAACTAGTAATCAATTATAGTTTGTGCATATGTCATGCCTAAGTTATATACACTGGAGTGAGATCCACTACAGTGTATTAATCACATGAAGAAAATAACTTCATAGCCATTGAGGACACCACAGCCAACACCCGATTTATGGAATTAATACACAGAACAAGCCATGCTGGAAGCACCTGATGCTGCCAGAATGACTCCAAGCATGCGTCACCCTCCTTGGAAAATACAAAGGCATTAAATCATGAAATAAGCTTAGGGACTATGGAGTGCAAATGTTTTGTGTTTTGTAATTAACATAAACCATGTAATGACCATCTTCAGTATTTGCTTGTTAAGGTTTTAAGTTTGACTTGAAGGTTCAATTAAGAAAATTTTCTCCTTCGCTCTGCAATATTATTGGTTTTCAAACTAAAGTTGTTGTTGTTGTGTGTTGAATAACTTATTTATTATGTTTCTAGTAAATAGCTTACCTCTTTAAAATAACTCCAAATTTAGAAGCTTGTCCTTGATTAGGGTCCTGCATGATAACACATCTATGCAGGCTATAACTCCGGTCAAATTATATACTATCCGGGTGCACACCCCGGACAAAGAAGAGCTTGTCTGGACTGACAGTCCAAATGAAGATAAACTTGTCTGAACTGTCAAATCAATACTCCCAAAAATCAAAATGTAGGATTTGATATCTCCCTCAATTTCTTCAACCTTCGGTTTCGTTCCTCATTGTCACATTTGATGTAGTTATGAATAGAAACCTCCACATCTTTCTGGTACAATTGTTGCATTTGCATTCTCCCACCCTGTTCGTTAACTCTGTACTTATGTCGTGCATTATATATTGTTTTTATTGTCGACGCATTCTTTGGATCCTTGAGCTTCAACAATGTTAGGATATCTTTCGACCATATGTGACACTTCGACATTTCTATTACAGCATTAATCTCGTTTTTAGACAGTCTTCCCACATATGAGTATCTTTCGAGACAATCTACAGCGGGATGGTTATGAACACCAGACATAATTGTCAGTTTATATTCAAGCTCCCCAGTCGAGATCTGTTGACTCTTTAACCGAAAGGGACATTTGCATTTTTTTGCTACCCCTATGACCCTCATCATTCTTTAATTTCTTTAAGTTTGATTGTCCCACCCCATTCACAACCAAACCAGGGACATCTGTATTTTGTGCATTCCCCTTCTTATATTGAGCTCTAGCGTTAGATTTTGAAACCATGATAACAAACCCTGACATCCTTCCCATATCGTGCACCACTGGCAAAGTTCGTCTCGGTTTGCAAAACTCTAAAGTCACAGTAGAGAAGTAAGAATATTAATGAAAAAATGTTAACTTCAATATGCATAGTTATTTATGTTATCATACCTAACTTGTTGTGAAGTCCGAACTGTAGTCAACAACTTACTCATTCTGGACTCAGCTACTTTGTGTTGAAGCATCATCCTATAACCAACATTTTCAACGTATTAATACTTATTAATTAGTAAGAAAAAAACTTAAAACCAAAGCTATTGTCTAGGGTGGAAACCACAGACAAAAAATATTTCATTCAGAATAACAGTACGGCCAAGGTGAGCTCTGTTCGGACTGTAATCCTGGTCAGAGCTCCACTGTCCGGACTGTAAACCCAGACAATGGAGATTTGGTCGGGTTTATAGACCAAACATATATAAAATTGTCCGGACTGTTATTCTGGATAGTGACGTCCTATGCCAAGATTCTAAACCGAACAAAAGCAAACTCAACAACCCAAAAAACTTATCACAATTCTATGCTATTGAAATCTAAACCCAAAGTTAGATTTTGACAAAATTTAAAGAGGACGATTGAATCATACCTCCAGAGACTTTTGATCGTCGAATGGAACCAATCACATGTTCATATTCTCCATTTTCGTCGACTTCGATACAACTAAAAACTTTCTCTTTTTTAGGGTTTCTTAGGAAATGATATACAAAAATAAAGCAAAATTTTGACTTTAAAACATGAGATGATCTACTAAAGAAAATTAAGTCAAGTGGATTGGATTTGAAACTTCAAAAAAAAATCTGCACCTATTCGTGCGGGAGGGAGAGGGGGAGCTGAGGCTAAAGAGGAGGGCAACTTGATCCTAAAAATTTAGAGCAATCTTATTATAAAGGCAAACTTTTAAAGCGGGCTCGCTAGGAAAAATGGTGTGCCCCTTTAGAAACTCCCCCAACCCCATGACTCCCAAACATTATAAATACCTTTATTTTCTCTATTTTTCTCACAAATATCAACTCTCTAATCTCTCTTCTACTCTCAAAAAACTCTTACAAAACTCTCAAAATATCTCTACTCTCTTCATCTATAATTTCTAAGATTTTAATTATTTTTTTAAATTTCTCAATGGCATCTTGATCAAACAACATGTCTTGCTTGATTAAACTCGCGTTTGGGTAGAAACAAGGATAGTCTTTATTCTTTGAGACTTTGGAGTGAAAATGCGACTCTTTAGGATTCGTATTGTAATTATATTTAGCTTTAATCATGAGCTCAAAAGATAGCTAAAAAAGTGAATCTCTCTTTAATTGATGATCCACGTGTTAGCTTCTCAGCTGGAGCCACATTTATACTGAAACAGAGTTATCTTTGGTTTTTATAAGCCTTTGTTGGTCATAACGCGACCTTGCATTTGAATTGCGGATTAGATCCGCATTTGCATTGAAACGTGACCTTAAGGATATGTACGGATCTCTCTGATGAGAATCTGCGTTTGAGTATAAAAAGAAATAACCTTATCAATGTTGAAAATAACGCGTTATGAAACCCGTTATGAAACCTAACAGAAAGCCAACGTTACTTAACAGTCGAAAATAACTCAATGCACCGTAATGGTGCATTTTTTACGTTATTTTACGTTACGTTAAATTACGTTATGTTACGTTATTTACAATAATTTTTAAGTAGTTTTTATATTGATTTTAATTATTTATTTTTATTATTATCGAGAATTGCTGTAGTTTTTTTCACTTGACGGCTTGCTATTTGCTTATTTGATTGCTTGTGGTATTGTTAGATTGTACATCCTTATTTACTTGTTATAATTTCTTTTTAATTACTAATTTTTTATTATAATTTCTTTCCAATTAGTGAAATTTCTTACTTGCTGATTAAATTGAATTCTCAGCTAATCTAAAATAAACAATTAAAAATAATATAAATTGAGTATTAGAAAATATAAATTACAATATTGATAATAATTAAAAATAAATTTTAAATATTATTTTCTTATTTAGATGATGACTGAAATTATAGGTGTGAATATAATTTAATTTATAAAGAAAAATATGAGAATTACTGTGAAACTTGTTAGAAATTTAGAATTAATATTAGGATATAATTTTTTTATATTTTCTTTTAGAATTTTTAATTCAATTTTCAATTTATAAAGTTTATTTTATATAGTTTTATATTTATTTTTAATTAAATAAACAGACAATCGTGTAACCTACGTTATGTGTTACGCTATATGCTATATAACCTAACAGAGACAAACCGTTACGTTACCGTTATCGTTATTTTAAACATTGAACCTTATATTTTTAAAGTTTTGAAGACAACACATGACCTTGAAGGGTTCACAATTGTCAGCTTTTACTTAGCCTAATATGTGAGTCTCTCTGGATGAGGACTGCGTTTTGGCAATAGAAAATGAGTAACATGACTTAAGGAGGGTCGCATTTCAGCCTTTTTTGGCTCTAAACGTGGATCTCTCTTTGGTAGATAATCCGCGCGTTAGCCATTTTGGCTTGAATTATAAATCCCTTTTTTCTTCTTTTCTCAAAAATTTGCCAATAAAACCCCCTCCAAAGTTTTCAAAATTCCGTAACTTGGAAGATGTTTTGAAATACTTTGGATATATGAAGTATGTTTTATTCAGTATCCAAAATAGTTTTGAACACGACTTTACATTAAATTCATGGATTCACTTTCAAACGTGATCCTGCATTTAATTTGCGAGTTCACGAATAAACACAACCGTGTGTTTGAAATTTCAAATTCGCACTTTGGACGGTTAAACGAAGTGTCACTGCTATTTTGCCATCTTTCTGATGCAGAGATCTAAGCACTTCATGCGTTCATTAATGATGAAACCTTTACGAGGTTTGGACCAAAAATCTCGACTATCACATCTTCTAGCCAAAAATCTCGGCTATCAAATTTTCTATATAAGACACCAAGTCTCTTTCAAAAGTCATTCTGACTTAGAAATTTTCAAGCTTTTGAACTTTCTTTGCCTCCAGGCTTCTTTATGCTCTTTATTCTTAAGCTTCTTCAAGTTCCTTTTCTCTTGGCCTTCGAGCTTTTCTGACTTAAGCTTTTTTTAGAACTCTTATAAAGAAAATAACAAGGGAATCTTCATCCTCTAGCCAAGCCGCTAGCAGCTCTTAGGATCCTCAAGCTGCTTCTGGCAATTCTCCAGCTGTAGTTCGGAAAGAACCTATGACTTGCGGTAAGCTAACAAATTTCATCTCGTTTTAATCTCGATGATTCATCGTCGTGGACTATTATTGGATTAAAAAGAACTAACCTTTTGGACACATGGGTTCATGATCCATGTTTAAGATTTGAAACGCAGAGCTTCAAAAGGGCTATTTGGATCTGGAAGACAGAACTTTTAAAAGTTGGTCTTCAAAAGGGCTAAAACGCGGGTCTGTGCTTCGCGTTTTGGATCTAGAAGATAGAACTTGAAAAAGTTGGTCTCTTTTTATTTAAAACACGGGTCTCCAAATACCTGTGATCTGCATTTTAGATTTGAACAATTTAATTTTGTCATGAATTTGTCCAAATCTCTTTCCTTATTCTTTTCCTTGATTGGTGCAGTGAACTGAGGTTGCCATTTAATAAGACCTCCAGACGATATGTTTCTTGGAGGTGTTGGGGCAACCTTAGCATTTTCTGCAGTTATTAGCAACCATGTGATTGGTCTACTACTAGGTTTGTTAAAGAAAGAGTATCACATTGGAAAGATCCCTCTAACTGCGAGCACCCCCTTGAATTATGGTAAGTTTTCTTGTCAAAATCTCATTAGTCTCCATGGTTGTTGTGATATATTTCCTTCCACTTATGTCTCTTGACAAGACTTCGAATTTGATGCAGGATATTACTCTTCATAATTTCTAGAATAATGCTTGCACCCGTCTGACTCTCAACTTTTTCCCATTTCTTTGGAGACCGGAAAGCTTCATGTGCTTAACATGAGTTAAAAGATTTCTGACCTGTGGCATTGTCATCTTCCCACCTTTCATCCTCCTTTATAGATAAGGTAAGTATGATAAATAATTGTAGGCAGCTTTGTAACTCTAAAGTGCTCTTCATTGTTCTCCAATACTTGCGGATCCACCATTGTGTATTGGGAACATACATTTAGTACACTCAGCTTTAAACTAATCAAGTCACTAGCGTCATTGATATTGACATGGTTGAGAAAGCAGAATTGGAAGTGCCTAACCCCTAGCAAGAAGAAGTTTAAGAGGAAACATGCTGCTCAGGCTTATGAAATCATCCAATTAGAGATAAGGGATATTGAATAAAAGATCAATGTTCTCTTGACTCAATAATTTGTATTTTCCTTTTTTTCATGTATGGAAATTGAATATTTTATCAAGGAGCTCCTGTAATGTTGGAATGATAATGAATGAAAAAAATTGAGAATGGAAAATTTTTGTTGTCATTCATTCAAAGGAAATTGTTAACTTGATGAATAAATTTGATGTTGATGATCAGAGGTAACTGTTAACTTGACATATCATTGACTCGTTTGCATATTGTCCAAAGGTAATCATTAACATAACAGTATAGAGTCGATATTTAAATGCCCAAATAGATTTTGCGATGAATGAATAACTTTCTTGAATACGATAGAAGTAATAATTAACTTTCCTAAACAAATTATAATTTTAGTTGTTCAATGACTTGCAGTATACAGATTTTGAATATCCAGAGATAATTTTTAATTTAGCAAATTTTAGTGGAATGAATTTGAACTACAAGAGGTAATTTTTAACTTGAAATTTTTTTTGTGGAAATGGAATTTTGATTTGTCAAAGGTAATTTTTAACTTGATAAATTAGGAGGAATGAATTGGATTCGTCAGAGATAATTATTAACTTGACACATTTTGGTGGAAATGGAATTTGGTTTTTTAGAAGAAATTTTTAACTTGACAAATTTGGAGGAATGAATTGGATTCGTCAGAGGTAATTATTAACTTGACAAATTTTGGTAGAAATAGAATTTGATTTTGTCAGAGATAATTTTAAACTTGACAAATTTTGGATGAAATGAATTTCAGATCTGTCAGAGATAAGAATTTAACATGACAGGTTCACAAAATTTTTAGCAAACCTCAGCTATAAACGGATTTGTTTAGCCTTTACCAATTGCCATTTGCATTGGGCTAGCCATATTATTTCCTTCAGCATGATGAGATTGGTGAGAATTTTGTTTGGACTTACATGCCAAACTTTTCTTCTTCCCTTAGCCTTAGCAATTTATGACAATTCATGCTTTTACCCCTAGTACAATGGATTGGCAAGAAACTTGTTCTCTTTCTATTACCTTAACGGTGTTGGGCTGTTCATGCTTTTACTCCTAGCATGATGGGTTAGCGAGGATTTCATTTGGGCTTATATGCCAAATTTTTTCTCTATCCTTAGCCATAAAAACGTATGATTCTTTTTCATTTGGTGCCCCTAGTGGATGTGGGGAGCTGCACGTTAGCGATGACCTAGCATATCTTCATTTGCTGTACTCCATTGGGAGAATTGATGAAATAATAGGCCACAAAATATTGATTGCACCGTTGTAAAATTGAGTCTTCCGAAAGGAATTTGTCTTATGAAGAAATGGGTTTTTCCCTTATAGGTGAACTCCATTAGATTGGTGGACAAATTGGTTCTCTTTTGGAGATAATAGTATCAAGAATGAGACACATTCATTAATCTCTTTAGAGTCTTCATATGCCCGGCATTTGAGCGAACCACTGGTTAAGTCTTAATGTTGAATTTTTCTTTCGTTGAGGGAAAATTTCAAGAATGCGTGTCAAATGATTTGATACTCTTGTACTTTCTTTTTTGAGGTACCGATTGGGAATACACCGAATAGCTTGTACAAGAAACTGCATCATTCTTTGTTGTATTCTTCGGAATGAGTACTACAAGAAGTTTCTCTATGAAACATTCTTATTACCATTTCTCTAGATAGTGGTCAAGGATTCGCTGATTCAATTGAAGATGCAATTGAAGGTATCGAAGAGGATATGTATCTCAAACCGCTCAATATTTGACTTGATTGCTTCTTACTATTATATAAGTTGTTTGTATATAATCTATTTTTCCTTTGAATGGTTTGGGGGTCTTCTTGATATCCATCGAAACCTCCTTCAACATTGATCGGAGACCGGATAATTGGTTTAGCTTTTCGTATGTATTTCTTGAATATTACATTAGGAGTAATATTTCATCAGACATTTGCCATTGGTCGGCATCATTATTTTGTCATTGTTCATTATTTTGTCATTGTTCGGTTTCACCAACCGATATGCGCCATTTGAATAGACCGAGATATTGACGAAAGGTCCTTTCCATTTTGGCTTGAACTTTCCTTTGGATTTTTTATTAGTTATTATCGGTCTTCTTACTAAAAAACCCAAATCACCATTCTTGAAAGTTCTCTGCTTGAATTTTTTATTATAGGCTTTGGAGATTCGTGCTTGATAAAGCTCAATGCTCCGTTGAGCTTCAAAACGCTTGTCATTGAGGGCTTCCAACTCTAGAAGTCTTTGCCGATGCTTTTCTTCTTGTGTCATTTTGGTTGCTAATACAACTCACTGCTTCGAATCTATACACCAAAGAAAATGGTGTAACATTGTAGGTGTCCTAACAGTAGTTCGGTATGCCCAAAGACATTCTCCAAGCTTTGTGTCCCAATTGCATTGGTTGGATAAATGAACTTTTTAAGAAGCTTCACAATAGTTTTATTGAAAGTTTCTGCTAAGCCATTGGTTGCAAGATAGTATGGAGATGAAGCTACACTTTCGATTGGGTATTTGTTGCAAAACCAGAAGAATGACTGACCACAAATTAAGGTCCATTGTCATGAACAATTCTCCTAGGTACTCCAAAGCGGTATACGACATGATATTTGATGAATTTGATCACATCTGACATCTTCACTTAAGTTAGGGGAACGACTTCTGTCCACTTTGAAAAGTAATCGGTTATACCTAATATGAACCGATGACCCCTTGTTGATGGTGGTGAGATCGACCCGACAATGTTCATTCCTCACATTTCAAATGGCCATAATGTAGCCATTGGATGGAAATATTCTGGTGCCTGATGTACGAAATCTGCATGTATTTGACAGATTCTTCATTTTCTGGCATAAGCAACTACATCTATCATCATTTTGGGCCAATAATATCCCATTCTTCGGAGTTTGTCCTATAGTGTTGGTTCTAGTTGATGTACTCCACATATACAGCTATGAGCTTTTGCAAGTGCTTCTTGAGCTTCTCTATTAAAAAGACAATGAAGTAGGATTCCATCATAAGATTTTTTATATAATGTCCAAACTTTGACATTATAATAGAATTGAACTGTTTTTTTTTTTACTTGCTGCTGCTTCTTTGGAATCTTTTGGCAATATCCCGTAAATAAAATAGTCTATATAAGGAAGTTTCTAATCTCTTGGCTCAAGATCAAACTCAAAAGCATGGGCTTCATGTGCTTCTTGTCTACAGTCTGAACTTAACTCCACTTCAAGTTCATTTTTAGGGAAGAGTAATTCCTTGCTTCCCATGATTATGTGTTTGTTAGAATCTTTAGGCAACGTTAAAGTAGTAGCCAATGAAGCTAGTAAATCTGCGTAGCTGTTCAGATGGCGCGGCACGTGACTAATGTAAAAGTTGTTGAAAGTATTAGCCATTTTTGTAACTGCTTAGTAATATGGCAAAAGATCTTCGTTCTTGACTTCATATCCTCCCTTGACTTGATTGATGATGATCTGCGAGTCTCTATATGCTTCTAGATATTTTACCCCCAACTGTTTGGCCATCTTTAAGCCAATCATCAAGGTGTTGTACTCGGCAACATTGTTAGAGCATGATTTTGTTAATGAATATGCTTTAGAGATGATATGGTTGTGAGGAGAAATAAAGACAACCCCACTCCTACCACTATCTTTCCTTTGGATCCCATTCTGGAAGCACCATCAAAGAAAAGTTGTCATAATTCTTCTGTAGTGGCATTTGCTTCAGTAATCACTTGTGGAGTGCCTTCTTCTGGATTCATGCTTCCTTCAGTTATTTCGTCAGGGATATCTTCGTATAATTTTAAAGATGCCATAATTGGATGCTTAGTTAAGAAATTAGCTATAGCTTGATCCTTAATCGACTTTTGTGGGATGAAATGCATATTGTATTGCGATAGCAAAATAGCCCAATTGGATAATCTTGAATTTAATGACCCTGGTTTGGTCATTAATATTCTTAATAGCTTAACTCTCGATGTAACATGGATTGTTTGCCCTACGAGGTAGTGTCGTATTTTTTGTACTGCAAACACCAAAACTGGGCATTCTTTTTCACTAGGTTATATCGATGTTCAGCTCCAATCATCATTCTACTAAAATAGTAGATGGTTTTTTCATGTCCAAATTCATATTTTTGGGCTAACAAGGCTCCCAGAGAATGATCCATGGCCCTTACATATAACAGGAAAGGCATTCTTGTCATTGGAGCTATAAGAACGGGAGGCTTCATTAGATATTCCTTAATCTCTTCAAAAGCTTTCTGACAAGTATCATCCCAAATGAACAATACTCATTTCTTCATTAATTATGTGAATAGTTGGCATCTCTCAGACAAGATTGATATGAACCTACAGATATATGCCAGCCTTCTCTGCAGTCTCTCAACTCTTTGAGATTTCTAGGTGGTAGCATGTTTTGAATTGCTTTAATTTTATCTATATCAAGATGAATTCATTGGGAAGTAATTATGAATCTAAGGAATTTTTCACTGAAAACTATCATAAAAGACTTAGTTGGATTCATCTTAAACTGGTGCTTTCGTATGAGATCGAGCACCACTTTCAGGTCATGAAGATGATTTTCCTTATTTTTTTTCTTTTGATAGCTAAATCATCTGGGAGGCATTCTACCATCTTTTTGAGATGCTCTTGAAATATGGTATTCATGGCGCATTGATATGTGACGCTAGCATTCTTTAAGTCGAAGGGCATGACCGTATAGCAGTACACCCCCAGTGGTGTTCGAAAAGATGTATGTTTCTCATTGTCAGAATACATCTTAATTTGATTGTACCCTAAAAATCCATCCATAAATGGCATCCATTCATTGCCACAAGTATTATCGATCATGACATCTGTGATTGGCAATAGAAATTCGTCTTTTAAACATGCTTCGTTCAGGTCTCTGAAATTAATGCAGACTCTGATTTTTCCATTCTTCTTAGTTACAGGAATTATATTTGCAACTCAATTAGGATGTTGTTCTTCATGAATGAAGTCTGATTCAATTAACTTTTTGATTTCAGCTTCAATGGCTTCCATTATTTCAAAATGGAACCTTCGTTGTTGTTGTTTAACGGGTTTCGCGTCTGGTCAGATATTCAACTTGTGTATCACCACTTTTTGGTCTAATCCTACATGTCTTCATAATTCCAGCCAAAATATCAATGTATTCTCGAATAAGAGAAATTAATTCTTCTTTTTCATCAGAAGATAAATTTTCACTTATAAATATGGGTTTAGGATTAATTTCATCACCAATATTTATTTGGATCATTTTATCATCAATTGGAGATTCACATTATTCAAACTGAACTTCTCACTTCATGTTTAGATCTTTATCTAGGAATCATCCTTGGTTGGAGGCAATTCTTCATCATCATATTCTTTTTGGTTTGTAAAGATCATGTTGATGGAGACTTCTTGAAATATAGCTCCAACGCTTATATCTGAATCCCAACATAATGATTTAGATGAATGAGCATGTTGAAACTCTTCAGAACTTGCTTCTGAAAGGTTTTCAAGAGTAGTAACATATCTCAACCCCCTGTTAGTTTTAACATAGTAATCCAGCATTTTTCCTGTTGGAATAAAAGGTCGAAGCATAGTTTTTCTTCCTTTTCCAAATTCAACCCCTGCCTTCGGCTAGGTGTTGGCAGTGAAAATTTCTAAGTAAATAGGATTTTTCACAACAGAACGCGGAGCTAACTCTATAGCTCTGCGTTTGGCTATTTTAGCCTCGCGTTTGAGTAAAACACGGAGCTATTCAATAGCTCCGCGTTCTTGTTTCTTAGCTCCACGTTTTGATGCGATTAGCTCCACGTGAGTAGATAACCAGAATCATAAATTGATTGAGATTAAGATTTGGGCTTATCCAAATACCCAAGTTAAGTCCAATCAGAACTCTAAATCAAGAGATTTAAATCAAAACTAAGATATCTGATTAGAATCCTTGATGAATACAAATTCTATTTAGATAGAAACTCTCATATGGACCTAAGACTATAAATACCCTCTTGAGGAAGCCCTAGGGGATCTTTTGGAAGTTTTTGTGAAGTTCGAGTTACACGTGAGAGCCTTGAATGAATCAAGACCAAAAAAGATCATCCAAAGTCGGCCGACATCTTCTTCATCAAAAGCAAGAAGACCATCGTCGTCAGATCGTCCAAAGGAACTACTAGATGGATCCCATCGCCACATAGATCCCACGTTATCATTGTAAAAGAGAGAGATAATTTATAAATCCTCTCATTTGTTCTTTTTCTTTTGTTTTCTTTCGTTGTAATCTAAGCTGAATTCAATGGAAGGAAAGCAACAAATTTCTGCTGCGAACAAACTGGCGACCACAGTGAGAGAAATCTCTTTCACCAAAGAAGAGATCGTGGAGCAATCTGACATCGAGAGGATCGGATCCGACGTGGATATGCTAGTCGTTGAAATCGACCAGCAGAAGTACGAGGAGTATCTCTCCTCTGAGTCAGGTAACTTGACCAAAACGCGGCACTATCATCGAGTGCGCTCCAATACCCGTAAATTAGGTAATCGGGCATCCACCGTTAATCGGGGACCCTTGAAGACCGCGGCCATAGAGCCGTTGTTTGGGCAGGAAACCCTAGCAGAGGATGATCTCTCTATGGCCGAAGAAGGCTCGGGAACTGGATTAACCAGAATCCAACTCCGGAAAAGAAATCAGAGGGCTAGGTGAAAAGCGCTTAAAGCCCATGTTAAACGCGAGGCTATTCAGGGAGCAGAATGCGAGGCTACAGCACCTCTCCAACTGGCTTGCGTTAATATCAAGACCAGTCAGTATCACGTTAAAAGCAAAGCTGCAACTTGCGTTAATCACAAGGACAAGCCAGCGTGTGATCCTCCATGCGAAGCTATTTTATCTACACTTAAAATCAGAGAAGCTCGTGTTAATCGCGAGGATAAAATTTCCTTAAAGCCCGCATGTGATTCTCCACGCGAGGCTATTACTGGGCTAAGTGATAAACGCAAAGCCAGTAAGATTTGCATTAATCGCAAAATTTCTGACACTCGCGTTAATCGCGAGGATAAAATTTCCTTAAAGCCAGCATGTGATTCTCCACGCGAGGCTATTACTGGGCTTAGTGATAAACGCGAAGCCAGAAAGATTTGTGTTAATCACAAAATTTCTGACACTTGCATTAATCGCGAGGATAAAATCAACTTAGAGCCAGCGTGTGATTCTCCACGAGAGGCTAATACTGAGCTTAGCAATAAACACAAAGCCAGTAATACTTGCATTAATCGCAAGACTCCTGAGCTCTGCGTAAATCGCGAAGATGATTGGCAAATCTGCGTTAGTCGCAAAAATCGCGCTAAACACAAAGTTATGACTTGCGTTAATGGCAAGAGTAAGCCAGCATTCAAGAATTAAAAAAATTTCTTCCACGCGTGGCTAAGATTCCAGAAGATAAACTTCTGCAAAGACGTCAAGCCAGTGTAAAACGCAAGGCTAGCGTAGTAAAACGCGGAGCTATTTCTCAGCCCCGCGACGCAAAACACGGAGCTATTTCTCAGCCCGCAACGCAAAATGCGGAGCTATTTCTCAGCCCCGCAACGCAACGCGAAGCTATCTCTCAGCTCCGCGTAAATCAACCTGAATACAAAATCAAGGTTGATCATTACACTGTTGGATCAGAACTTGACACCAATGGTTCCAAGAAGCTCAAGCGGGCTCCTGGACCCTCTCAATGGATGAGTGGGCCCCATAACTCCATGTCTAAAGTCACTGACCTTAGGGAGTATCTAACCAAGAAAAGAAATACGAACCAAGTCCAATCTGAATCAACTTGTCATTGCCAGCAGCTTATGACAGCAGTATCTGCTATATTGGACAGTTGTTGCTGCAGAAGAACATGATATCAGTGTTCGATCGGTTGACTGAGTCAGACTAAAATCCTACCAAAAAGACGAAGATCACTCCCCAAAGAAAAGAATGGAGAATTGTAACTTCTAACATGGTCGGCAAGGGTAAGAATATTATAGAAAAGAATGGTGATTCAGAATCAAGCGATGAAGAACCTTATCATTTTACCCGACTTAAATCAGGCGCTATCCCGGCCCGAAACTATAAGAAACTTGTGAAAGGTTCTTATGACGATGATAGTGATAACTCGGCCATAGCCTCTCCTCGATCTTCAGCATCATCTAAATTACAGAAGTCAGCATCATATATGATGAATAGATCTGATGATATCGACCAAAGATTTGAGGCCCAAGAACAGATGATTCGGGAGCAACAAAAGACAATTGAGGATCTCAAAATGATGCTCTCAAAAGTGGTCGAAAATACTCAAAAAATTGTCGAGGATAACGTCAAGAAGGGAAAAGAAACTCCGTTTAATAAAACGAACGAGGAAGATAGAGATGAAAAGGCTCACTCGACGCATGAGGACGAGGCTAAGTATTCTTTTCATGATCCACATGAAGAGAAAATCGAGAAGTTACAAAGTCAACTCGAAGCACTAATGCACAAGAAGGAGTTGAAAGAATCAGGGGTCTCAAGACCATACCCGCCTGAATGGAATTTGGTACCATACCCGGAGAAATATAAACCGCTCAAATTAGAGTTATGTGACGGGAAAAGATCTCCCAGTCAACATATTTACTACTTATTATTCCAAGCAGGGCATTTGATAGGCAATGACCAAGTAATGACCAAGCTATTCGCAAGTACCTTGCAAGGGCCTGTCTTCACTTGGTTTATGCAGTTACTCCCAGGTACTATTAATACCTGGTTTGATGTTGAGAAGTAATTTCTCGCAGGTTTCTTCTAGGATGATACCGAAATTACGGTTCATTCTCTCCTTGCAACTAAACAAGGGGAATAAGAAACAGTAAAAGACTTCATAAAAAGATTCCGGGAGAAGTCCGTGCATTGCAAGCACGGAATAGTCCAGGAAACTCTAGTAGAAACATGTCGATATAATCTCAAGACCAACGTGCTCTTAAAAATGGGGGCCGTAGAGTCTAGGACTTGGAAGGATTTGCTCAAACAAGGAGAGCAAGCCGAGAACTTGATCCACCGAGTTGAAGAGTCTCATGAATCAAGAAATACTGAAAGTAATAGGCCATATACGCAAAATAATAATAAGAATAAAGGGAAAGCGGCAATGGCGTCAGAGGTCGCTCCACAAAAGACAAATCCTCCGAGCCTAAAACCCCAAAATCAAAAGGGCGCGAGACAAAAATAGATCCCAGCAAGAAAGGACATACACCTTTAAAGCGGAACAGATGCCTACACTCTTCCACCTGCTTCTTAGGAAAGGGATGTTGAAACTTCCGGAGAATAGGAAACCGGAGGACGCTGGTAAAATCAACGACCCCAACTATTGTCTCTACCACAGGAATGTTGGACACCCTACCAGAGATTGTTACCCTCTAAAGAACAGAATCCAAGCATTGATAGAAGCTGGAGTCCTGACATTAAAAGAGGAGCAAAAGATGGTCACTGCCAATATGGCAACCCTAGTGGTCGGAGCCCATGAGTTTCCCGCCGGGGTGACCCCAATACCAAAGGGGAAGCTGGTTACGAAAAACCATGACCCGCATAAAAAGGCACAAGAAGGACTTGTCCCTGTAACAACTCAAAGGAGGGAAGTTATGTGGGTCCACCCTGATTTACTACAGGATGAATAGTGGACCACCGCAGGGGGTCAAAAGAAAAAGTGGACTAGCAATACTATTTCCGCAAAAATAAAAGATGAATACATAATTGCAGGGGCATTTACAGATTCTGAGCAAGAGCCCGAAACTATGGCCACTCATCAGGATGGGGCGGGCCCTTCCGGCACTCGATCTGGTAAAACATATCTCAAGGACTACACCAGAGTAGACCAGAAAAATATATACGGGGAACTCGCGAAGCCTGCAAAACAAAAAGGGCTATTTTCCAGAAAAATCCTGCTAGAGATGAAGAGGCCAAGGAAGCCGCATTCAAATTTGATATAATAGCTCAGCTGGTGAATATTCCAGCACGAATCACGCTTTATGAGTTGTTGCGATTATAAAAATCAACTCGCGAAGCGTTAAGAGAGATCTTGGCAAACTCTGAGTCATTCTTAGCTCAGATTGTCGAGCCGGCCGATGAAAAACAAGACTCTTGCCCCCACTATCATCAAGTGAGGAGGCAAGTCTCCCAAATTACTGTCTCTCCAGAGGATATGCAAGTAAGGAATATAAAGCATAATAGGCCTTTATATTTCACCGGATATGTCGGGTCCACAAAGGTGGACCATATTCAAATCGATTCGGGGTCCGCATTAAGCGTTATTCCTAGAAGACTGATGCAACTATTGGGAATATCTCCTCATCGTTTGACACCAACAAATACTACTATATATGGATTTAACGCTAATGACAGTTGTCCTCTTGGCAAAATCTGAATTCGGTGTCAAATTGGAGATCTCAGGACAGAAGTTACATGCTATGTTATAGACGCAGATACGTCTTATAACATCTTACTGGGGCGACCATGGATACACGCTTATATGATAGTCCCATCAACTCTCTACCAGTGTATGAAATATTATGATGAACAAGGAGAAGTCCGGACACTAGCTGCAGATTGGCAACTATTCAAGGGGCTAGAAAATTACTTCACGGACTCCAAGCTATACAAACTAGTCCATGAGGTCCCCTGTGACAAGCATAAAAAGCTTCAAGAACCCAACTACAGTGGCAATGAGGTGGACACGGAGTACGAATCTCCTGAAGAAGATGATGGGGGTGACTATGAGATAAACCCTCACATTGATTTTAAAGCAAATTTAGATAATAATGTAGCTAATGTAGCAGAGAATGAGTGGATTATTAATGAAAATATAAAGTTAGTCTACGAGCCTGCTGTCGCTATAGAATCTGAACCTTCTTGTACTTCCACTGAAGTGGATGGCTTGTCCGAACTTGAAGTTCTGGCGGCATATCATTTATCACTTGGTCATCCCTCCTCTCTCAGTCTAAAATAACGAAAGGACAAGATCACTTCTTCGAAGTACCGCCGCGACATGTATCGCATAAACCGATTGTATTCGGCAAAGTGATCACATCGCCTAACCAAAAACAAAGTAGTGAAAGTGAGGAACAAACGTCACCTCAATTTCACTTATATGAACAGAAATCCCGACAGATGATGGAAAAGATGGGTTATAATTTTACCCAGAAATCGGGATTGAACTTTGGGAAAGGGCAACGAAATCTTATACCCTCGTTTAGACAAGAGGAAATAGCCCTGACTATTATCAGAAGACTCGCAGGGGGTTGGGCTATGTATCTACTCCTCCCTCACCACCTTGCAAATACGAAGAAAGATCCTCTTCCGATGAGAAATTATATCCGATTGATCAGGATTCAGATTTAAGTACTGGCGCCTGGTTTCAATCTCTAACAGCCAATATGGTTTCAGCCGCACCAGAAAGCGACGAGGAACCAATTGACATTTAAAATGATTCCTGGGCTAAGCACATGAATACTCTCTGGGATGTCCATTTTGAACAGCGTGACCCACCCACAGAGGATAAGCTAGTACAGGTCAACATGGGAACGGAGGAGAACCCGAAACCCATTTTCATAAGCGACGTGCTAATTCCCTTAGAAAAAGAGGAACTTATATCTCTTATCAAGGAATACATAGACGTGTTCGCATGGAGCTACGAAGACATGCCCGGGCTTGACTCTCGAATTGCCACGCACCGGTTAAATATTAAAGAAGATGCCAAACCAGTTAAACAACAGCAAAGGCGTTTTCGACCAGAATTCATGGAGGCGATAGTCGCTGAGGTCAATAAGCTTATAAAATCTGGATTTATCCGTGAAGAACAACATCCTGATTGGGTGGCTAATATAGTGTCAGTGATCTGTGGGAAGAAGGGTCATTTTAAGGACGAATGTCCATTCATTCGTTGCAGATTTTGTAAGGGACTAGGCCACAAGATTGGTGAATGCCCGATTGCTCCAGAGAGAAGCTAAAGAGGGGGTCATGACCAAAGCCACACTCAACCCAAGATCAGTCGACCAGAAGAGAACGTCGCAAACAAAAGGAGCAAGCTATGTGGTAACAGAGAAGAAGTCCGGCGCGATGGAACACAGACCAAAACCCATTGCTTACATTCCGATATCGGATCATGTGAAAGGGGAGCAACAGCAGCTGAACAAAACATTAGGAGTATTGTACCCTGGACACGGAGCACCGTTGGCGGAGGACATGAAGGAAGGTTTGGCAATGCTGCTCAAAGATTTTCCTGAATCCAATTGGGTAATCCATGATGGGGGAAATAAGTTCTTCACATATTTTCCCACAGAAGAGGCGCTCTCAGTGGCAGCAGGTAGAATTTCGGTGCCATGCGGAGACCATAAAGCAGGTTTTAGGGTTTACAAGTGGAACAGAGAAAAAGATGACAGGTTCTTCACTTTTCCGACAGTGGCATGGCTGGAACTCAGAGGGTTGCCATTCCACCACTAGAATAGAGTGAATATTAGCAAAGTATTGACAAAATTCGCACATGTCATTGGCATAGATGAAGATACAATTCAGAAGCAAAAACTGGACTGTGCAAGAGTGAAGGTGGGGTGTGAAAACGTGACTGTTTTACCGTCAAAATTCGTGGTGATCCTCGACAGTCAGATGGTATCAATTAGAGTAAAAATTACACACAAACTCCAAAATAACTTATCATCGGTGGGTACTGAGGGGGCCGCGGCAATCGGCAAGGTCGGTGACTCCGATCGGCCGTTCACCGGGACCACAAGCCTCCCCGCCGGAAACAGGAGGAGCTACACATGGAAAAGAACTGACCGTACGTCGGTGACAGAGATTGATTCCACAGCGAAGTCGGCTCTGGTCAGAAAGGAAAAGCCAGAGGATACCTTCGAATCTAGAAAGGAAAGTAACCCAAATAAAGGAAAAAGCTGGGTTGAGGATCCCCTGCCTCCGCCAGTAGGCATGCAGAAGCCTGCTTCCCAATCTTCCATAGCTAAGGCAAGTCAAAATCCAACCTTTCATTTGGAAGGAAGAAGTACAGCACAAGAAGAGGAAGTAGTGCAGTTGACAGAAGACCCTTTGGTCTTGGAAGAAGGAGGTTCCAATTTTGGAATTTTGATAAGAGATGAGGAAGGGAGACTTTACCTGAACACCAAAGAACTCAGAGACCTTACCCGATTGAGGAAGACGACATGTCTACCTGACGACGAGAGGGGGACCAGAGAGAGGAGCCCTGGCCTGAAGCAGTTGGAGGTAGTACCTCGGGCAGGAGGGAGCGACGAAAGGAGGCAGGGAGAAGAACGGAGAGAGGTGGATTCCCAAGGAGGAAAGGAGAACAGCAGCGCAGATTTGGGGAAGAGGAGGGAGGTGAAAAGTCACCTCACCCTCTCGCTGGATGAGAGAGGGACGATGGGGGGGGCCCGAGAAAAAGAAGAAGAAGGGGAGAGGGGGTTAGGTGAGAGAGGAAATTTATTAGGTGGGTCCCACATTTTTGAAAAGAATGGGGTTCTTTTGCGGGATGAGAGAGGGGCAGTGGGAACCCGAGGAAAAGTTGACTCTGGAGAGGGAAAGTTAGGTGAGAGGAAATTTGGTGAAAGAAGGAATTTTTTAGGTGGGACCCGCAATATTGAAGAGTGTGGGAATGCCTATGAGGGGGTGCATACAGGGACACAATATATAAATCCTGAGCTACAGGGGGGAATCTGCGACATGGGTCCTTTTGAAAGAGACTATATTACAAAGGAGATTGGGCATAAAGAACCAGTCACAACAGAGAATAAACAGAAGCAACTTATGGGCCTTGAGGAGGAGATTAACAATTTTGCTGGCCCACAGAATAAAATTACAACAACAGATGAAGGTTGTTCTAGAAGACAGCTGGATTTTGGACAACATAGCAAGAATATGGAATACACAGGATTGTTGACAGTTTTAAATAATTTTGACAAAGAATTTGCAAGGGACACCATGGCCAAACTTCTTGGAAATATCATGACCAAAGATAACCAGAAGCGTAGTAGACGTTTACGGAGAAGATAGCCATCCAGATTACCTAAATGTATCAGGGAGGCAAGGAAGAATCTTGGTAAAGAAGGGCAGGAGACAATGATAGTAGAGAGTGATAAGGGGGAACAACACAAGGGGAGAATGAGAATATGGCTGTAAATCAGACAGAGTCAATCAGATTTCAGAAAGATGATGAAGGGGAGACAAAAGAAAATGAAAGCTAGCCAAAGACCGAGCGGGGGACTGACCTTGTGGGCCAGGGCGGACAGACCACATCCCTCATTACACCTTCCAGAAGAAGCAAAAGACTGGAGGAGAAGAGAGGTGGTCAGAACTATCAGTTAGGCCAGGCCGCGACAGCTGCAGCTAAGCGAAAGGCAGAATAATCAGCTCTATTGCTAGGTACATCTAACCTACAATTTAATATTCTTAATTATGTACCGGATGATGTATTAATAGATCTAGCCCATAAATGTGATATCGACTTGGGAGAAGGGTACATAATGTTTGCCATGAAAGTTGCACGCTCTTTATATCGAAGTCTTTTCAATAAAAGGGTTACAATCGAACGGTTTTCCGTTTACAGAAGATGAGGAAGATTGCTTTCTCTCTTTGTTTAATACTGGGTTTCTAGGTAGCTATGGAGGACGATCCTGCTCTCCCTCTTTGTTTAATACTGGGAATAACCGCCATATTCATTAGGTGGTTATTCCCACGATCGAAGTAACACTGCTGCATTCGTTTGGCAGTTATTCCCACGATCCGAGGTGGCAATTTTTCTGTTCGGGTCGGGTGACTTTGTATTAAACCCCCACCCGAAAGCTATGGGTAGTGTCGCGAATCTCAGGTTTAGATTCACGAATCTGTTCCGTCGTCTGTATCGTGGACCTCAGTTTCTTAGATTCGCGGACAGTTTCTTAGATTCGTGGACCTCAGTTTCTTAGATTCGCGGACCTCAGTTTCTTAGATTCGCGGATCCGATGAGTTGCGGGCTTCTGTTTCTGAATTCGTGAATCTGCTTTGCTTTTCCAGAATTTTTCGCCGACACATAGATCAAACACGTAATCTCACATTGATTAAGAATCATGATTTTGCACCCACAAGGGAGCAAGACGGGGTTAGGAAACCTGGAGAATAAGGGCAAGCCCACCAGTGGAGAGGATTAATACATATTTTACAATGAATTACATTTTTTGGAATGTCAGAGGGTTGGGAAACCCGGTTAAATGAAGAATGGTGGCGGAAATAATACGCACAAATAAGCTTGACTTTATATGTCTTGAAGAAACTAAACTCTCAGATCCTGATTCCCGAATTTTGGGCTCAATTGCCGCTAAGAGTTGTTACAATTTCTGTATTCTAAACGCAAATGGGGCTTCTAGTGGGATACTAGTTGGAGGACCATCAGGTTCTTAACTCTTGGGAAGGGGAATTTTCTTTAACGGTCAGGACAGGGAGAATATCGGATGGGTGGGTCCAGCTAGTGACTGCGGTGTACGGACCTAATGAAAAAGGGTTGCGTGCGCAATTTTGGAGGGAACTAACGGCAATAAGGAACAGATGTGATGATCCATGGATCTTGGGAGGGGATTTCAACATCTCTAGATTTGCAAACGAAAGGAAAGGGGAGGACAGATCTAGTAAGGATAGACAGGAGTTTAATGACTTTATTAGTCATTTACACCTAATAAATTTGCCTTTATCAGATTGACTATTTACTTGGTCAAACATGAGACTCAACCCAATAATGGCAAAACTAGATAGGGTGTTGGTATCTGATAACTGGGAGTCCAAATTCCCGCTAGCAGAAATTGGTTCCCTGCCCCGACCTACATCAGATCACATCCCAATTTTGCTTACATCTGGAGAGAAGAAGAGAAATCCTCACAAGCGTTTTCATTTTGAAAAATGGTGGCTGGAATATTGAGAAGTACAGGAACTTGTTAAGGAGAGTTGGTCTCAGAATACAGGAGCCAGTGATGCAGCAGCAAACATGTGTATCAAGCTTCGCCGCCTACGAAAGGTTTTAGGGAGGTGGGAGAGGCGTTTCAGAAGCGAAGGGAGGCATGATAAGGAGATCATTCTGAAGGAGATGGACACGTTAGAAAAAGTGGAAGAAATAAGGAATTTATCTTTAGACGAGAATAGCATATTGCTGCGTATGAGAAGAGACCTAGAAGGAATATATAAAAGAGAGGAAATAAGATGGAAGCAGCGAGCGCATGCTCATTGGCTGAAAGAAGGGGATGCGCACACTGCCTTCTTTCATAGATGGGCAAGTATGCGACATAGAATGAACAAGATACGGCAACTAAAAGTGAAGGATGGGCATGTAAAGGGAGATGCCATGGAGGAACACGTATACCAACACTTCAAACAATTATTCGGTAGAAGAAAAGCATCCCGTGTTCACTTGAAGGAGGATGCCTAGGAAAAGGAAGTGGATCTATCAGACTTGGATATGGAATTTCGGGAGGAGGAAATTAAAACGGCCATATGGGAATTGGGTCAGGACAAAGCTCCGGGCCCGGATGAATTTCCGATATTCTTCTATAAACACTTATGGGAAGATATCAAAGGAGACGTAGCCTGGCTATTGGAAGAAGTTTTCCAAGGGACATGTAGATTGGATAGAATAAATTATTCGATCATTACTTTAATCCCGGAAAAGTGCTCATCGGAGGAGATTGGTGATTACAGACCCATTGCGCTTTTAAGCAATACTATTAAAATAGTCTCCAAAATTTTGGCAAACAGACTGGCTCCGAAGTTGAAATTATTGGTGGAGGATTATCAAACGGGTTTTATTGCAGGCAGAAATATTTTGGAAGGAGTAGCCACTACGTACGAAGTCATACACCAGTGTAAGAGGTCCAACATAAATGGTTTCATGTTGAAATTAGACTTCGAAAAGGCATACGACATGGTAGATTGGGATTGCCTAATAGAAGTGCTCAGACTCAGGGGTTTTGGAGCAAAATGGAGAGCATGGATAGAGACCTGGCTAAATTCAGCTAAAACTTAGATATTATGCAACGGTAAATTGGGAAAATAAATAGTCCTCAAGAGAGGTCTGAGACAAGGAGACCCCCTTTCACCGTTACTATTTGTTTTGGTGGCGGATGGTTTGAATTCCATGTTACAGCAGTTGAAGGAGAAAGAGGATATCGAAGGACTTCCTGGGGCCCATTACATGTCCTTTGTTAATCTACAATATGCAGATGACACACTCATTTTTGGTAGATGTAACATAAGAGAAGCAATAATTATCAAATAGGCTCTTTGTTGCTATGAGGCATGGTCGGGATTGAAAATAAACTTCGCTAAGAGCTCATTGGTGTGCCTTGGGACAAGAAACTTATCGTTACAAATCATCAGGAAGGTCTTTAGTTGTAAGGAGGAGCAGCTCCTCATCACATACTTGGGTATACCGGTAAATTCTGAAAAACCCTCGAAAAGAGATTGGCTTCCCCTGGTAGATTGCTTTGAAAGGAAACTGGAAGCTTGGAAAGAAAAATATCTGTCATTAGGAGGGAAGGTGGTGATGCTCAATACGGTACTCTCTGCTCTACCTCTATATCTAATGTCCTTCTTATAATATCGAAATGGGTCAGGGATAAAATTGACAGTAGGAAAAGGTTCCTCTGGAATGGAGTAGAGGAATCATCCAAAAAATACCATCTGGCTCCGTGGGGACAGGTGTGTGACCGAAAGAGGCGGGGGGTTTGGGGGTGATGGATCTCAGAATCTTTAATTTATCATTAATGACTAAATGGTAGTGGCATTCAATCACCCGTAACCAGGGCTCATTCCAAAAATTAATAATTAATAAATATGGCCCTAAGGGAGGAACAATACATGGGGAAACAAGACAAGAACATAATATCTCAAGCTTCTAGAGGGGATGCTAATGGTAAGACAGCTAACATGCCATAGTCTGACATATAAATTGGAAAGGGGGAATAAGATAACTTTCTGGCATGACAGGTGGTGTTCACAAATACCTCTGAAGATTTTATTTCCAGATGTGTTTCAGAAAGCAAATAAAAAAGATGCCAGGGTGTGTGACTATTGGGGACGCTCGAGATGGAGGTGGAACTCAACGGCATTGTCTGGACAAGATTTTGTCAAAGTTAGAAAATTAAAAGCGTTCCTGAGCGACTTGGCACCCTTACCCTTAGTAGAGGATACACCTATGTGAAGATGGGAGAAAGAGGGCAATTTCACAGTGAAATCCACATATCAATATCTCATAGATGGGGGAGTGACCCCGCTAAACACTAAGTGGATTTGGATGGTAAAGTCACCTCAGAAGATAAGATTATTCATGTGGCTGGTTTGTAAGGAGGCTCTATTTATCTGGCCGAAACTGCAAAGAAGAGGTTGGAATGGTCTCAGTATTTGCATTTTGTGCAAACAGGAGGGGGAATCAACTGAACACATCATGTGCAATTACTCCTTTTCCAAAAATACATGGAATTCACGTACTTTGGCTTTAGGGCTAAACATCAATATTAAACTAGATTTTAATATTTGGAGAAGAATTACCAGGGGAATAATGATAGCCATAGAGTTAGAACTGTTATTGCTGCTTTTTGCTGGAATATATGAAAAGAGAGAAATAATAGATTATTTAGTGATAAATATCATTCCATCCAGCACTGTATAAAACTTATTATTCATGATTTCATTATATAGACAGGAATCCCTTCGGATGAGAAGAGGCTTCATTTATCTGGTGGATTTTCGGGAGAAGATATGGATACTAGCCCACTGGAGCAGGAGTAGAGGAACACTCCAGAAGAAGAGCGCGAAAGCAAAATTGGTGGTGATTTATATGACTGATTTCATGTATTTTCCTTTTGTTCTCTTTTTTTTCTTTTTTTCCTTTTTTAGAATCATTATGATGTAACTCTATGTAAGGACTTCTTTTTAGAGGTCCATAACACTTATTGTTTTATTATCTTCTCTTTAATGGAACGCGGAGGGCTATATATCCCGCCGTTTATAGTCAAAAAAAAAAAGAGAGAAGGTAATAAGTTCCAATAGAAACAAACAAATAACTTATTCAGTTATGGAAATGTTAGCTTTTTCCCAATTCTAATGGCATGTTAGTGTCATCCCTTTTTTCTTATAGATACCATATAAATTATAAAGTAGGGTTAAGAAAAAAAATTAGAGGCATCAAGAAATATTAAAGAAAGTAAAGGTAAAAGAAAGGAAAAGAAGAATTAAATAAACAAATTTATTTTGCTCCCAGGAAACAAATGGTTAAATATTAAGTACTAAGTTTGCCGGAACGAAAAGTAGGATATCTGCGTTCGTTAGTGAAATTTATCATCTATTGTCCATCTTGATCTTTATCGATTTGCAGTTCAGAGTGTATAATTAATCAAGAATCATAATTAATGCTACATGTATTTATAATTGATTGGTTTGATTTGATTCCAATATGATGTGTTCAAGAGTAATACAAATCAACACTGATACATGCTGAATTTATTAACTGAAGCAGGAAAAAAAAACACACACACACACAACAACACACACACAACAGAACTTTATGGGGAATTCTACAGGAATACTCCTCTGCTGATTGCTCTAATTGTTGAATTGAGCCATGAGCTCTTCAATGATCTTCTTGTCAACCTGGAAAGCCTTTTCCATAACAAAATTCGGAATCCTCGGGTTCGACCCAAACACTGCGTTGGCTATGGTGATCACACCAGGATTCTGGCTGCTGAGCCCTGCAATGGCAAGAGCGGGCGCCTCGCCAACATTGAACTGGAAGTGAATGAGACCTATAGGGAAGACAAACACGTCGCCCTTCTTGAGAGTCTTGGCGAACAGCCTGTTGGGGTTCGAGGTGACGAACCCTACGTAGAGCTCGCCTTCGAGCACCGTAAGGATCTCAGTGGCACGAGGGTGAGTGTGAGGGGGTTGAGCCCATAGGGGGCGTAGCCGATTCTGGCAATGGAAATACCGAGAGTGTTGAGGCCAGGCAGAGCTCCGGCATTGATCAGGGTCACGTTGGAACCGACCTTGTTGGCCGTGTTGCCCGGCCTGTCGAGCCCGGAGAAGAAGAAGTCCTCGGGCATGGCTAGCTTCGGATCCTTGCAGACCAAACCATTTACGAACACTAGAGATAGCAAGAGGGTTGAAGGTGTTAGTGATGATAGAAAATTAAAGAAGAACATATTTTGACAATAAAACAAGCTAAATCATAATGGAATTTTATTTTTTATTTTTTATTTTTTTGCTTTGACAGCAAAAATTCATGCTCATAATAGTTTTTATATGGACTAGTATTAAATTGAATGCTAAACCACCAGTGTTTGTTTTACAAATTAAAAAATTAATATTAATGAAAACTCACAATCAGTTATGAACTATTTGTTGTATCAGTGTAAAAATAAAGAAGAAATCTTGAAATGCATGGATAGAATTGCCCATCACAAGGTATCTAAAATATATTATACTTTACATAATAGCAAAAATAAATAATTCGTAACAGAAATGTGCATGTTTCGTTAAATGTACAGTAATACTAAAGTAAGAAATGATGATATTCGTGATAAGATAGATGTAACCCTCCATTGAAAAGAAGATTCGATAAAATTGTTTACGGTGTAGACTTACATATGCACAAGTTTGATAAATAGAGCTTATCAATGCATTACAAGTTGAAAAGGTGAAACAAAAAACCGTAGAAAACATGGATAAAAATGTTACTAAAAAAATATGAATGCTACAGTCCTAAGGGAAAACATATTGCTCGATAGAAATGAGTGACGAAGGGTCATCCATGTAATCGATCCGGTATGATTCTCCTTTGGTTCATTTAGCCTATCTCAAATACTTGGGATAAAAGATCACTTAGCAATTGTTGTTGTGTAGTAACAAAAATGAGACAATAATAGAAGGTAAAAATAAAAGTAAAAAAGATATTCAATAAAAATCTTACCAGTTGACTTCCTATCAGCAACACGGAAGTCCTGCAGAGGGCTAGGATCAAAAGCAAAGGCACGAGCCATTGCCAGAGCAAGAATGGTGATTGCTAGAAGAGCTGGAGGAGCCATCTCAAATCTCCTAAATGAGTAGCTATTGATTGAATTATTAATGAATTTTGAGTTATATATGAAGAGTTGGAGCAAAGGATGAATTTATAGATGAATAGAGACGCAAGTGAGGATTAGTTTATAAAGTTTTAGTTGGAAATATGTGAAATTTTCTAATGATTTGACACTTGCAAAAATAGTTAAATGATTTGTTATGGGAATATACAGCAGTTATAACATATGCAAACCTAAAATTGTACAAAATATTTCATCGTAAAAAAATTACTATTTATTTGGTTAACTAACCCACTAACTGTCATGTTCTTGTCTTATCATTGAGATCAATAAGAATATGCTATGGTATCTAAATATTTATATAATTTCATATAAGTTTTTGAGCTAGGTGATGAAATTATGAGTAAAATTCCTTTCTTTATTTATACTCTCTTTTTTTTGTTATTATGAACATATCCTTGCAATTTTTTTAATTTTTTTTTTTTTTTTTTTTTTTTTTTTTTTTTTTTGGCTATATTGAGTCATTTTAAAACAAGCCAAATTATTTTCAAATGGAAATATAGTGAAACTACTTAATTTTAACTGAGGCAAACAAACTAATGCTTTTTCAATCTCAACTGTTAGGGTCAGATGAGATGTAGAGATTAAAAAAGTGAACTCTCCGTTGTTTTGTTTATTAGGCGGTGCCGAAAGGCGAATCTGTTTCTCGAAAAAGAAATGAAAAGTTCCTTCAACTATTCAGTCATGACCCGGGGAAAAGTATATGGGTGTTGTCTATAGGCATTCTTAACGGAAATCCCACCGCCAGCAGCAACACCATAGCATTTGAGTTCACTTACTACAGCACCCCACCGCCTCGCCTGAGAAGTTCACACAAACATTTCTACAAACATCAAGCGTGCATGGCATTTGCAGCAACAACGGGCTCCAGAGCTCGCTTAATTAGTGCATGAATTTTACACTAATGGCGCCATAACGCAACACGTCATAATAGAAGAAACCATTATTTCCTTTATACACATTGATCATGCAAAGAATACCAGAACACTTTGGCGATTCGCAATTTAAAATTAACACATCTAATTTGTGGCCAAGGAGCAGCGGAATCCAAGAATGCTGCCAACAGAGACTAACATTTAAATTTAGACCTGTTAGGGTCTTTATTGTAAAAGAGCAACCCTCCAAAAAGTAGCGTATGCTGCTTAGAGTGGCCGACAGAGACTAACATTTAAATTTAGAACTGTCGGGGTCCTTATTGTAAAAGGACAGCCCTCCAAAAAAATGGCGTATGCTGCTTAGAGTGGCGAGCACACGGTATTCTTTAGTAAAAGGCGAAAGAATAATTCGCTCTGTGCGCACCACGCAGCTGCGTAACTCTCTGATACTGTAGGAAGCCTTCTTCTATAGGTGTGGTGGTGTTGTTAACACTCTTGAGTTCCCCGTGTGGGACTAAAAACCTCGAAGGATGTCAACATTCGAGTTATATATAGTAACAGGTATTCGTGCTGTTGTTTGACCTAGCCAGTTATCAAATTTCAAATTCTTTTTTTTTTTTTTTTTTTTTTTTTTTTTTTTTTTGTCTCTTCGCACTTTCACCGCTTAGGTCTATTCAGCCTTTTTCAGAAGAAAATAAGTTCCAATAGAAACAAACAAATAACTTATTTGGTTATGGAAATGTTAGCTTTTTCCCGATTCTGATGGCATGTTAGTGTCATCTCTTTTTTCTTATAGGTATCATAGAAATTATAAAGTAGGGTTAAAAAAAAATTAGAGGCATCAAGAAATATTAAAGAAAGTAAAGGTAAAAGAAAGGAAAAGAAGAATTAAATAAACAAACTGTAATGCCCCGCACCCAAGATGCGGGTAGCGTTCGGCGACGTATTTTAAATAAATACGCCAAGCCTAAAATACTTTTAATAAAACTGAAAATTACCGCCACTAAACCACGTACATATGCACGGAGAGAAAAATAGGCAGACAATAAACAAACTCTTTTTATTCCAACAAAATATTAAATAGATCAATAAAAGATTCAAAGAAGAATAGCGCTTATTACAACTTCAAATATGAGCTTTGGAAATAATAACCCAAAGTAGAATGGAGAGTTTGAAAGAATAGAAAAAAAAATAAAGGATCTCCTAAATGATGCCATATAACATAAACACAACTAACTGTCTGCTAACTTTATGATGAAATTGATGAAGTATAAGTCTTTAGAACGGAATAGAACATGAATCTAACTATAGATATTTTGAACATGATAATCGTTAGGAAGTACATCTGTTTACGCATGTCATGAATAATCTTGTAACAGAAACCAATATAACAAATGAACATGCATACTATATTATTGTTATTTTTGTTTATTTATTCGGAACTGTCAGAAGTAGTATGACACACATTTTACAAGTATCCCGTGCATACCCGAGGCCACGGCCATAATTCCTAGTACTGTCCCAGGACATACCGCTAGGTAATAATGAATATGAACTCTGATTAGCCTAAACTTCAGGCGCGTAGCTCTATATACTGATGGTGATCCAGTAATCACCCAGAACTCTCATGGTTGGCTTCTTATGTTCAGTTATACAAGCTCAAGAATGTAACACTCCTAAAACATGTGTACAGTTCTTTCATCAAATTCCTCCATAACCCCAATTCATTTTATGATTTTAAAAAAGGATTTATAACATGCATTATATTTAATCTGAATTATAATCAAGTTAACAAATCATATATGCATTAAATAAAATGCTCATATAAATGTTATTTATAACTATACTGTATGTGTGGGCATTGAAGAGTGGCTAGTTGCAAGACTTTCAAGGATTAATCAAAAACATTTTAAATTTAGGAATAATTAGAAAGTTTAGGAAGCAGTACAATAAAATAAATAAATAAATAAACTTATAAATATAAAGGATAGGGGTTTACTATTGCCAATATAGATGAATATGATAATTATTGCAACAAAAGTATTAGCATGACTTAATCTATTCGTGGAAAATGAAATCACTAGCTTCCAAATGAAGTGAAATGGGTTATTTCCATGTTGTTCACAGATTCAAGAATAACATTTGTTTGTATAGGACTTTCATGAACTATTTAGATTTAATTTGAACAATACATCAACCAATTCACAACCTTGAATGTCTTGTCACCATAGATTCTCTCCAGTATGAATAACTCATTTTCTACTGTACTTCTAACTTTGCATGTATTCTCAATTTTTTTTACTGTTCATTAGAACTGCAGTTCTGCATAGAACAGAACTGCAGTTCTGTTCAGTGAACAGTACTGCAGTACTGTTCGGTGAACAGTACTGCAGTTCTGTTCAGTGAACAGAACTGTGTTCTATTCACTGGACAGGCAGTCTACTACAAAACTTGACAGATGATTACTCTCCTTTTTGCTTTTTAAATAATAATTTGCAGAGTGAAAAATCACAAACAATTATTAATTAATAAAACTATATCATAAATTATCAGTTGAATCTGGAAAATCAAATAGAACATGTCTTCCAATGCTACATGCTCCATAATCCAAAACAGAGAGAGGCCAGGTTAATACAAAGGACAGTAGTTATTCTAATATCTATACATGCCTTTGTAAGGATTGCATGAATGCCTAACAAAACAAGAGTAGAGCTGAAGACCGATGCACTTACTAAATGTATTCTTATATAATGGCTGCAATTGGCCTGGTGAATCAAAACAACAGAGTGTCATCGAAGATTGATGAAATAGGCAATTTAAAATCTTAATAAAACACGAACGTGTTGTGAGCTCATTGAATGTATTCCTTTAACAAGAGCTTGACGTAAGCTCAAAGCATTAGTCCACCTCACATTCACAAATATAGCAGGGCAAGGCTAATGTTATTTTATTATTATTATTATTATTATTATTATTATTATTATTATTATTATTATTATTATTATTATTATTATTTATATATATATATATTCTTTTTTCTAGGGCAATTAAAGCAATAGAGAAAAAGTGACAATATTACACTTGTCTTGATTTAAATTAACTACAACATAGAACAGAGGAAAGAAACAAATATTATGGATAAAAGAACACCTACAGTAAAAGTTGCTAGAGTTTACATAAATAAAAGAATGAAATGGATCCATTAAAACTACAGATAGATTTGGCTAAATTCCATAGGTATATAATATATAAACAAACTTGCCTTTATAAACTATACTATTGTTTTATCAGCCTCTTTTATTCTCACTAGATCACTATTTATATTTCTAATAAATGAATGTTAGAATAATGTAGCTCTCTAAAGGTCCTAAAATTCTAATTTAAGGACAAACTATTCATTTAAAGATCCAGCTAAATCACAAAAGATAACATTCTACTACCAGAATGAAAAAGAATATATATATTTTGACCTTACAAAGATTATTACAATAGTTCTAAGCGAGAGATCAATATAATCAAAACCTAAACAAATTCATCAAGCACAAGTGAGAAAAGGTCAAGGGTTTTAGTACTTACCTCAAGAATGCCGCTCCAGAAATTAATTACAATATCTCCTTGTTTTATTTTCTTTTCTTCCTTCCTTTCTCCTCTCTCTCTCTTTCTCCCTCTCTCTCTTTCTTTCTCCTACGTTCAGTAGGAAAAGTTCTCTCCACTGTCCTTTTTATTATCATCATTACGATTGTTTATTTTATTATTATTACCCTATGATAAAATTTAAACTTACCAATCTATCAAATCTAAACAAAATATCAAATCTAAACCTACCAAATCTATCAAATCTAAACCTACTAAATATATTATTATCTAGTTAGTTATCTAGTTAGTTAGTATCTAGCTTACCCTATCAGCTGTCACTATCAATAAATATCTTAAGAGAAGAAAACGTAGAAAAGAAAGGTTTTGATTCTGCTAAGTGAAGTGAACAAAGAAAAAAAAGCTTTCTCTGAGAAAGCATATTATTATCTAGTTATTAAATAATTACAAGTTAATAGTTAGTATCGAATTATTATTATTATTATTATTATTATTATTATTATTATTATTATTATTTTGAACTTTATAATTCTGGGTCATTACACAAATTTATTTTGCTCCTAGGAAACAAATGGTTAAATATTAAGTAGTAATTTTGCGGGAACGAAAAGTAGGATATCTGTGTTCGTTGATGAAATTTATCATCTATTGTCTATCTTGGTCTTTATCGATTTGCAATTCAGAGTGTATAATTAATTAAGGATCTTGCTTAATGCTACTTGTATTTATAATTGATTGGTTTGATTTGATTCCAATATGATGTGTTCAAGAGTAATACAAATCAACAGTGATACATGCTGAATTTATTAACTGAAGCAGGAAAAAAAAAAACACACACAATAGAATTTTATGGGGAATTATGCAAGAATCATAATCTGCTGATTGCTCTAATTGTTGAACTGAGCCATGAGCTCTTCAATGATCTTCTTGTCAACCTGGAAAGCCTTTTCCAGAACAAAATTCGGAATCCTCGGGTTCGACCCGAACACTGCGTTGGCTATGGTGATCACACCAGGATTCTAGCTGCTGAGCCAGCAAGAGCGGGCGCCTCGCCAACATTGAACTGGAAGAAGAGGTTTTGAGCAAAACGCGAAGCTATCTAGCTGCGCGTATTACAATTGTTCAACTCAAAACGTTAAGATAACTTGGTATTTATCAACTCCGCATTTTAGTATTAAACCAAATTGAAGATCCAAAGTATTTCAAAATTGGCTAAATTCTAAGTCATTTTAAAAACTTTAGAGAGGGTTCTATTGGTAATGAAAATTTCTAATAAAAAGGAATTTTCCACACAGAACGCGGAGCTAGCTCCGTAGCTCCGCGTTTGGCTATTTTAGCCCCACGTTTGAATAAAACGCGGAGCTAATTCATAACTCTGCGTTCTAATGATTCTACCTCCGCGTTAACTACGCGTGAGTAGATTTCATTAGAATTCTAAATTGATTTAGACTTATCAAATACTCGAATTAAATCCAATTAGAATTCATAATCAAGAGATTTAAATCAAAACTAAGATATTTGATTAAAATCCTTATCAAATACAACCACCTTCCAATTCCAAAGTTATAAATACCTTTTGAGGAAACCTTAAGGGATCTTTTTGAGCTTTTGTGAAATTCGAGTTACGCGTGAGAGACTTGAATTCGCGAAAATCAGTAGAGAAGATTTAGGGTCGGTCATCTTTTTCATCGAGAAAGAAGATTGTCATGTCAAGATCGTCAAAAGGAGCTACTTGATAGATTCTATCGCTGCATAGAGCCCCATTTTGTAAAAGAGAGAGATAAGTTATAAACTCTCTCGTTTGTTTTCTTTTATTCACTTTCATTGTAAGAAGGAAGGAAGAATTTTGCTGAGAACAAATATTCTTGCAATTTTTTTTATTTTTATTTTTTTTGGCTATATTGAGTCATTTTAAAACAAGCCAAATTATTTTCAAATGGACATGTAATGAAACTCCTTAATTTTAACTGAGGCAAACAAACTAATGTTTTTTCAATCTCAACCGTTAGGCTCAGACGAGATGCAGAGATTAAAAAAGTGAATTCTCCGAGATAGTACCGAAAGGCGAATCTGTTTCTCAAAAAAGAAATGAAAAGTTCCTTCACGAAAAAGAAATGAAAAGTTCCTTCAACTATTCAGTCATGACTCGGGAAAAGTAAAGGAACTATGGGTGTCGTCTCTAGGCATTCCTTCAACTATTCAGTCATGACCGGGGAAAAGTAAAGGAACTATGGGTGTCGTCTATAGGCATTCTTAACGGAAATCCCACCGCCAGCAGCAACACCATAGCATTTGAGTTCACTTACTAAAGCAACCCACCGCCTCGCCTGAGAAGTTCACACAAACATTTCAACAAACATCAAGCCTGCATGGCATTTGCAGCAATGCTCCAGAGCTCTCGCTTAATTAGTGCATGAATTTTACACTAACGGCGCCATAACGCAACTGGTCATAATAGAAGAAATGCAAAAGGATACCAGAACACTTTGGCTATTCGCAATTAAACATTATCACATCTACATTGTGGCCAAGCAGCAGCTGAATCCAAGAATGCTGTCGACAGAAACTAACATTTAAATTTAGAACTGTTGGGGTCCTTATTGTAGAAGGACAACCCTCCAAAAAATGACGTATTCTGCTTAGAGTGGCGAGCACACGGTATTCTTTAGTAAAAGGCGAAAGAATAGTTCGCTCTGCACTCACCACGCAGCTGCGTAACTTTCTGCCACTGTAGGAAGCCTTCTTTTATAGGTGTGGTGGTGTAATCAGCACTCATGAGTTCCCGATGTGGGACTAAAAACCTCGAAGGATGTCAACATTCGAGTTACAGTAACAGGCATTCGTGCTGTTGCTTGACCTTCGCACTTTCACCGCTTAGGTCTATTCAGCCTTTTTCCCCCACTTTCATAGGAAGAAAATGGATAATTATGCAACTTCACAAGGACCTCTCATAGCTCTTATCTAAAAGAGAAGGTGTGGCTGCAATTAGTTTTCGGCCAAAGGAAAACAAGGAGGCGGCTGCTAATTTTTGGCTGCAAGAAAAGAAGGAGGTAACACAATTTAATAGGATTTAATAGGATTCGGGGGTTTACACGTTTTATGGAGAGGTGATTACAGAAATACTGTAAAGAAATTAGTCTCGTTCACCGGGGGCAAGGAAGAATGCCGTTAGCTGACCTACAACCACTCACCGACACCGGCGATGGAGTTTGGTTGGAACGGATTGGGGCGAAAGAAAAACAAAGAGGAAAGTAACAGCGAAGAGGAAAAAAACCCAAAGTATAGAAGAAGGAGCTAGTCAGAAGTGGTTAAGGGGATACCGTAAGAAGAACGGCAAGATCCGGATATGCATCGACTTTCGCGAACTAAATGCTGCATGCCCTAAGGATGAATTTCCACTCCCAATCACCGATGTGATGATTGATAACACCTGCGGTTATGAGAGGATATCCTTTATGGATGGCTTCTCAGGTTACAATCAGATCAAGATGCACCCGGATGATGAAAAGTATACAGCTTTCAGAACGCCGCTGAGCGTATACTGTTATACGGTAATGCCTTTCAGATTGAAGAATGCCGGTGCCACCTACCAAAGTGCAATGAGCATAATATTTAAAGAACATCTATGAAAAACGATAGAGTGTTACGTGGATGACTTGGCAGTCAAAAGCAAAAACAAAGATGACCATCTTCGAATCTGAGAACAGTGTTCGGTCTTATGTGAGAACATCACTTGAAGATGAATCCCGCTAAGTCTTTCATGGAGTGTCCAGCGGGAAATTCCTTGGGTTCGTAGTTACCTCAAAAGGAATTTTCCTTGATCCTGAAAAAGTAAAAGCGATCAACGAGATGCCGCCTCCCCACAATCTTAAAGAATTGAGGGGGTTACAAGAAAAACTAGCCTATATCAGGCGCTTTATCTCCAACCTATCAGGACGATGCCAGCCGTTTTCCAAACTCATGAAAAAGGAGGTTTCCTTTGTATGGGATAAGGCATGTCAACAGGCGGTTGACGATCTCAATGAATATCTTACCAAACCTCTCGTCCTCATGGCACCTGTCCCTGGACAGCCATTTCTTATATATGTAAGGGCAATAGATAATGCGTTAGGAGCATTACTTGCTCAATATAATGAGCACGGCCATGAACATGCCCTTTATTACTTAAGCCGGATAATGATCGGGGCCGAACATCGGTATACTCTGATTGAAAATGAGTATTTAGCCCTAGTGTTCGCTGTTCAGAAAATGCGACACTATCTTTCAGTGCCAACAATTCATGTCATATTACGGGTTAATCCCTTGAAAATCCTGATGACAAAACCAGGATCTTTAAACGGCCGATTGGCAAAATGGGCGTTATTACGATCGCCATATGATATATACTTTATTCCTCAAAAAGCAATGAAGGGACAAGCGATCGCCGATTTCCTAACAGACCATCCAATTTGGTCCAATTCCAAACAGACGTCAGAAGTTAACACAACTACTAAAGAACGACGATGGCAGATGTTCTTTGATGGTGTTGCCAGACGATCTGCTACTGGAGTGGGGGTTGTACTGATATCCCCACATAAACACATACTGCCTAACGGTTACTCATTGACAGAGCCGTGTACAAATAATATGGCTGAATACAACGCGCTCATTATTGGTTTAAAGATGGCTCTACAGCTGGGGGTGAACTCTTTAGAGGCATATGGAGACTCTATACTCATTGTCAACCAGATGACAGGTGAATATGAAGTCAAACATGAAGCCCTCATCCCATATCATCAGCTAGCCATCGAGCTAGCAGGATACTTTGAACAGTTTTATATCTATCATATATCTCAGAATGAGAACGTCTATGTAGATGCTCTTGTCGCACTAGCTGCAACATTGGCGATCCCGCCAGGTGAAACTAAAAGCATCACTATTGGTAGCAGAGAACTCCTCCATCCAGACACGGTATTCCAAACCAAAGAGGCGTGCCAGACAGGCTTAGCTCTGGAACCCCGTGATTGGCGATTTCCATTTATAGATTATGCCTTATATTGGATACTGCCAGAGGATCCAAAGGAAGCCGCCTCGATAAAGAGGAAGGCCCCGAGATTTTACTATGATCATACACTTCAAACTTTATATAGAAAGTCAAGTGATGGTCTCCTGCTACGCTGCATATCAAAAACAGAAGCTGATGAAGTGCTGAGAGAGACGCATGATGGGGTGTGTGGAGCTCATCAGTCCAGTCCAAAACTTGGGGACCGCATAAGAAGGCTAGAATACTACTGGCCAAAGATGATTACCGATGCAATGACATACGCTAAACGATGTCATGCATGTCAGGTACATGCTAACTTTATCCATCAATCCCCAGAATATCTACACAATACTGTTGCTAGCTAGCCATTTGAGGCATGGGGAATGGATATTGTAGGGCCGATAACTCTCCCATCATCCAGAGAACATCGGTTTATCCTCGTAATAACTGATTATTTTTCAAGGTGGGTCGAAGCCGCGCCCATGAGAGAGGTAAAGACAACAGATGTGATTAAATTCATTAAACATCACGTCATTTACCGTTTTGGCATCCCCGAAGAATCATTCATGATAACGGAACACAGTTCATCAGCCAGGGGTTCTCAAGATTATGTTAAGTTCATAATCAAGGACATTGCTTCAACGCCATTAACCCCGCGGCAAATGGATTGGCTGAAGCTTTCAACAAAATGATTATTAAACTCCTTCGGAAGTTTGTCTCCTCCAACAAACGAGACTGGGATGAAAAGCTAGGAGAGTGTTTGTGGGCTTATCGCACCACCGTTCGCACCCCAACAAAAACTACCCCGTTCTCCTTGGTCTATAGAAGTGAGGTCGTCTTTCCTCTTGAAATCCAGATACCATCATTAAGAGTAGCCTTAGCAACAAAGATGATGACAGAAGAGCGCCATCAACAAAAATTGCAAGAACTAGAAGCGTTGAATGAAAAACGTCTCTGGGCTCAACAACAAATTGAGTTGTATCAAGTCCGAATCTCGCAAACGTTCAATAAGAGCGTTAAATTAAGGACCTTTAAGTAAGGAGACTTTGTCCTGGCTATTAAAAGGCCAATGATTCTAACCCATAAGACTAAGGGTAAATTTGAACCCAAGTGCGAAGAACTGTTTATTGTAGAGACGGTATACTCTAGTGGAGCCTATCGCTTAATGAACCAGAATGGTGATAGGATGATGATGCCGATCAACGGCAAATTTCTAAAAAATACTATGCTTAATGAACCAGAATGGTGACAGAGTGACTGTCACATTTGGTTCATATCCCTAAAAGTATAACCATCCACTTGTTTAAGTTACGCAAATGAGTACTTGAACTTCTTTATTAAACTAAGGCATGTGCAATTAGGCACCTCTGTCTAAGTTAATGATCCTGATTTGAGCATCTTGGAGTGAACAGGTCAAGTTAGCAAATGAACACTTGAGCTTCTTTTATAAAACTAAGGCATGTGCAATTAGGCGCCTCTGCCGAAATCTAATAATCATTACTAGATTATTTTTGCATGTGCAGTTCAAGTTACGCATCAGAGCCTTGAATTGCCTCCATTAAACTAAGACATGTGCAATTAGGTGCCTCTGTCTAAGTTAATGATCCTGACCCGATCACCCTGGTGCAACTAGTTAAACGCTTTCACCAAATTATCATTTAGCTCTATTCAATGGGCTATACCGAGGTTAATAATTGTAACCCGGTCGGTATTAACAGTCTAAGTTACGCAGATGAGCCTTGGATTGTTTTACCCAAAACTATGAACAAATTTTATGACAAGTTATTTGTTGTGCAAGCAAATTTTTGAAGCCAACAGATAAAAGAGTCAAAAGAATTATCTTTATTCATAAATTAAAAGAATAAAGTTACAAAAGAATAAAAAGAATTCAAAAATCATTGAGTTCTTTCTTTTATTACAAAGTTCTTTTACAAAAAGAATAAAGAATAAAAGGGAGTTATGGCTCTCCCAAAAACTTCAATTTATTTGTCGTCTCATCAATTACTCGACGACGAGTCTCCTCCATGGAGTGTTGAGCTTGCCGGCGCAAATTATCGTCATTTATTGCAAGTTGTTAGACCAACCGCTGATGAGATTCTTCAATAGTGCGGCTCCTTATTATGCTCTCCTGCTCAAGCTGCCCTTGTTGAAGGATCAGCTCTTCCCGTTTCTTAACTGATTCCTCTAGCCGAGACTCACTGGCTTCTAGAATAGCTCGAGCCATAGCGATAGTCTCTCTGGCTCTAAGGATGGTGGCCTGACTCCCCTCAATCTCAAAATCTACCATCTCTAACCCCCTGAGAATTGACTCCTGGCTGGCCTGTAGCTCCACCAACTCCCGCGACCATCCTTCTTCCTGTCGCCTCAACTCCTCTTGACGAGCTGTTAGCTCTGCCCATAGCTGCGCCAACTCGATCTTAGTGAACGCTTCCATATCCGCTTGGCGAATTGTGTTTAGCATGGTCACCTGCTCTTCTAAAGCTTCAAGGTGGGCCCGGTAAGGAGCTGCTCGGTCATGTCCCCCAATCCTTTCGATATTATCCAAATAACTGGACAACATTGGACGTCCAAGATTAAAAAAATCTCTTCCGTCCAGGATCATCCCGATACATCTCCTTAGTAACCACATAAAATTATTAACACTGTGGTTGAAGAATTCTTCGAGAGGGTCCACAGCGTCTATGTTTAAAGCAGGCGGCGCTAACGAAGATGTCACCGGGGGAGGAGTGGCATCCTTTGGAGTCAATGAAGAAGCTCGCCCCTGTACCAAACTCATAACATGCGGGGCCAGTAAAGCCAATAATGACTTGGCAGAACTGGGAACCCGAGGAGAAATATTATCGGTACTAGTGGGTCGAGTGACTCCGCCAGCAGGAGTAGATGTTGGAGTGTCTTCGCCAAAAACTCCTTCCAACAGAAGTAGCTTCAAACGAGAACTTCAGGTTGTCCTCGTCCCCTTTTGACAAGCAAACTGGAGCAGGAGGAGCCACCGGTGTCTCAACGGCAACTATCATTGACAGCGTTAGCACGGCAGGATGAGGAGTAATAGGCACGCCAATGACAACGGGGAAGGTATCCTCCGAGTGGACTGCTGGAGTTGGAGACGGTAGACTCGGAGATGAAGGAGCAGCCCTGGGTGCGACAGCATCAGTCCTGTCATCACTCCCTAATTTATCAATAGGAGTTGATGAAGGAACCGAGCATGGGGCCGGAGTGAAGTAGTCTGCGTCAAACACGTTCGCAGAACTACCTAATCCACCCGCGGACCCAGTTGCGCCCGAATAATCCACCAGTTCCTCAGACTCCACCTAGTAGTTGAATGCATGGGAGAATGGAGTTGACTACCTGCATCTCAGAAAGCAAACAAAGAGTGTTACATATAATAATGAAATGAATAATGAACAGAAGATAGAATATAAAAACCATACCAGGAGATACAAGTCCAGTGGTCGGACTTGAAGGAGGAGCCGCCGCTGTTTTCAAAAGCACACACGTTTCGCTACCCAGAGGTTGTGTCGCGGTGTGTTCGACGGATTCTGCGGTTGGGGGAGCTAGGACCTCAGTAGCACCTGGGGCTTCAGCAGGTCTACTCTCCTCTGCCGGCGCCGGAGGCAGAGTTGAGGCGAGCAGGTCCGTAGCAAACCGAACAGCTGCCTCTTGGGGAATACCAGGGTCCCTAGGGCCAACTTCTTCCTCTTTCTGGCAGGTTCTTCTCTTAGGGCTCCGCGGCGCTTGATAGTCGGACTCCGGGAGCGAGTAACTACACGTTGGGGAGCACCTCCTACGTCAGCGTCATCGGCATCGCCATAATCGTCATCTCCATCAGAGTTGCCAACATCTGATGGATCGGCCGCCGCACTAAGGAATTCATCCATCCCTTTTACCCTCACTCTTTTAGCCCCTTTGCGGCTAGAGTAGAAGGCCTCTATCTCCTTACAGCAGCTGTGCTTGATAGAGAAATTGGGCACATCAGCATTGGCAATGCTGTACCAGGTGCAGAAGCTTAACACTTTGCTTAGCTCTGGCGATTTCAGAGGTAGTATAAATTCTACTCCGGTTCCTCCAGCAACGAAATGGAACCAGCCTCGTGCCCCTGCGTACAGATTCCCTTCGTACGCCAGCCCTTTATTAGGATTTCCTATATAAAGCTGCGTATACCCAAATTGACGAGCAGATCTGCTAGGGATATGCAGCTCTATATAGCACATGGTATCTTGCCTGTACACCAAATATCCGGGGTGAATGTTCAGTAACCACCAGAAGGCCCCTGAAGATAAGATGGTGAACTTGTTTGCTCCCAAAATATCTTTAAACTTAAATCCATACTTTCCTCCAGGAAAGTCTGGGAAACAGCAGAAGATCTCATAGTTCTGATGATGACGGAGTGTTTGCGGATTACCAACATATAATTGCTCTTCCATACAGAGCGCTTGTACTTCTCCATGAAGAACAGCTTGTCGATCGGGCGATAATCTGCAGCACTCATCAGCGACGGGCAGTGCATGACTAGCCATGCTATTAAATATGTGTAGGACATCTCTACCCTTGGGTGTGGTGTCTTCACAGTAGCAGCTTTTTAAGCTGCTTTACCCTTTCCAGCTTTTCCCTTGTTCTTCTCTGCTAGCATGACGCTGTTGCAGAGGGCCCGGAGTCCGCTTTGGAGGTTGGCAACCATTGCTGGTAATAGCCTGAACGGTCGCCCGTAAGCCAATAAGATGGCAGGATAGATGACATTCTTTGCGATGGCCTCCTTGGGTAGTGAAGAAACAACGCATCTCTTTAACCAAAGCATTAGGAAACCCGCAAGCAGACCCCTATCTGAAATTGAGAACTGTGCCTGGTAATGGAAGCTTTGAAAAATGGTGTCTGGACTGAATCCCCCTTCATTGGAGTCGGTCGTATAAGTCGTGGCTTCCAGTTTGGAGATACGCTCCTTTATTTCTTCAACACTAACAGGTGGGCATCCACAAACCATTGGGAGACTCTTCTTCAAGTTAATAAAGAGTTAGTTAGCCCACTTCTTATAGCCAACTCCCTGGTTCCTCACCCCGGCCAAGTCGGCACAAATGTGATAGTGGCACATCATTTCCCAATAAGTTTGATAGATGTGCTCGTCCCTCGCTTTTAGCATCTTCAATTCTTCAGCGGTCGGGATATATTCCTCATAAGGGATTTCGCCCATTGATAACCCCGACACTTCAAACATCTCGTGGAGAGCGAATCTCAGCTCACCCACTGGTGCAAAGAAGATGCCGATTTCAGGATTGTAAATCTCCAATAGGCTGAAAAGATGAAATGAACTCTGAGGTAGGCCAAACTGGACGTTTCTAATGGCTTTGTATTAGCCAATCTCCTTCAAGGTCTGTTCATGGGTGTCCAGCATATATTTTACTAGCCTGAACCACCACATGTTGCCTAAGGAATGGACCCACCTGGACATTCTGAAATCTTTGGCAGGGTACTAACCACTCTTGGCCAAGAACTTGCTTAGAAAGGTCTTGGCACGAGTCAAAACTTTGCCAACGGGGTGCTCCTTGGTGACTCTGCCCGGAAGCAGCCCCGTAACACATCTAGGGGAACCATTGAAAGGCCCCATTTGCGCCGAACTTGCCGGTCGCAGCTCTGTCATATTCACGAGTTAGCTCCCATTCTAACTCACGATAGGATGATAGCCTCTGGAGGTATACCAAAGGGTAGCTATGCTCCATGTCAGGCAGAAACATGAGCAGATCCCCAGCCTGGTACAGCCACTTGCTCTCTTCTTCAAAGAGGATCTCGTCTGAATGCTCCAGTGCATCTCCAAAGAGGAATGCGGGCTTCTCCAGTGTCTCTCGGTTCATCGCCTCAAAAGGAGCATCAGTGATAATCTTCCTCGCAGTCGTAGGGTTGTATCTTATCAGTTTCTCCCTGCGGTCTCTAAGACCTGGTTTGTATGCAGCAAAAACAGTGGTGAAGCGAAACTGGGTGACTACGTCTTCACCCTGCCATGGCCGAAGTGATGCCCTTGGGAGAGTGGGTCCACTGAATAGTCAACTGCAAGAAAGAAAAATCAAGAATTAGAAAAGTTTTCGCGAATCAGAAAATTTTTTTAAGTATAAAAACGCAGAGCTAGAAGTAACTCTGTGCGAAGCTAAGTAAGATAACTTCACGTTTACACACGCGAAGCTAAATTCGATAACTTTTCGTTTACACACGCGAAGCTAAGGTTGATAACTTCGCATTTACAAACGCGAAGCTAAAATTGTAACCTTGCGTAAAAAACGTGACAGTTAGCAAAAGTAACTTCGCGATTCAAAACGCGAAGATAACGCGATAGTTTCGCATGAAGGAAGATCAGAGATCTTCTTCTTCTTCTCCAAGCCATTTGGCCGAAGTACGGCAATTTCGCCGGTGAAAGAAATGATTGGCCGGTTAAAACCGAGCCAAATCACTCTTAAATGGTTCCTAAGAGTCCAAAAATGAAGATTCTTGCCGCCGATAGGCGCAGCGTGGACTGGCTCGCCGCTGCGACCACTCCCTCGGCCGCTGCTGCCACTGCTAGCGCCGGCCGCCGACAGTGAGGAGGCGCGCGAGGTCACGATCTTCTTAGGCGCCATTGATCTTCGAGGAATCTTGGTGAAATCGAAAGAAAGGGTCATTCGGGTCGCCTGGTCGCCGGTCACCTGAGAACTCTGATCTCTGGGTTCTTAAAATATCTTCGAATGAAGTGAGGAAGAAGGAGAAGAAGAGACTCTGTTTAAATGAGAAAACCTGCCTCTTGGTATTCGGCGCGAGGTTCGGAGCAATTACTGAGCAGTTACCCATTGAAACGCGAAGCTATTAGCTCCTCGCAAGTATACAAAACGCGAAGATAACTTGGTATTCTAACTCTGCATTTCAGTTTAAATATCTAAAGTATTTCAAAATTTGCTAAAATTCTAAGCCATTTTGAAAACTTTAGAGGGGGTTCTGTTGGCAATGAAAATTTCTAAGTAAATAGGATTTTCCACAACAGAACGGAGCTAACTCTATAGCTCTGTGTTTAGCTATTTTAGCCTCGCGTTTGAGCAAAACGCGGAGCTATTCAATAGCTCTGCGTTCTTGTTTCTTAGCTCCTCGTTTTGATGCAATTAGCTCCGCGTGAGTAGATAACCAGAATCATAACTTGATTGAGATTAAGATTTGAACTTATCCAAATACCAAGTTAAGTCCAATCAGAAAATCAAGATATTTAAATCAAAACTAAGATATTTGATTAGAATCCTTAATGAATGCAAATTCTATTTAGATAGAAACTCTCATATGGACCTAAGGCTATAAATACCCTCTTAAGGAAGCCCTAGGGGATCTTTTGGAAGTTTTTCTGAAGTTCGAGTTACGCGTGAGAGCCTTGAACGAATTAAGACCAGAAAAGATCATCCAAAGTCGACCGGCATCTTCTTCATCAAGAGCAAGAAGACCATCATCGTCAGATCGTCCAAAGGAACTACTAGATAGATCCCATCGCCACATAGATCCCACGTTATCATTGTAAAAGAGAGAGATAATTTATAAATCCTCTCATTTGTTCTTTTTCTTTTATTCTCTTTCGTTGTAATCTAAGCTGAATTCAATGGAAGGAAAGCAACAAATTTCTGCTGCGAACACTAGGTTATATCCCATATTTTTCATCAATTTATAGATATTTTTATTGTAATGGAAGAATAGAGAAGTTCATGTTCTTCCTCAGAATCTAGACATTTTTTTATCATCATTATTTGCTTTTCCAAATAATATAGGTATTTGACCTTTATGTTTGGGAGGAACTTCAAAGATTGCTTCATTTTCATCTCTATCATCATTATTTCGTATGCAAAAGGATGAACGAATGGGTGCTTGGAATGATACTAGGGAGTATAATTTATCTAGTTGATAATTGACTGCATCAGTACCAGTACTTGAGGGTTCAGAATCCATACTCGATGAATAAGCACACTCTACATTTTCATAAATTACCCATTCGCCATCAAAATTGGTTGTATCATTTATATCGAAGCCTTCAAGGCTTATTACAATTGGTTCCACCTTCCAATTTTTATTATCAGATCTCGAATCTTTGGATCCTAATTTAATATTGGCCTCATTGCCGCTATCTGATTCTTATGGGCAAGTTGTTCAGTTGCTTCAAATGTGTCTTGATAAAGCAGCACATCTGTAAAGTGATTTTCAATCCCTTTGAAGGGTTTCTTTTCTGCCACCAGAGTTTTCTCATTCCCTTCTTTGTCCACATACTTCATACACTGGTGTAATGTAGAAGGGACAATGAAGTTGAGGTGAATCCATGGCCTTCCAAGCAAGAGGTTATATGATGTGTCGGTATCTATTATATAGTATGTGACTTCATCTATAAATCATCGATTTGGCATTTCAATTTCACCTTGCCCAAAGATTTTCAACTATTAGTGTTGAACCTGAACCTGAAAATGGTTGTGTTTGTTGATGCCAATCTACTCATTGGAACCCCAAGATATCGCAGTACCCTCCTTGGCATTATGTTTAAAGCAGATCCAGGGTCGACTTGAATTCAGTCAATTTCCATTGACCCTATGTAGCCTTTATAGTACAAAGGCCAGTGATGCTTGTTATTCTTTACTTGAATATCTTCTGGAGAGAAAGTTATGCAAGGTATCTTCTTGGAAGCTTGATGACATGCTGCATAAACTTCTTCTTCTTCTTTTGTCTTTGGAATTTGGGCCAAAAATAGTTCAGAATCTTGCAGAGTTTCTCTTTAGGTTTCTCTGCTTTGTTTGGATAGCCTTAGAAGCTCATACAAAGTGATTCTTGTAGGAATGTTGGCCAATTGTGCCAACACATCAAACCAGAAAAGTTTATTGGAGCTATCAGTCGGTTCATTTTCTTTATTTTTAAGAGCTTTATCAAACTTAAACTTTTTTTGTTTGTTCTTCTTTGGAAGCTTAGATTCAACAATCTGATCGTAATTTTTCAAGAAGTCTTTTCTTGAACGCATTCTACAAGGTTGTTGTTGGTTTTCATTGACTGTCAGTGATTCTTTTAGTTCCCTTCTGAGTTTGAAAGAGAATGAACTGTTGTATCATTTTCAGGGACTACAGTGACAGTATTGGAAGTGCATGCCTTTCTCTTAGACTTCATTTTAGATGAACTTGAAGTCCATTGTTCATCTTTGAGAAGATCTAGATGAACCCATATTATCTCTCTTTTGGATGTTTCAAAGACGAGGATCATAATTTATAACTTTTATTGTGCCTTTAGGAATTGGTTGAACTTCATCTTGAATGGTTGACTCTACCCAATCTGGAGCCTTTCCAAATTTGAAAGACACCATATTTGCTGTCACTTTCTTCTGCTCTTCCTGTAGTTTGATGACACTAACGTACACCAGGGCTTGAATTTTGTCTTTTAGGACGTAACAAGTCCTACTAGGATGGTTAATGATTCTATTATACACACAGTAATTGGAATTATTAACTTTTTCTACTTCTTCAGAACGCTTTGGCTCTAGCAACTTCAACATATTCTTTTTCATGAACAGGTTGAAAATAGTGATAGTGTGCTCATTTTTAAAGGAATATTATTTTTAAAGAGCCCTTGACGGAGGAGGGGTCCTTGTTGGAGGAGATTTAGCTTGGCTTGGAGCATCTATAACCATCGTTCTTTCCTTTTGTGTCAAGATGATTGAGGCGTTTCAGGATTATTTCTTCTTAGTCTTCCTCCTTCTTCAGTCTCAAGCCTCTATGCAATTTCTATGGCTTCTTCGGCTTGTATTGAAAGACCTTTCCAAGTAGAAGACATCACAGTCCCCCATCCTGGCGACAACTTTAGTATAGAGATTATATCTGCAGGTCTCCACTAGAGTTTTTTCTGGCATTCCATGTGGATATCTCAAAGAATCATTTCTGAATTTTTTAATGAAATCTCGAGCCAACTCCCCTTTCTTTTGCTTTATAGCAAGAAGTGTTAGTATTGAGATCTCCATATCATCTTCATAGAACCTTGTCAAGAAAGTTTTTTTCCATATTAATCCACGAGTTGACGGTTTTCGGTTCTAGTCTTCAGAACAATTCAAATGCTAGACCCGAGAGGGTAGTAATAAAAACTCGCATGATGGTTGGGTGATTTCCGGTCAAATGGCCCATCTGACTTGAAATAGTAAATGTGTTGATTCAGCGACCCTTTACCATTGAAGGACTTGAGTTTCAAAGGCTTATAATTTTCTAGAAATTTTATATTCTCCCACTCTACTGATAGGGCCTTACGAACCCCAGCTCTTGTAAGTTGCTCTTATGAACTAGAGCGTTGAGTTAATTCTAGAAGCTCTCTATAAGGGCAGCATTCGGATTGCTTTCATATTCTGAATTCTCGAATTGATTGTGAGAGTGTTCAGAACAGTTATCTTCTTCTTCATTTTCCTCACCACTAGTACTTCCAGGAGGAGTACGAGATTCATTTTCTTTTCTTTTCCCTTTATGATTCCTCGACATGCGGAAACTTTTGGAAAAAGATTCTCCCTTATTCTTTGTTTGCTCTTTGATCATAAATTGGAGCATTCCTCTGATCTCGTTTATAGTCTCCTACTGTTGCTGGATGATCTTTTTCATTCATCTATCCTCTTCATAAATTCTTCGGGACTTTCTTGCGCCACATGAGCAGAGGCAGATTTTTCAAGGAATGAATTTGATGTTTGAAATTCTGCAACAGTAGAGTTTCTTGTTTCTTCTTCGTTAGAGGAGATTCCGGCAATCTTTCGATAATCCAATGGCACTGTTACCCCCTTCTGAAGTCGGATGTTTCGAAAGATACCCTGAATGTCACTGATGTGATAAATTTACTACAAGTGTACAGTGTCGGTTGTAGCGCAAACAGGTCATTCTCACGAGTATCTAAGGTGTTTTTGCGTTCTTACTAACTCTTTAGTCCTAACGAATTAAATAAGGGTTCTAAGATGAATGAGAGTTATTCTAATTAGCCTAGGATATAGAATGCATTAGTTCACAACCAAGTATTACTTCTATTATCTTCTTCCTATCATAAAAACTGATCATTTAGTTTCAGTCTTTCAATTAAAGTATTCTAAGCATGAGCTATCAAATGGTGTGCAAACAAAACTCATCAAAAATACTGCTTTGTATAAAAACAAACTAAATCATTAGATAATTCTATGAAAAAGATGAAAATCAATAGTCCCTTGCATTGGAACTCATGGACTTGTTGGTGGAGGCAACATCCCCTCTAAATAATATCTTTGGGATAGGAGTTTCTACCCCCTTAAAAATCTCAGGAGTAAACTTAACTTTAGCCTTTTCAGTTGGAGAATAAGCTTCTGACGAAGTTGGTATGACGGGACTGGAAGTCCTTGAGTTGTAGCGGCTAAACTTTCTTCACAAATGCGGGTCTGATACCCATGTTTTTCTGTTGCAATGCGAATTTGAGCTCCACGTCTGGCTTTAAGAACGCGGGTATATGGCCCGCATTTAACTTCTGAAATGCGACCCTAAGGTCCGTGTTTGGCTTCAAAAATGAAACCCTTAGGTTTAAGTTTGGCTTGTGAAATGCGTATGTAAGCTCCACATTTGAAATCATATATGTACTTGGTGGGTGAACAACGTTTTTTGTATGAAACGTAGATGAACCCATCCGTATCTTGTTCTAGCTTCTTGTTAGGGACCACGACGTCACTTTTTGGTCTCCACACATGAATTAGAGTTTCGCATGGTTGTGGTTCAATAGTAGTTCTTTCTTTCATGGCTCTGCGAGAAGCTCAAGTCTTACTTCTTCTCAGATTCCTTCTCATGGTGCAAGTGAGAGGAACCTTGTCTTCAAAATAATCTCCTTGAAGATCAGAGAATGGTCATTTTCCTTTGTTGTTATAGGAATCCTGATCTATCCTCTGGAGATCAATGCAGGTGTTGGGTGGGACAGACCCCGAGCCTTGTGCTGATGAAGAAGAAATCTCCTCTTTAAGACTAGACTGGTTGAAGTGATAAATCTACTGCAAATGCACAGTATCAATTGTATCGCTTTACAGGTCGTTCCCACGAGGATCTAAGGTATTTTTTGCATTCTTGCTTGTCCTGCTATTCTAACGAGTTAATTCAAGGTTCTAGATTGAATTCAAGTTATTCTAATTAACCTAGGATATAGATTCCATTAGTTCACAACCATGTATTACTTCTATTATCTTCTTTCTATCATAAAAACTGATCTTTTAGTTTTTATCTTTAATTAAAGTGTTCTAAGTATGAGCTATCAAGTGGTGTGCAAGTATAACTCATCAAAAATACTACTACGCATAAAAACAAACTAAATTATTAAATAATTCTATATGAAATAGATAAAAATCAACAACCCCAAACTCTAACTAAGTACAGGCTATAAAAAAACTTAACTCAAGTATAACCTATCAAAACATTAACCTATGAATTATTGTATTTTAATCTTTTCATGAAAAAAATCATGTCTTTATTATTCTATTTTAGAAAGAAAACAATAAGAATCAATTATATGGTTGATTCCTAATTTCATCTACATTCTAAAGCTAAACTAATTTAGCAACTCATGATTCTAATTAACAAAATCCTATTTTTATTTATAAAAGCTATAAAAATTCTATTTTCCTAGAAATCAAGATAAATCTATACTACAAAGCAAATAAATTTATACAAGAAAGCAATTAAATCTATCTAAAAAGCAAATAAAATATTTCTACCTACTTACTAAAAAGAACTTAAAAACAATAGCATCACCTCTGGAGTGTAGTATGGCGGCCGTCACCCCTTCAGTAAAACCATAATTTTTATTAATTAAAAAGAGTACAAAATTACATCTAAAAATCTCTCCCTAATTACCAGGATTCATAAGATATTTATAACTCAAACACAATCCTGCTCCTACTCAAACTTAATATAAAAGATATAATTATAATCCAATACAATCTAATCTCAAGATATATAATTTTAATCCAATCCATAGGTATTAAAAACCAATGGTTGAGATTAGATGATATAAAATACTAATTTTTGGGTTCAAAATCCGAAATTAAGTTCAGCACACCTATAGCCTGCTGGATCGGATTTTCCTTTCTACCGCACTTCAGTAAAATGGCCATAATTTTTACATTCAAACTTGGATTGACCTGTTCTTGGGCTCGTTTCAAAGATAATTCCGAGATCTATAAATGTTTCTAGTTTAAGCTTTATCATGGACGAATATGCGCTTGTAGTTCTTACTGGTGCACTTGAGTTTCTGTCTTCACCAAAATTGACTTTCTTTGCTCATATTCTTGACAAATTTGCTTTATCTTCTTCTCTTCCTTGCAAATCCTTTGCTTCCTATAAAAATATACTAAATATACCTGAGTAGCAATTATTTATATACAAAAATAGATAAAATATGGGAGAAAATATGCAAAATATAATACTCATCACACCCCCACACCTATCTTTTGCTGGTTCTCGAGCAAAACCTAGACCTAAAATGAAAAAGAAAAATACTAATTCACTTTTGCAAGAATCGCGATTGCACTTAGTATGTGCAACAAGCCATTAAACCCCTAGGTTACCCTAGTAGATGAGTTGTGTTTCGTGAGGGTTTGCAGTGAATATACCCACAAAATTCGTGAAGAAGTTAGATTAAGAAAATAAAAAAAGAAAAATAAGGATAACAAAAAATCAAGAAAAATAAAAAAATTTATACTAAAGAAAGAAAAAAAAAATTTAATATTTTTTTAATTAATCTCACTAATATACAAACTTAAGAACACATTTAAATTTTCAATTTTCAAGTCAAGTATCATCAAATTACACCTATCATTTTAATCAAAAATTCAAATCCTATCTTTTAATACCCATTAATAGATAATTCATTGGCTCATATACATCTATATGCACGTGTGATAGTCTACTTTGATTTTGTACTCTAACTCTAACCCATGATTCATTTCTTCTCTCTAAACAATTTTTCTTTTTTCTCTTTTTTTACGAATATTTCACCTTTCATGTGAATATTCACGCTTACTTAGGCACAAAGTACCCAATTACTCATATTATACTCTTTTTTTCTTTTTTCATTTCTAAAGGATTATCTCCTTAAATGTCAGGCTCATCCCCATTTTTTTCTTTTTTAGGACTATTGCCTTAAATACCAAACTCGTCCCCTTTTCTTTTTTTTTTTTGAGGATTATTGCCGTAATACTAAGCTCACCTTTTTTATTTTTTTTCTTATTTAGAGAGAGAAGACTACTCAATCATTATTATCTTTGTCCTTAACCTAATAAACTATTATGAAGTGAAAAATAGATGTATACTTACCTCAAAATTACTATTAGTGGCATTTATTTTTCTGATTTTTATTTTTTTCATAAAATTCTAAGTGCATTATCCAATCTACTCCTCTATCAAATTTCAAATCTAAATTTATTCTTTTATTTGTAATTAGTTAGATTTATTGAAGAAAATATTTTTGTATTATTTTTTACTTCTTTTTTCATATTTTTAAATTACCCTAAAAACTACCCAAAGTGTAAAATAAAGAAACTCAAAAAAAATCCTAGAAAAAACTAAAAATCCTAAAAAAACAAAAATCTTCTAACCCACTCCCCCATCCCTAAACTCGTGTATGCCCTCACACACGAACCAAGGGTAGTAAGTAAATATGAAAATTACTATACAAATAATATACACGTACTAGAAAATTCAGAGCAGTTACGACCTCTTGATCGTTTTCCACTTGCATAATGTGTCCTTCTATATTTTGATATAGATGAACTTAGTATTTTTGTCAATTTCGCATTTAATCTCTACATCTTGTTTTTGGTTTTTCTCAATTTATATCTGCTCTTCTTTCTTTTATTCAATAATAAAATTTTAAAGTTGAAAATTGTACATTTATCGTTCATATTCTACCCACGAGTATCTTTCATATTAGTAAGTATTTTGGTCTTATCAACATGTAAAATAACATACTCACTTTAATATTATAAAATTATAAGCTCAAATTTGGATGGCTTTTTTAAATCATTAGATACCATGAGCTCTTCCTTTTGAGGTTCCTTCCATTTTCTAGTGTTTTGGGCTCGTCATGCAAATTTTCTTCAATTCTGTCATCCAAATTCTCAAAAGAAAATGTCATGCTAGTAAACTTATTATTAATCAAGTTATTATGAAGGAATAAAAATTCATCTTGACAAACTTCTTTACAATTTTTATCAAAAGAATTAAATGATAATATATCACTAGTAAGCTCATCATGAGGCAAATCACTAAGCAAAATTTTATCTTTATCACAAGTTTCTTAATAATTATTTTCACAATGGTTTAATGTAGATTGATCACAGTGTTGAAGTTTAGACTTATCATGCACAAAATTATTTAACTCATTTTGAATCATATCAAATTCAAAAATGACCAAACTGGTTGCTTGTTGCAATTAAATATGTTTAAACAATTAGATGGTTGATCTTCAAAAAGTTTAGTATGAGAAATTATTTTGAGAAAATCTTCCATATAAGATGCAGTTTGAGAGGATGATTTTAGTAAAACTTCCATAGCTTCCTCTATTGTACGCACTCGCTCCTTAGTCTCATGATTGTAATTTTCCTTATTTTCCTCGAATGATTGCATGTCACAATCATAAGTAAAATTTGATATTGGATATGATGAATTTGATTGTATATTTTATGATATTTATGAAGTGGTTATAGGTAAATTCTCATGACATGTATAACTCGCTTCTAATTTTTTTAATCTTTCATCTAACATGTTCAATTGAATATATTACAAGAAAATGTGTTTTTAGTGACGACAAAAGTCGTCACTAAATATCTTCAAGTTGTTACTGAAATATTCAGTGACGAGTTTAGTGAGGACTAAATGTCGTCGCTTATGTGGCCATCACTGAAGGTTTTTGTGACGACTTTTACTGCCCGTCACTGAAAATAGTTTTTAGTGACAACTATAACTTGTCACAAAATACTACCTAGATTGTCACTATAACATTTTTTTTATGACAACTAATATCGTGACTAATTCGTATTGGTGACAACAATAGTTGTCACTAAAAATTTATTATATCGTCACTATTACGATTCTTCAGTGACGACTTTCAACATGACTAAATCGTATTAGTGACAATAAAACTTGTTACAGAAAAACTATTACATGGTCACTATTATGACTCTTTAGTGACGACGTTTGTCATTACTAAATCGTATTTGTGATAACAATACGTGTCACAGAAAACATGATTATTTGTCACTACATATACATATAATATTATATAATGACATTAACTACAAGTCTCATGATTGTTATAAGTTGATAATTTTATAGAATTAATTAAAAATAAAAAAAATTGGAACTTATAATCCCTCACAAAAAAATGTTTGTGACTATTAAAAATAGTTGTAATTGATTTCCATGTTTTAGTGGCAACTCTTTTTCGTTGTAACTGAAAATTTTGTGTTTTAATAATAATATTTAATTTTCGTCACTGAAAACTCAATTTTAGTGACTAGTTTATTACTTGCTATTAAAACAATTTAAACTTTAATGACAACATTTAGTTTTCATCACTAAACAATTAATTTTAGTGACAAGTTTGTAAGTTGTCACAAAAATAATTTATGTTTTAGTGATGGTATTAAGTTTTCTTCACTGAACACTTAGTTTTAGTGACAATTAATCAACTTGTTACAGAAAAAATTTATGTTTTAATAACGAACTATATTTTTCTTCACTGAATATTCAGTTTTAGTGATGCATTTTTTCGTTGTCACAGAAAATATTTTTATTTTAATGACGATATATAGTTTCTGTCACTGAAATCTCAATTTTAGTGACAATTGTTTTAGGTGTCACAGAAACAATTTATTTTTTAGTGACGAGTTGTAGCCGTCGTTACTGAAAATTATGTTTAGTGACAATTTTTCTTTGTTGTCACTGAAATATTTAAGTTTTAGCAACAAATTTTAGTTAGCGTCACTGAAAATTGTTTTTTAGTGATAAGTTTTGGTGGTCGTTACTAAAAAATTTATATTTTAGTGGCGATATTTCCTTCTCATCACTGTAAACTATGTTTTTGTGACAAGTTTTTATCTGTTGTCACAAAAAAATATGTTCTTGTGACAATTAGTTTTATCCATCACAAAAAACACAATATTTGTGATAATATTTAATTTTGTCACAAATATTCAATTTCAGTGATAATTTTAATACTTGTCACTAAGATACCATCACTAAAAATCCATTTTCTTGTAGTTATCTTTTTCATGATTGAATTTAGAATATAAAGATGAATAATCTATGAAGAAAGGATCAGATGGAGGACTCTCTTGAGATGACTCTTGATTGTATGTAGAATTAGAATGATTTATCCATTCACAATTGTAATTTTGTGTATAGGAAGCGCTAGTAGGTTCATGATATACTGGAATTTGATCATAATCTAGTCCTAACAAACTTACTATATGTGGACACTAATGATAATTATGAAATGGATCACGACAATGATGGTTTCCATATACACAAAATTGATTTTAAAACATTTTTAAAATTTTTTTTTTTTGAGAAAGTGGAGAGGGAAAGAGATGGAAATGAAAAAGGAAAAGTCAAGAATTTTTTTAATTTTTTTATATTTTTTTTAATACCAGAGACAAAAAACACAAAAGAAGACAAAAACGGGCAGATTTTTGAAACTTTTGCTGCTCAATAGCGGTAATTGCTGCTAAATAGCGGCAAAATCAGGGAATCTGACTCCCTATTTTTTCAATGATTAAAAGATATTGTTCTAGTCCCTTTTAACTTCCTATATTTGTACTTTCAGGTCTCTGCACACTCAGCACACACTGTTAACCCGTAAAACATTAGAAAAAGAACGAAAACATCGTCGATTCTCGGCAACGGCACTTAAAACTTAATGTGATAAATCTACTGCAAGTGCACAGTATCGGTTGTAGTGCTTTACATGTCGTTCCCATGAGAATCTAAAGTATTTTTGCATTCTTTCTTGTCCTCCTATTCTAACGAGTTAATTCAAGATTCTAAATTGAATTCAAGTTACTCTAATTAGCCTAGGATATAGATTCCACTAGTTCACAACAATATATTACTTCTTTTTTCTATTATAAAAACTGATCTTTTAGTTTTAATCTTTTAATTAAAATGTTCTAAGTATGAGTTATCAAGTGGTGTGCAAGCATAACTCATCAAAGATACTACTTTGCATAAAAACAAACTAAATTATTAGATAATTCTATGAAATAGATAAAAATCAACAACCCCAAACCCTAACTAAGTATAGGCTATCAATAAACTTAACTCAAGGATAACCTATCAAAGTATTAATCTACGAATTATTGTATTTTAATCTTTTCATGAAAAAAATCATGTCTTTATTATTCTATTTTAGAAAGAAAACAATAATAAGCAATTACATGATTGATTCCTAGTTTCATCTACATCCTAAAACTAAACTAATTTAGATAATCATTCTTGTAATTAACAAAATCCTATTTTTATTTATAAAAGCCATAAAAAATTCTATTTTCCTAGAAAGCAAAAGAAATCTATACTACAAAGCAAATAAATCTATACTAGAAAGCAATTAAATCTATCTAAAAAGCAAAAAAAATATTTCTACTTACTAGAAAGAACTTGAAAATAATGGCATCACCTCTGGAATGCAGTATGGCAGTCGTCACCCTTTTGGCAAAATCCAAGTCTTTATTATTTAAAAAGAGTACAAAATTACATATAAAAAACTCTCCCTAATTATAACGATTGATAGGGTATTTATAACCCAAACAGAATCCTTCTCCTACTCAAACTCAATACAAAAAATATAATCCTAATTTAATACAAACTAATCTCAAGATATATAATCTTAATCCAATCCATAAGTATTAGAAACCAATGGTTGAGATTAGATGACATAAAATACTAATTTTCGGGTCCAAAACCCGAAATTAAGTTCAGCACACTTGTAGCCCACTAGATCGAATTTTTCTTTCTACTGTGCTTTAGTAAAATGGCCATAATTTTTGCATTCGAACTTGGATTGACCTTTTCTTGGACTCGTTTCAAAAAAAAATTTCAAGATCTACAAATTTCTCATACACAAATTTTTCCAGTTTAAGCTTTAACTTGGAAGAATATGCGCTTGAAATTTTTACTATTGTACTTGAGTTTCTGTCTTCACCAAAATTGACTTTTTTTGCTCATATTCTTAACCAAATTTGCTTTATCTTCTTCTCTTCCTTACAAATCCTTTTTTTCTATAAAAACATACTAAATATACCGGAGTAGCAATTATTTATATACAAAAATAAATAAAATATAGGAGAAAATATGCGAAATATAACATTCATCACTGGTCTTTCTGCAGGACTGTAAATTTTAGAGCCTCTAAATTGGTTGAGACCTTGCGGCATTTCCGCAATGATCTTTGGCTCATAGAGCCTGAGGAGAGAAATTCTTTATATTTCTCCTAGTCAAACTCGATGACGAGCGATTTGTCCATAGTACCAACTGAGACTTTGTCGGATTGGGTTACGGCCACGTCATCATAGATGATAAGGCTCCCCAACGGAGTCGCTAATATTCTGTTTGCCATAAAATTGAATTTTTATTGAACATCTCAATAAGAGATTACAATCATGAATGGTTGCCCATTTATAGAAAATGAGGAATATCTAATTCCACTTTATTTAATGTTGGGTTCTGTTGTGGCCGTGGAAGATGATTATGATCCCCATTCACGCTTCGAATGCAAGATCTTCAGTTGGCAGCTTTTTCAAAGCTCTTGGATGCCAAGGGGTTTGAATTCTTTAGCATAAACTCAAAATAGAAGTAATTCAACCGAGTAACTCTTTTTTTAGCCCAGCCTTTGGCTATTTATAAAGATCTGGAGACCTTTGAGTTGGTGCAACTGTCCAATTAATGGCCTTCATAATTTGAGGATTATTTTTTTGTCTTTAAATCCGTTGGGCTTGTATTAAATCTATAGGATTGTATATTACATCTTTAATCCTCTGAATTTATAACTGGAATGCAGATCTCAGTCTTTAGATCTGTGTTTTACCTCCTGGTAGCTCACGTAGCATGCGCAGACCCGCGTTTGAGTGTCAACAAAAATGATTTTCACCTCTTAAGACTCTAAAATGAAAACGTGACCCTCTAGGGCCCGCGTGTTGGCTATACTTAACTCCAAATATGAGCTTAGAAGAAAAGTCAAATGCAGATTTTTTTTTTTATGGTAAATGATCTGCTTTTTAACTCCCAACAATGTGTATTGCTTAATTAGACCCGTGTTTGGGTACAAATAAGGATAGTTTTTATCCTTTGAGATTTTGGAGTGAAAATGCGACCCTTTGGGGTTCGTATTTTAATTATATTTAGCTCTAATCATGAGCTCAAAAGATAGATAAAAATGCTAATCTCCTTTTCATTGATGATCCACGTGTTAGCTTCTCAGTTGGGCCCATGTTTGTACTAAAACCGGGCTATCTTTGGTTTTTATAAGTCTTTGTGGACCATAACGCAATCTTGCATTTGACTTGCGGATTAGATCAGCGTTTGTATTGAAACGCGATCTTAAGGATCTGCGGGGATCTCTCCGAACGTGGATCCGCATTTGAGTAAAAAAAGAAATAACCTTAACTTTTTAAGGTTTTGAAGACAACACATGATCTGGAGGGGTCCACATTTGTCAGCATTTATTTAGCCTAATATGTAGGTCTCTCTGAATAAGAATCCGCATTTTGGCTATGGAACATTAGTAACACGACTTTGTGAGGGTCGCATTTAGCCTTTCTTGGCTCTAAACTCGAATCTCTCTTTGGTACATGATCCGCGTGTTAGCCGTTTTGATTTGAATTATAAATCCCCCCTTGTTCTCTTCTTTTCTCAAAAATTTTGCAAACAATATGTAAAGGCGCTTTCCAGCCCTCTTTTCTGCATGGTTAGGGATTGTGTATAATAGTTCGACATATCCTACACTCTAGACATGATGTCAGTCCACAAATTTTGATGAAATACTTACATCTTTCCAAATCAACCGCTTTACTGCATACTTTAGCTAGTGAGCAACAACTGGGACTATTAGAATGATTTTTTTGAAGTAAAATGGCAGACTGATACCCCATGTTCTATTAGTGATAGTTAATAAAACAAAGTACAAAGTTTGGAAAATTTTGGACCATTTTTCGATTTGGGCATGTCATGCTTGCGCACAAGCATGCTAATCTTCTCTGTGTCATTCCAATTTTATCGGATGTCTCCGAAGAGAAACCACTAGTATGATATTCAGTATGATTTTGCTTTTAAAAACCTCAAAGGCTTCTATATATATATATGAGAAAAATAGAAATGAAATAACAGCTCAGTCAAGTTACCTGAGCTGCAGTTCATTTCCAATAATTTTTTTAAAAATTTCTTTTGGATTATGATCTCGACCCCCTAGTGTTCAATCGTACCCAATTTCTTGGGTTTTAGTTTTGATTTGGCCTTCCATAGTGTTAACACAAATTTAACGATTTTTCAATGAATAAAACATTTTATATGTACTTGATGAAAAGATAAATGAACTCCAAAATCTATGAAATTTAATTTGAAAGAAGTTTAGGAGGTAAAGACAGTAATTGTTAAAAAAAATTGAAGAAAAATTATTGAATCATTATAGTTTTGCCGTGAGCTCACGTAACTTTTCCTGCTGACGGCTCATCTACAGTAATCCATATATATATATATATATATATATATATATATATATATATATATATATATATATATATATATATATATATATATATATATATATATATATATATATATATATATATATATATATATATATACATACACACACACACATATACATACATACATACATACATACATACATACATATATATATATATATATATATATATATATATGGATTACTGTAGGTGAGCCGCTAGCTCAGGAAAAGTTATGTGAACTAGCGGCAAAAGTATAATGATCCAATGATTTTTCTTCAAACTTTTTTTATATTTACTACCTCTACCTCTTTAAATTCTTTTGGATTAAATTTCATTAATTTTGGAGTTCATTTACTCTTTCATCAAATGCATAAAAAATATTGTATTCATTGAAAACCGTTAATTTTGTGTTAACTTGATGAAGGGCCAAATCAAAACTAAAACCCAAAAAATTGGGTATGAGTAAACCTTAGGGAGTCGAGATTATAACACAGAAGAAAATTTTTAAAAAAAAATTATTGGAGATAGTGAAAATGAACTGCAGCTTAGGTAACTTGTGTGAGCTATCAGCTCATTTCTATTTTTCTCATATATATATATATATATATATATATATATATATATATATATATATATATATATATATATATAAAGGACAGTTAAGAGAGTTCTTTTATTTGTTATTTTGAGTGACGTCACATATAATAATTTTATTATAGGCCTCTCTATATTTACTTACAGAAATAATAGTCCAATTTGGTTACTAAGCAACAGTGAAAGAACTCTCTTCACCACCGATGAATTTTTCGTTTTCTCTTATATATATATATATATATATATATATATATATATATATATATATATATATATATATATATATATATATATATATATATATATATATTTTGGAGGCATCTCTATATTTACTGACAGAAACGACAGTCCAATTTGGTTTTGTTGGAGTAGAATGTTAGCTGGTGAAAAGGATATATAGTTCATAACAGAGATCAGAAATTACCTGAGATTTAGATTTCAGGTAAATTAACGGCAATGTACTGCAAGATGAAAGAGATATGCTAGAGTTGTACTGAGTCACATCGTAGCAAGATTCAATCAAATGTAACGTACGATAAGCATGATTTATTCTTAAAGTTATTTTCTCTAGAACTATATGGAGGTAAATATACATTTAAAGCAAATATCGGAAATGAAGCTTTTAAAACTTTTGAAATAAGCTTGATTGCAACCCTGATAATAAAATCGTTTTCATTATCGAGATGAATCACCTAGGAATTCTAGTGAATAACGATATGGTTAGTCTCATGTCGGGAAGTAATAAAAAAAAAAAAATACTATCAGTAAGATTTAAAGATTTCGAATGCCTTCAAATTGCCCTGATGAAATTATAAACTGAGAGAGAAAATAAAGAATAGTTTTGTATTATGAGGTATCAATAAACTGTACAAGAGCAATCATTTTATAGGTGAAGGTGATAAATATAAAAGGTAAAAAATAAAAGAATATATAAATTGATACTAATTACATAAAATCCTCAATCACATAATCTACCTAATTAGAGAGATTAGTCAAATATACTAAGTTAGGAAGATATCATGAGATCATCTAATAAATTAGAGAATTTATCAAATATTAGAGGATTTGTCGTATATCATAAGATATGCTAATATCCCTCTTCAAACTCAAGATAATTTGGAAGATACCATCTTTAGTTTGGAAACGAGATCATGATGACAAGCAGGTGGATGGGCCTTTATATGAAATAGACTGAGGAGAGTCAAATACAATAATATGGTCAACAGATGATCCAAAAGTATCATAGACTGACGTTCAGTGACTGGCTGATGAGATTTCAGTACCTGCATCAGAAGGAGAGTATAGGAAAAGATCAAATGTGGAGTTAGTGAAAATAGGGCTAGTGGAAGAAGGTCCAAAGGAGATATGGGAGATACTGGTGAAAGTTTTGTGTTCGTAAAACTGAACATGATGGGAGATACGAAGACATTTGGTAACAGGATCATAACACCGATAACCCTTATACTCAATGTCATAACCAAGAAAACAACAGAGACGAGAACGTAGCTCAAGTTTAGTGCGCTCATGAAATGGGAGTAAGACAAAACAAGTACAGCCAAAAATTTTCAGAAGAGAGTAGTTGGGTATCTTTCCGTAGAAGAGCTCATATATATGGAGAGTGATTTGAGAGAGTAGAAAATGGGACCCTATTAATTATGTAAATGGCTGTAAGAGAAGCTTCACCCTAAAAAGATTTAGGAAGCGAGGGAGAAATAAGAAAAGAGCGGATAGTATCAAAGATGTGACGATATTTACACTTAGCACGACCATTCTATTGTAAAACGTAAGGGCATGAACGATAAGGAAAAGTGCCTCTTGTATGAGTTCAAAAAGAAAGGAAGTAGATGTATACTCCATGCAATTATCAGAACAAAAGACTTCAATAGTTCGATCAAATTGAGTTTTATCATCTGCTTAAATTCATGAAAAACACTAAGTAACTTTAGAACGATCATGTAAGAGATAAAGTCAGGTGTATCGTGAATAATCATCAACAAATATAACAAAAAACGAGATCCTCCATTAGTAGAAATAGGAGCAGGGCCCCAAATATCTAAATTAATTAGATCAAAAAATGCAGAAGATAAAATAATACTTTTATTAAAAGGTAAATCTATCTGTTTTCTCAGCTAACATGAAAGTTGACTTTCTCTAAATGATTCAAAGTTGACTTTCTCTAAATAACCGCTTGATGCTAAAGATTGAACACGTAGTAAGGAAGTATGACCAAAGCGAAAATATTAAATGCTTGAAGAGACAGGTGTTGCAATGGGTTGAGTAGAACCAGAACTTGGAAGATGCATGGAGGAAAGTTCAAAAGGGAGGCCAACTTTACGTTCAGTCCCAATTAACTGGCTCGTTTGTTGATCTCATCACACCCTTTATTAGAAAAAATTAAAATACGCCCAAGTTCAATAAGTTGTCCAATAAAGGGAAGATTTAAAGCTAAATCAGAGACAATATATGTATCAGGCACAGAGAGAGTAGAAGTAGAGACAGAACCAATATGACTGATAGACATATGCAAACCATCAACAGTATAAATGATAGGAGGAGGTCCTAGAGATTTTTTATTAGATATGAGAGAAGAATCAGGAGTCATATGATTGTAACAAACAGTATCAAAAAGCCAAGGAGATAATTTATCTGAGGAGACTGAGAAGGCAGTAGAAGTACGGGACAGAACCTGATTGACAATAACTTCAAGATCAGCTGCAAAGAGAGAGGAAGCAGACAGATTGTCCAAAGAGGATGAACTAGTGGAAGCAGCAGCAACAGTTTTGGACATTTGAGCTTTTAGATCATCTCTTGCCTCTTTAGCTTTTTTCTTAAAACAATCAAACTTTTCTACAGTTTCAGAGTCAGTCTTTGTGGGTGCTAGTTTGGACCCATTAACAAACCTCTATAAACGACGACCAATAAGAAAAACTGATATTTACTGAGCCTATTAATTGTAATTGGTGACATCTAAAACAATCTTTATAGGGCGAGTAATCTTATTAGAAGAAGTCATAGAAAAATAATGATACTAACCGAATAATAATAACAGAAGACACAGGTGGAATGGATATTGCACGGATCGACGGGTTGCAAAACAAAACAACGTGAGTGGGTCGATGGATCAAGGTGCAGGTTAGAGACCTAAGAAAATAAAAAATAAAAAAGTCAGACCTCACAGAGACTCTGATACCATAATGAAACTATAAACAAAGAGAGAAAATGAAAAATACCTTCGTACTCTGAGATATCAATAAATTATACAATGGCCATCATTTTATAGATGAAGATGGTAAACATAAAATGTAAAAAATAAAAGAATATACAAATTGATGCTAATTACATAAAATCCTCAATCACATAATCCACGTAATTAGAGAGATTAGTCAAATATACTAAATTAGGAAGATATCATGAGATCCTCTAATAAATTAGAGAATTTATCAAATATTAGAGGATTTGTCATATATCATGAGATATGCTAATATGCCCGACACGTCCTTATACATACATTAACAAGCTGAGGGACAGTAATGAGAAGCCAGCTCAGAGATAAGCTCGTGAAAAGAAGCTAGATTGTCTCTAGCCTCAGCTACAGCACTATTTCCGGATCAGGCTCCATCCTCGCATTAACTTCGTCTGGAGTTTACAGTGATCGGATACAGACTACAGTCAGATGAAAAGTTACTCTTCTACCATCAACTCTACTCCAACTCAAAATATCGCGCAACAATTCCATTAATGTTTCGAAACCCTAACATAATCTCAAACAAACGCTAGCTTCTGGGACCATTCCTCTACCATTAGAGAGGACCGATTTCAGATAAGGGGGCCTTCTGCATCTGTGCCATTGGCTCCGTAGTGAAATCATGAGCTCTGCAGGAAGAATGTAAGGATCCAACAAAAGGACACACTTGCTTGGCTGTGATAATTCGTACGCTCACGAGTCCAGATCTGATCTTAGACCTTCAATGGCCCTCAAGCTCCTCATTTCTCTAACTGGGTCTCTAGCTATGCATTTGTTCCGACAGCTGGTGGTCCCTTTTGCCGAGTCCGTGCTCTATGGTCCAACCTATCGATACCAATGTCGGATTGCTATTATCAATGGTTGCGTCCCATGCAAATGTACATATCTAACCATGCTTGATATTATGCATCGTTTTTTAACCAGCCGCGGGATTTTTTACGTTTTTATCTTGTAGTTTAACCTATGTGGGCCAAAGAAATAGACAATCGTAACTGGTTGTCTTCAGATAACTACTAATACCTGACCCTGAGAAAGTCTCTAATTTAGCTTTTCTTGGAGTGAAGATCTCTAGGGGATCGATTTTTTGAATTGCCTCTGAGCTATCTTCTCGTGTCTCTCGCACAATGGCGCCAAATTGAAGACAGTCCTGTGGTCAACAAGCTTGTAAGTGGTCCTAAACTGTTGATGAATGGTTTATGGTGAAGGAAGAAGGAAAGCAAGAGAGGTTAGAGGGAACTTTAATATTGAAAAAGAGTAAGAATCTGATGAGCAATCGAGCTTGGATGGCCCTTGTTTTTTGCAGAGTTTATCACAGATTTGAGTAGCAATTACAGAAAAATAAAGAACAATATATTACACGAACACATAGATTTACTTGGTTTGTCCCAAATTAGATTACCTCCAAGGCCGCTAGAGGTTTTCTTCATTATTTGAGAATAGAGTTGCACTTATAGGATTAGAATATATATATATATATATATATATATATATATATATATATATATATATATATATAGTTATGCTGCAACGCACTTTCATGTGAAATTACCTAAATAACAGTTTTATCAAGGAGATGCATACAGAGCCCTCCATCTGAAACTATTTATGAGAAATCGTCTAATACTGTGGTCATGCATGAATTATGTAGGAGTGATGATCTGCAAGATAGAATGCAATCTACTTGTTCTTACCATAGTTTGGAGATTCTTTTCTCATGGAATTTCCACCCACAATACAAGTTTGGTGCTCATGTCACTTACCCAGTAGAATGTATCGGACATCTCATAATATTGTTACAACTCTCATACAAATAAGACGGAAGAGTTCATAGATTCTTGCGACCAATATTACTTTATAGATTTATTATAAATTAAAATAATTCCTATCCCATATTAGTGCGGGACTATTCTAATGTCATTTGTAAAATGTTTGTATTTTGTTCATTCCATAACAATAATTTCAGAGCTCATGTCATGTGAATAGTACCAGAATTGTACAGCAAATAAAAGATTACTATCAGCATTCCACCGCTTACAATTTCAGAAATCCCTGCTACTCCTGTTCTAGAAATCTAATTATTCTTCTATCATATTCACAAATTCAGCTACACCAATAATGCATCCTCTTTACGCTTTTCGGTTTGATATAGGGATGAGAATGAGCGGGTCTAAGGGCAAATTTTGATCCGTCCTATTCAAATTTTTTAATTAACAATGAAAATTTCATTTTTGTTAATTCAAAATTTTGATTAGGACCCATGGATCCGCCGATTCTCATTCCTTGTATGATCATATAATTTCATGTTGGGGACGGAATCCCCATCAGAACTCGCAAATCACGAGATCACCATATCGAGTACGCTAGATAGAAATATATAATAATCACAAGAAGAATAAAAGAGATTTTCGTGGTTTGGTCAACCAAGTTCGACCTACATCCATAAGAACATCAAGAGCAATATCTACTATGAGAAAAAAAAAAAGTTACAAGAAGAGATCCAAGTATCTCTCTATATCTCACAACTCTCATAATAACGGAAAGCTCTCTTTCATCATACATACATATATATATACACAGATTTTGTCCAGGTCAGTATTTCATAGTTTTTATCATTTTTAGTATATTTTCTTTTAGCATTCTTTATAACTTGTTTTTGTTTTTACTACTGATCAAACTCATATCCTAGTACAAGAATTCAGGCCATCAAATTGGATTATCTAATCAGAATCTCAACCTTAAATAAAACAAATTGATAGTGGTTAAGAATGGAAATTTTAGGTTATATAGATGATAAAGTTATTTCCATTGATCAAAAAACATTTACTCAAATGCTTTTCCAAATAATATAATTTGTTCTGTTCAAGCAAACAAATCTTGTCTTCCTCCAAATTCGGAAGTAATTACAATGTGTCCTATTAAACTTCCAAATAATATGAACTCCTCTTGAATTATGTATTCCCTTAATCTAACTCAAGATTCCAAATCGTTAATTATGATACAATAAATCATTAATCGATAACATTACTAATTACGAAGTATGTAAATATGTCATAAAGGTTTCAAATTGCTAATTATGATACCATAAATCATTGACTGATGATATTACTAATTCCGAAGTTTGTATCTCAAGTGAAAAATGACTTGCATTTTTTTGGGGTTTTTACATATATGTCCCTTACATCTTTAAAAATTAGAACTTAGTCTCCCAAATCTTTATATTTAGAATTTAGTCCCCAAATCTTTTAAATTACTATAATTTAGTCCCCTAGGACTAAAAGAAAGATTCAATTCGGGGACTAAATTGTAGTAACTTAAAAGATTTGGGGACTAAATCTAAATATGAAGATTTAGTTGACTAAATTCTAATTTTTAAAGATGTAAGGGACAGATATGTAAAAACCCCATCATTTGTCTATATTCTTAGTTCTGTAAGACTAATTCCAAACCATATTACATTGTCTTGTGAATAGTTCCAGAAGCTTACATCAAATGAAAGATTACTATGAGCAGTCTGCCACTTGCAACTTTAGAACTCCCTTTCTAGAAATCTATTATTCTTTTTCAATATCCAATATTCAACTTCATTTATATTGCTCTAATGCAATTGAGTATTGTTTTTAGTCGCACCATCCCTCTCTAATTTATGAAAGATTCCGAGTTCGACTCCCGGTGGTGATTCAATTTGGATAATATTGCAAAAAAAATATGTGTGTATGAGTTTGATTAGAAAAAAAAATTTATGGATCTAACAATTATGCATCTTATTTACCTTGTCACAAACTGATTGGCAATTCCATTGTGCACCAAGAAATCCAACACAGCTTGATCAGGTTAGCAGCTGATAATTATTTTTTTTTTTTATTTCAGTATGATTCTTTCATATTCTGGTGGAACTGGATTTTGTTTGTACTGTTAATTTGTATAGTATTAAGGCCATCAAACTGGACAAAATATTCCAACATGGACCTCAAACAAAACAAACTGGCAGAGATCAAGAATGGCAAGTGATCAAGAATGGCAATCTTCAAAATCTAAACTATAAATTTCTTTGCATTGATAAGTAAGCATTTGCTCAAGCTGCTTCTTTCAATCACTCAAGATGTTTATGCCCATAAATTTTTATCTTCACCCCCAACCAGTAGTCAATACATTGTTTCCTTTTAGAACACACTGGTCGGTATCAGTGAGTATAGCATATCAGATTTTAAGGTATCCAATACGATAAACCCTATAACAATAATCGAATACTACCAGCATTATGTGCCAATATTACCAATTCTGATACTTGAGACCATCGGTCCGCTGTAACTCAAGGTTTCAAATAATACAATACCTTACAGATTTGAGGTTCAATGTGATATATATCTTATAAATCTGATAAGATATTGCTCATAGTTACAAAGTATATTGCTGATATCACACATTCCATATTGCCAATTCTGATAAGATAAACCATCGGCTGATCCTAATAGCGATTCTGAGATTTTAGACCTTGTGCTGTCTAAACTGAGTTTTCTTTTAGGTTATTGAGCAATCAGTATGTGCATAAATTTTATGCATGTATTTTAGTCAGGCAGGGATAGTCAATAGCAAGCAAGGACATCAATGATGATACCTGAAAGCAACTGGGCAAGCCATTTTTTTGCTTGGTTCAGTGTCAAGGACAGATCTCTAAGGGCATGCTACCCTACAAATAGTGCTTCTCTTCTTGAAAGGGGAAGCAAGCCCACTGAGGGATAGAAAACCACTGGACAGCCATCAAGTTGACTTTAATGAGACCTTCTTTTTGCTAAGACATGACCCTAAAAAATTGGGGTATTTACAGGTTTGTACCTTAAATCTTTATAATTTATGATTTGCTCTCCCAAATCTTCATATTTAGGATTTAGTCTCCCAAATCCTCTAAATTACTATAATTTAGTCCATCCGTTAGTTTTTCCATCCAAATAAACGGCAAAATTTAATTTTTATTTTTTTAAATAATGAAATGACTTAAATACCCCTATGAAGAAAAAGGAGAAAAAGTAGAGAGATAGAAGAGAAGAAGAAAAGGGGAAGCCAATGAACCCAATAAAAAAAAAGAGATGAGGGGAGGAAGAGGGAAGGAGAAGAGAGGAGAAAGAATGAAGAAAAGGAGAAGAGAGGAAGAAGAGGGAAGAAGGAATTAAGGAAGGGTAAAATGGAAAAATCAGATCAAAAAATAAACTGGACTAACGGAACTTATGGAGGAGGACTAAATTGTAGTAATTTGGAGGATTTGGAGGACTAAATCCTAAATATGAAGATTTAGAGGACTAAATTATAATTTATAAAAATGTAAGGGATAAATATGTAAATACCCCTAAAAAATTAGGACTTTTCATGATGCCAGATATATTTTTTATCGCTAACTCTAATAACGTTGAGGGAAACTACCTTCCCACACAGCCTTCACACATAATTATGCTTAGTTTCGTTAAATTCTAATTAATAAAATGCAGTAGATTATGATATTTCCCAAATAAGACAGAGAGAAAAAGAGACTCCCATGGTTCAGTTGCTCATCTCTTACAAAGTCATTAGGATCTATGAATCAAAGATGTGACAAAATTTTATACTAACTATAGAAACTGATGCACAGTTTGCACATGGGACAGCCTTTTAAGTACAGTGATCGATCTCAGTGAGCACTTAGAAAGGTGCATGGTTACTGCTTGTGTTAAAATAAACACATGCCCAAACACCACAAAGTCCAAGTGAGTCCCCACAAATAATACATTATTCCCCCTAATGTACAGTTTGCCATGGTTTTTATTTAGATCTAAGTACAAGATTAGATCATAGGAAAAAGTATTTAATCCTTCCTGTTAAAGGGGTGACCCCCAAAGAAGAAACAAAGGGCAGAAAAGAGAATAATTCTCCCCATAATTTCTTTAATACTAAACCCTAATCCAGGTACTGAAACTTCTCAGTGCTCTCACTCCACCCCCCCACCACTTATGTGTTAGAGATGCCTTCTGTAGTTTGTTGTAAATGTTAGAGATGTAGTTTGTTGTAAATGTTGTTCCCATGGTCTATCTTCTCTCTCTCGGATGAGCAGTGTTTTAAAACTGAAATAACCAATCAAAACCGAAAACCGAACATAAATAATTCGATCATAAATAATTCGATCGATTTTTAACTCGAACCAAACCGATTGAATTATATATATATATATATATATATATATATATATATATATATATATATATATATATATATATATATATATATATATACGAAAATGAGCTGACAGTTCATCGCAAGTTATCTGAACTGCAGTTCATTTCCACTATTTCCAATAATCTTTTTTAAAAAAATTCTTTTGGATTATGATCTCAACCACTAAAGTTCACTCATATCCAATTTTTTAGCTTTTAGTTTTGATTTTGTACTCCATCAAGTTAATATAAAATTAATGGTTTTCAATGAATAAAACATTTTATATGTACTTGATAAAAGGGTAAATGAACTCCAAAATTTATGAAATTTAATTGTAAAAAAGTTAAGGAGGTAGAGATTGCAATTATAAAAAAAAATGAAGAAAAAATATTGGATCATTATAGTTTTGCTGCTACCTCATGTAACTTTTCTTGAGTTGGCGGCTCACCTACATTAATCCATATATATATATATACACACCAACTTTAAACGATTAAAATTATAATTTTTAGATAAGCTATGTTCAAAAGTTAGATCTGAATAACCTAACCGAACCGAACCCTGTTTTGATTCTCATTCCTAATCAGTTAGGTTCGATTTTGCAAAAATTAGAAAAAATCAAATCGAAACCAATCGATGCTTACTCTCTCTTTGTAAATAATAAAAATCGAAACCGACTTGATACAATATACTTTTATTAAAACTTTCATTAAAACGATTAAAATTATAATTTTTAGATAAGCTCTATTCAAAAGTTGGATCTAAATAACCTAACCGAACCGAACCCTATTTTAATTCCCATTCCTAATCAGTTAGGTTCGATTTTGCAAAAATTAGAAAAATTCAAATCGAAACCAATCAATACTTACTCTCTCTTCGTAAATAATAAAAATCGAAACCGACTGCCTTCTCTTCTCTGTCCTTCTCTGTCCTGGCTTAGCTCTTCTTTAATATCATGGGGAAGCAAACCCCATAGAGTCCAAGCAGACCAGCAGTCAAACAAGAGGTTGGCAGACACCAGTGTACAAACAGACAAAAGTATATCATCATCATCATAATCATTTAAATAATGTCAATTATAAATACCTTTATAACTGAAGGAACCAACCCCCTCCTTTTTCTTCTCTTTTTTTTTTTTTTTCCCCAAGTTAATTTTTGATCCCTGAAGGATAATTTTTCTCCAAAATTTTCACAAAAAAATTATTTAAAAAAAAAAAAAAAACAAAACAAACAAATATCAATCCCCAGTTTATCTCTAGCAGCCTATCTTCTCAACATCATCTGCTGGCTGCTCCATCTCAAAAGCATGAGCAACTGGTTCCACCTCCATTTATTCCCCATTTTTTTCTGTTCTTTTTTTTTTTTTCTAGCTTCATTCATCCAACTCTCTCTGGCCACACCAAAACTCCCACTAACCAAACTAAACTGCCTTGAATGAGAGGAGCTGGTGACCAATACAACCAAAGCCACCTCACTTTCTACTGCAACTCACAAGACTGATGATGGCCTGCTCATTTTCCTCCTCTTGCTAGCTGGTGAGCTGTGATGAGAGCTCGCATGTGAACCAACACTCGTGCCCTCCTCGCTCTTGTAGCTCATGCAGCAAGCAGCATCCAAAACCCCATTTGGGCTCAGAGGCACAGAGGAGGCTGATGGGCTTGCAGCATTCTTTAGTATCACCTCCTGCATCACTTGATAACATCTCAGCAATCTCTCCTGCAAGAAAAATCGCAATGCCGATCAAAAACCATTGAGGCATTGAACCAGAGAATCTAAGTCTTTTACCTTGTCTACATGATTGCAACAAGTTGCAGCCTTGTCGATCTCCACCGCTTGGGCTTCACCCAGTGCTGACATTGCCACTGCGGCCGCAATCTCAGAAGGCCTGAACGTCAGGAACTCGACGCCTGCATTGGGGTTTTCAATTCTTAGCTACACATTCAGATCAATGCTAACACTTATCACATGAAGATGAACACGGAATCACCTTCCGCTGTGCTCAGGATGAGTCGGGCCACTCGAGACACCAATTGCTTGGTTGGCTGATTGCCGTCGTCGAGCTTGTGAAGGAAGTAGTCGATGAAAGAGAATGGAGTCACTGCTTGCATCCTCCATTGGAGGGTGCCCAGGACCAGCAGCTCCATTCTCTGGATAGTCCTGGCTTCAAACACATACTTGGCACCACCAACCTGATCGGATTCACACGACAAATTAGGCAAAAATTGCTTCCAAGATTCTTAACATATGTCGAAACTTCTATTATCTATGACATTATCTTCACCTGAAGGTCAAGAGACAAGGGGACTTCAGCCTCCTCCATCTTCGCCGCCAACGATAAGCAAGCCACAGACAGTAACTGAGTCATCCAAGCCTTCCCTTGCTATTAAACCAAAAAAAAAAAGGACAAATGAGAAATAGAACTTTAAAAAAAAAAATTATTGTTATACTGAAAATTAAAGACACTGCAATGGATTCTCACTGGAAGTTCATAGGCTGAGAGGAATCGATCCAAGTAATTAACGGCGAGATAAGCACTCAAAGGTCCAAAACCGTAATGGGCATGAACCTGATCAACATAATACAATAGAAACACCGTTCGTTAGTCACAATGAACCGCATAGAAATTCATTGGGGAAAAAAAAAAAAAAAATGGCAAAAAACTGATCTTTACTAAACAGCAATGTAACACACCAAACTATCAAAATAAATTGATTACAAAATATGAAAAGGTAATAGAAATTAATGGGCATTGACCAAGAGCCATCAACATTATGTTACCAAAAGGGGGAAAAAATTTGCTCACCTTCCAAATCCGGTCAATGGCATCTATTCGGATGGATAAGTCCAAGGCCCCAGAGATGAGCCTCTTCGCGTAATCCTCTCTTGGCAGATGCTCGACCTCTCTCTTCACCATCAAATCCAAGCACTCATCGGACTGAAGAGGGAAACCCGTCAAGAAATCTCCATAAAGGTCGCTTCTTTGTTGATGAGAGGCCCGTCCAAGGCCATGGCTGTCCTCTCCCTCCACCTCATCCTCGAAGCAGAGGATGCTGTTGTTGTCTTCAGCGCAGAGGAGGATCGAAGAGGCAGTGTCATAGCTCAGACCCATCTCTCCAAACAATCAAAAGTTTTGATTTTGATGAGGACTTTGGCAAAAAGATTTGTTCTTGATGGCTCTAAGCTCTTCCTCCTCTTCCACTTCCTCTCAAATGGGTCTCTTCATAAGATACAACAGGAAGAGAAAGGGAGAGCTTTCAATGGAGAGAGAGGGGAGAGAGAGGCTCTTTGTAAAGACTAAAGAGAGTACTTAGGGGAATTGCAGGGAAAATGGGGACAAATAGGAAAGAAAAAGGAGGGGATAAATGATAAAAATTATATACTCTAGAGTTTTGCACTTTGCTTTGAGGTTCTTTCTGTTTCTTTTGTGTTGGGGGGTTTTGGGAGGTTTTTTTGGGGGGTTTGGGGCTTTGGTGGGGGGTGGTGTGTTAAAAAAATGATGATGAGCTGATAATTGATTTGAGAGTGGGTGCTTTAGATTATGGATTGATTAGATTAATTATGTGGAGATGTACGAATAAATGGGGGACTTCTAAATGAGCACACCACGGGTCTTATTGGCTCTCATGATCTTGTTTCTGGTTTTGTTTATTCTGATTGGATATTAATCCCTGAGCGGACTAATCCCAAACGGTCTCGGTTTGAAGACCATTCGGAAACTAATTTCTGACTCAAAAAAGTTTGCTCACTAATGATATGAGGAGAGGTGTTTGGATTTCCATATATTTTGGGTTGCCTTAATTTATTGGGTGTAATTCTATTTTAATATATATTATAATGTATGATATCATATACTACTATCAATTACTCAACATTTATCAAGAGATCAATTGAATCATCTCTATTTAATATCTTTACATGAACTTTTAATGTACTTTAAATAATGACATGCTACTTTTATTTCTTCTTATTTAGCATATATTGCTAATTTTTAAAAATAAAAAATAAAATCTTCACAACATGAATATATACAATGAGTGAGTTGAATTTATCAGATGATTACAACTTCCTAAACAAATATTCTAACCTAATTGATGCTCAAATTGATTCAGTACAATATTTTTCAAAAACATAAATTTTTAATTGCTCATTGTAAAGTTTACTTTTATTATAAGTTTTTATTAAATATTTAGAACATTTTTATCCTTCTCTTTTTCTTCTCTCTTCTTTCTATATTTCTCTCAAAGCCATAATAATTCTTAAACATAAATAATAAATATCATTAAATCTCTCCAAAAATGTACAATACGTAACAAAAAAATTTTCTCTTTCAATTGAAGTGAAATCTTAGAGATTCAAATGAAGGATTTCGTAATTGTGATTATATAAAAGTAGATTAAAAAAATTAAAACTAAAATTTGAACAATAAATAAATTATTTATTAAAAATTCTTTTTTTGCACATTTGAAAATTTTGTTTTTATTGAAAAGTAGATTAAAAAAAATTTGAAATTTTTAGTAGATTAGAATTTTTAAAGGAGGGAAGAGATCAGAAAAGGGAGAAATTGGAGGATTGTTAGAAAAAAAAATAGAGGAAAAGGATAATTTAGGAATATAAGGTGTTGTATTTAGAAGAAAAAAAAAAAGGACCATAAATTGAACTGCATACTAGGTTACTTAGTAAAAATTAGTACTTTGAAATTGGGGAGGTTCGTTTAGAATTTTCCTTAACAAAATAGAGAAATAAGGTGAGAAATATTTATTTATAAAATAATAATCAAAGGGTATTATGGTCATTAGGCTTCTTGACTGGACACACAGCTTGGGGGGAATTCTAAATGAGCACACCACCTGACTTTCCCCCCATCCTAAAGTCCAAGAGGCGAGAACCACATGGGATAGTGGTGCTCACTAAGTCAAGTGGTGTGCTAATTGTGAAGTCCCCAGCTTTGGCACACCACTTTGTTTGAGCCCACCTCAGAAATTTGTAAAAAGTTATAACTTTGTCATTTTTTTTAATTATGTCTTTTCTTCTAGTTGAAAATTAATTTCTAAATAATATTAAACTCCTTCAGAGACTAATTCCTAACTAATATGGAAATCTTGCAGGCTAATTCCCATTGTCCTGGGCAAAGTGGTGTGCGTGCATAGAATTTCCCAGCTTTGGCAGATTTGCTTGTGAGGCGGACAAAGGTTTGAATTTTCTAAGAGAACGACAGGGTTAAATAGGTAAAATACCATTGCATAGGCTGGCCAATACGATTGCAGGGTCTCGTGTCTTGTCTCTCATGGTGACACGTATGCAGTCTCCCTTCTTTGCTTGGACAGAGAAGACCGATATTGACCGTTTCGCCTCAGACCCAGCTAATTATCAACCAGATTTTGGACTCTTGCCCCCTCCCATGTCATTTTTGTAAATTTCTTCATCTCAAAGCTGTATAAAAACAAAATGGGAAATTCTAAATACGCCCCATATTGTATCTCTAGTTTCTTAGTGAGTTCTATACAAATTTAAAACATGACTATTTTTTCTTAGTGAATTCCATCTCTTTTTCGCAAATGCCTCTCCATTCTCTGCTCCTTCGATCATCCCCAAAACCCTAACGCTAGCGGTCGCCATTGTCGTTCGTCGACCTCGTCTCCATCTCCTCCCCCCAACAGCGACGACAGCTACAGCAACAATGACAGCTAGCAGTAGCGGCTGCCTGTTGCTGCTGCCACTACTGCTGCTACCTCTGCAGCAACGACGACAGTAGAAGCGGCTACAGTACTAAGAAAAAGATGGGGTTTTTTTTCAAGATTAAGAGAGTTTTTGTCAAAAAATTTATGGCAAACTTATAATTATTTGTTCTTTCGGTATCCCAAACAAAATAATATATCAAGAAGCACTGGAATTTCTCCCTTTTTCTTTAGTTGTGACAACGCTATATTAGCTGTTTGGAATTTTGTTATTAGATTTAATTTATCCATTTGTGGATAAAATTTCTTGTAATTTCTTATCATGTACTTTACTAATTGATTTTTATTGATGCCAGGTCTAATTTTTTGCTTAGTTTTATTTCTCGTGTAACTGATTTTGTGAAGGATCTATAATCAAACGGACTATATATATATATTTCTCATAGATCTCAGATATGAAAGAGCTTTTGGTATCTCCTATAGTTGGTCAAAAGAGAAACATAAGAATTAATAAATATGAGAAGTTAGGAGACAATTTGTTCTTTATTGAATATCTATCATAATAATAATAAAAAAAACACTTATGTTGTTATTCTATGGATATAGATCAAACTTGATAGGTCGAACCACGTTATTTCTCAGTGTTCTTCTTCTTGTTGTATTTTCTATGTTGCCTGAATGATCTTTGGATTTCACGGTTAGCCGAGCACATGTCATGGGTTGCCATTCCTTATTAGTGGTATCAAAGTTCAAGGTGATGGGGTGTGGTCAAGCGAAAGGGATGAACTGATGAAGCAGTTCATGGTCACATCAAATTAGCGAACCATGGAAGGCCTGAAATTGAGGCCATCAAGCAAAGTCATCAAACAAATAAAGAAGGAAAAAAAAAAAAAAAAATCAATGGTCGAGACATCATGCGGAATTGATATGCACTTAGGTGGCGATAGGTTACTAGCTGAAATATACATACGAGATATTCTTAAAACATATCGTCTCTCCCTCCAAACAGTTCTAGACTAATTTATAATAACACAAAAGTAATTATACCATGACATGCATGCATTTCTCCAAATTATTTCTCTTTTACGTACATTGATGTGATCCATTTTATTATTCATGAGATGATCAATATTTAATTCATAATTACGTTCATGATATGCACTTATACAATATCTACTAAATGAGTAAACCTTTAACTTTATTCATTGTATTAGGATACATACATAGCAGGAATGTATATTGCTCTTTCCGTTTTATTATACTTAGTTTGACATACTCAGATACTATTGATTTATTGGTAAATGAGAAGGAAGAATCACCACAGCTAGAATTGCATTTTGAGGAACAAACAGGTTTCTAATAGGTGATTAATCTGTTAAGAAAGCTTGACGAGAGGAACCCATTTCTTTATATAGACGTTTAATAGATCAAAAGAGTTGATTCTTTTATATTTGTGTTATTTGGATCTTTGTGTCGGATCTTTATTTTCCTTAGATCTTCTTTGTATATTATTTTGGATTATTTTTTTTATTTGGAATAGATAATTCTTACATGTGTCACTACTTTCTTTAAATATATATGAATATGGTGATGTGGAAGTAGAATAGGAATTGATCTAAGTGTATTTTTAGACTTGGTATATATATTTACTTGAATATATCACCGAATACTATTTATATCTTAGGATGTGTAGCGTTACACCTAGAAAAACAAAAGTAATGAATTCAAGAAGTGTCTAATAGATTCCATTTGATATCCAGGACATTCAGACCAAGTAAACAAGATGCTCGTTGTTTGGACTATACAAAGCGAACTTAAGAAAAAGATACATGAAATTATTTTTTTAACCGCATGCAAAAGTACAGACATATATTGGCTGGTTATATTATGCTTTGAGCACATACAACATATATATACTCCATTTAGCATCTTTCATCTAAGAACCAAAAGGATCTCTATTGCAATAGGTTGTTGTTCGCTACTTTGAAAACTAGTGAGGCTTAGTTTCCAAGTTACCATGTTTTAGATTAATTCTTCTTGACTATATATTAGACATGTAAAATATGTGTTTTTTTTTTTTTCTTTTTCTTTGTCTTTTTTTGTTTAGGTATGGCTTATGGGCTGCATATTCTATATGAGTAAATTATGTTCCTTGTGCTAATATAAGGTCATCTCTTACTTAGATCTGACATATTTTTTTTCTTGTGCTAATTATGCTATTTTGTGTATATGTAGGATGAAGATTTTGCGTCACTAATTAGTAGTAAGCGCGTCACGCGAGGCTATTAGCCTCGTGGTTAATTAGCTGAGACGCGAGGCTGAGTGCCTCGCATGGAATTAATTCCAAAAGAGGATTCCCAATAGAAGTACAAATCCAATAATATCCAATCACTCTATATTGAAGATTTCAAGTATTGAAATAGAAGACTGGAGATTGGATTATAATAAAATTTCATTCTTATCTCTAAAAAGAGTACTCCAATAACTACTTGATGCATATAAATAGACATGGAAGAAAAAAGTTTAGGGGACCTTTGGGAAACTGATCTACGCATAAGAGTACATCTAGCAAACCGACCAACAGTAAGAAGCCATCAGCCGGCCTTACAAACAACAACAACACCTAAGCCTTTTATCCCAAGTATTTGGGGTAGGCTATATGAACCAAAGAAAGAATCGCACTGGATCGATCACTTTGATATTCTTTCTCCATTCATTTCTGTCAAGTAATATCTCCTTATTTAAACCTCTAGACTCCATATTTTTGCGTATCACCTCCATCAATATTTCTTCGATCTTCTCTTCATTTTTCTCTTCGTTCTTTTAACTTGTCCTATATTGATAAACTCTCATCTTCGAACTGGTGCACTTGTAGGCCTACGTTGCACATGACCAAACCATCGTAAGCGATTCTCTCGCATCTTCTCATCGATGGGAACTACACCTATCTTAACACGAATATCTTCATTTCTCACTTTATCTCTCTTAGTGTTGCCGCACATCCAACGGAGCATGCACATCTCTACTACACTTATCTTTTGTGAATGACATTTCTTTATAGCCCAACATTCCGTACTATATAATAAAATTGGTCTAATAGCAGTCCTATAAAATTTTCCTTTCAATCTTAACGGAATATTACGGTCGCATAAAACTCCCGTTACCCTCCTCCATTTCAACCAGCCAGTTTGTATCATATAGTTAATATCATTATCGATCTCTCCATCATTATGAATAATAGAACCCAAATATCTAAACTGACTGCTCATTTGTATCTCTTACCTATCCAGTTTTACAATATTATAATCTATGGTCCGTTATTTACTAAATTTATACTCCATATACTCTGTTTTAGACCTACTCAATCTAAAACAGCTAGATCCTAATGTATGCCTCCATAACTCTAATTTGGCATTTATCCCTACTCTTGTCTCATCAACTAAAACAATATCATCAGCAAATAACATACACTAAGGTATCTCATCCTGAATAATTTTAGTAAGCTCATCTATCGCTATAGCAAATAAGAATGGGCTCAATGTAGATCCTTGATGCAATCCAATTGTGATAGAACACTTGTTAAATCACCATATATTCTGACATTGGACACTACTCCTCATACATGTCATTAATTATGTCGATATATTTGATAGGAACTCTTTTTTCTTCATCAGTGTCCACCAAAATATCTCTCGTAGAATCTTATCATAGGCTTTCTCTAAGTCAATAAATAGCATATGCAAATCTCTATTTCTCTCTCAGAATCGCTCTATAAGTTGATGAAGCAAATGAATAGTTTCTGTCGTCGATCGTCCCGACATAAATCCAAACTAGTTCTTTGATATAATAGTTTGTCGCAATCTATATCCAATTACCCTTTCCCAAAACTTTATAGTGTGACACATGAGTTTTATTCTCCGATAGTTAGAACAACTCTAAATATTGCTCTTATTCTTATACAGAGATATTAGGGTACTCTTCCTCCATTCATTTGGTATTTTCTTAGTTTGCCAAATCTTGTTAAAAATATCTGTTAGCCACCTCACACCAATCCCTCCTAGTTATCTCAATATCTCTATAGGAATCTCTTCTGGACCAACAGTTTTTCTTAATTTCATCCTCTTCAAACCCTCTTTTACTTCAGACTCTTTAATTCTACGTATAAAACTATGATTCATATCCTCACATTGAATAGTAAGATCTCTTAAATCTTGAGTAAAACTACCATTATATAATCTATCAAAATAATTTTTTCATCTTTTTTTAATCTCTTTATCTCGAATTAGAACCATCTGATTCTCATTTTTAATACACTTTACAGTACATAAATTTTTAGACATTCTCTCTCTTATTCGAGCAATTCTATATATATCCTTTTCTGCCTCTTTATTATCCAATTTCTCGTGCACTTGTTTATATAATTTAGTTTTTGCATCCCGAATAACTTTCTTAGCCTCATTCTTTACTAGTTTATACTTCTCAAATCTTATTACATCATTATTATTATTATTATTATTATTATTATTATTATTATTATTCAAATCTCTATAAACGTCTTACTTGATTTTAATAGCATTTTTCACCTCTTCATTCTACCATAATATATCCTTATATGGTGGAGCACCGCCGCTCAACTCACCGAATATATTTTTAGCTATCCTTTTAATGCAGCTAGTTATTTTGTTTCATATTACATTAGGATCATCATGGTCTCTCCAATCTGCTTCTTGTACTACTCTATTTATAAAAACTTTTTGATTACCTTCTAATCGTCATCATTTAATCTTAGGATCTAACTTTTACTTAATCTTTCTAACTTTCTGTTTAATCTGAATATATAAAACTAATAGTCTATATTCGGTAACTACACTCTCACCTGGCACTACCTTACAATCGATACAACTAGCTCTATCTACCCTTCTAGTTAAAAAGAAATCTATTTGGCTTGCATTCGATCCACTTTTAAAAGTAACTAAGTGAGAAACTCTCATTTTAAACCAAGTATTCGCTAAAATTAAATCATAAGACAAAGCAAAATTTAGAATTGAGTTACCTGCTTTATTTTTTTCTTTAAAATCAAATTCTCCATGTGCACTATCAAACTCATTCCGACTAGTTCTTACATGCCTATTGAGATCACCACCAATAAATAGTTTTTTTCTAGCGGGTATTTCTTATACTATCTCATCTAGATCCTCCCAAAATTGATATTTACTGAATTCATCAAGTCCTACTTGTGGTGCATAGACACTAATGACATTAAAAATCTCTCCATCTAAAATAAATTTAACTAATAAAATTCTATCACCCTTCCTCCTAATCTCCATTACATCCCCAAATAATTGTTTATCTATGATCACACTTACCCCCATTACGATTTCTATCTCTACCCTTATACCAAAGTTTATAACCCCAAAACTCTATAACTTTAGTTTTCTCACCTACCCACTTAGTCTCCTGCACGCACAAAATATTAACCCTCATTCTAATCATAATATCAACTAACTCTTCTAATCTACCTGTAAGGGAAGCTATATTCCATGATGGCAACCGAAATTTATATTTATGTTTCTACATTCTGTTCACCGCAAAAGTTTTGCTTCTTTCCATTGAATACAACTTAGATTACAATGTAAGAGAACAAAAAAAAGAGAAGGAACAAACGAGAGGATTTTATAACTCAATCTCTCTCTTTTACAATAGAATGTGAGATCTGTGGCGATGGGATCTGTCGAGCAGCTCCTTTGGACGATCTGACGTCGAAATCTTCTCTCCTGAAGATGACGGCCGACTGTAGACGATCTTCTCTGGTCTTTCACGAACTCAAGGCTCTATGCGTAACTTGAATTCTCAAAGATGTCGAAAAGAAGAAAAGAAGACCTCTAGGACTTCTCCAAAAAGGTATTTATAGCCTTAGAGTTTCTATCTAAATAGAATTTGTACTCATCAAGGATTCCAATCAAATATCTTAGTCTTAATTTAAATATCTTAATTTGGAATTCTGATTGGACTCAATTTGGGTATTTGGATAAGCCCAAATCTCAATCACAATCAATTTAGGATTCTGATGAAATCTGCTCACGCGGAGTTAACGTGGAGCTAAATTCATCAGATTTTGCTCAAACGCGAGGCTAAAATAGCCAAACGCGGAGCTACGGAGTTAGCTCCGCGTTCTGTTGTGGAAAACTCTATTTACTTAGAAATTTTCACTGCCAACAGAACCCCCTCCAAAGTTTTCAAAATAGATTAGAACTTAGCAAATTTTGAAATACTTTGGATTTTCAATTTGGTGATCATGTTAAGATTAAGAAATTCTACAGAGGTGCTTAATCGCACATGCTTGAAACTTTGATGGAGGCGGTTCACGGCTCTCATGCGTAACTTGAACTGCACACGCCAAGATGATCGGGTCATGATCAGATTTTGGCAGCGGCGCCTAATTGCACATGCCTAGAGTTTAATGGAGGCAATTCAAGGCTCTGATGTGTAACTTGAACTGCACATGCCAAAATAATCGAGTGATGATTATCAGATTTCGGCAGAGGCGCCTAATTGCACATGCCTAGTCCAAGTGCTCTCACGCATAACTTGAACGGAGATGGGAATAATCCAAATCGTACTGTCAGATGTAAGAACTTAACATGACAGGGTTTATGGGACTTTTAGCAAACCCTCAACTATTAACGGATTTGATTAGCCTTTACCAATCGCCGTTTGCGTTGGACTAGCCATGCTATTCCCCTCAGCATGGTGAGTTGTCGAGGAATTGATTTCCTCTCCCCCCTTGCCTTTAATTAGCATTGGGTAATTAATTTCATACTTCTACCCCCTGTATGATAGGGTTGGCAAGGAACTTGATCTCCTCTTCCTGCCGCTTTAACAGCATTGGGTATTTTTTTTATAGCACTCAATTAGCCATTCCAATGGCTATTGAGAATAGCAGAAGCATGATGTTTATCATTGTAAATATTTTCGGTACCCTCAGTCAAATCCGATTGTTAACCAATGAGGACGATTCGATCGTAGCTGTGGTTCGGAGCATACCCAAGGAGCCAGCTTGCAAGTGTGGGCTGCCCGTGCTTGGTGTCGATATTGGCTTCCCTACTGGTACAGGGATCGCTCTGGCAGGGAACTCATTGGTTCCTACTACTAAAGTTGCCATATTTGCAGAAACTTTCTTCTGTTCCTCTTTAAGTGTGAGAATCCCGGCTTCTATCAATACCTGAATTCGGTTCTTAAGAGGATAGCAATCCTTAGTTGAGTGTCCGACATTCCGATGGTACAGGCAATAGTTGGGATCGTTGGTTTTACCAACGTCTTTCGATTTTCGATTCTCCGGAAGCTTCAACATGCCCTTTCTAAGGAGGAAATGGAATAGAGTACCTGTCTGCTCCGTCTTGAATGTATAAGTTCTATCTTGTCGGGGCCTATTTTGATCTGCACCTCTCGGATTTTGAGGTCTTGGTTTTGGATCTGCAACTGTCGTCATCACAGCCTTCCCTTTATTTTTAGGATTCTGTGGATATGGTTTGTTATTTGTAGAGTTTCTCGTGCTACGAGATTCCTCAATCCGGCGAATTATATTTTCCGCCTGCTCTCCCAGCTTCAGTAGATCTTTCCAAGTTTTGGACTCTACAGCTCCCATTCTTATCAGCACGCCGGTCCTGAAATTATACTTGCAGCTTTCTACCACGGTTTCCTGGGTCATACAATATCGACAATACATGAATTTTTCCCTAAAGCGTTCAATAAAACTTTTGACCGTTTCTTGTTCTCCCTGCTTTGTTGCAAGGAGGGAATGAACCGATATTTCGGTATCATCCTCAAAGAAACGTGCCAAGAACTATTTCTCGACATCATACCATGTGTTTATGGTTCCCGGGGGCAACTGCATAAACCATGTAAAAGCAGGCCCTCGCAGGGTGCTCGCAAATATTTTGGTCATTATGGGATCATTTCCCATTAGATGACCTGCCTGCGATAAGAAGTAATAGATATGCTGACTTGATGACCCCTTCCCGTCATATGACTCCAATTTGAGGGGTTTATATTTTTCTGGATAAGGGGCGAAGTCCCACTCAGGCGGATATGGCCTTGAAACCCCCGATTCATTTAGCTCTTTTTTGTACAGTAGCGCATCAAGTTGCTTTTGTAATTTTTCCATCCTCTCTTCATGAGGATCGTGGAAGGAAAAATTTTCATCTTCATCGTGTACTGAACGAGGCTTTTCTTCTCTATTTTCTTTATTTGTTCTAGGCGGTGTTTCCTCATTTCCTTTGGGTGGTAGTCCCGAGGAAGAATTATTAGTCTTATCATCGACTATCTTTTGAGTGTTCTCGACCACTCTTAGGAGCATTAATTTGAGGTCTTCGATAGCTTTTTGTTGGTTTAGAATCATTTGTTTTTTAGCTTCCAACCTCTGGTCGACATCATCGGATTTATCCACCATATGTGATGCGAGCCTCTTTGGTCGGGAAGAAATGTATGAATATGAAGACGCTATGGCTGAATTGTCGGAGTCATCGTCGTAGGAACCTTTTGCAAGTCTTCTATAATCTCGAGGAGCGACAATACCTGACTTGAGTCGAGCAAGATGGCGAGATTGTTCATCATCTGCATCTGACTCATGTCTTTTTTCCATGGCCTTCTCACCTTTACCGACCATATTTGAAGTCACCGCCTTTACCTCTTTTTCCTTGATTTGATATCTCAGATTATTCTTCCTCCTTTTCGGAGTATGAGACTCAGTTATTATATTGAATAAAAAAATTCTTTTCTTACCACAGCAGCAACTATTCAGTACAGCTGATATTATTTGCTCGCAATGGCATGTCGAATGTGACTGAGTTTGACTCGTTTTTTTTTTACTCGTCAAATAATCTCTGAGATCAAGTATTTTAGAAAATAGAAAATCTTCAGTTATATTTTGGACATGGGGCCCACTTGGCTGATGGAGGAGTCCAGGAGCTGCTGTAACCCCCCATGACTGGTGGCGTTATCTGTGTTATACTTATAAACCTTTATTCTGTATAATGGCTGATTTACGCGGGGTTGGGACATAGCCTCGCGTTTTACGCTGACTGGGCGTTTTTGCAGAAATTTAACTTCTGTTTGTTTAGCCTCGCGTAAAGGAGTATCCTCACACGCTGGCATTATTTTGCGATTAGCACAAGAATCCTTGGCTTCGCGTTTAACACTTGGCTCAAGTTTTTGTTCGAGTTCAATAGCTTCGCATGGGGAGTTTTTACTACATGCTGGCTTATGCTCGCGTTTTATGTGAGTTTTGGCACTTTGGCCAGTTTCATAATTAAATTCAGTAACCTTGCATGGAGACAATCCATCACACGCTGACCTGAAGTTAGCTTCGCGATTTGCTACGCTAGCCTCGCGTTTTACACTGGCTTGGCATTTCTTCAGAAGTTTACCTTCTGGAATCTTAGCCCCGCGTGGAAGAAAATTCCTGCACGCTGGCTTACTCATGTGATTAACACAAGTCACAACTTCGCGTCTAGCGCGATTTTTACGATTAACGATAATTTGCCAATCGTCTTCGCGATTTACGCGGAGGTGAGGCATCTTGCGTTTCTCGCAAGTACTACTGGCTTCGCGTTTCTCGCTAAGCTCAGTATTAGCCTCGCGTGGAGAATTACACGCTGGCTGTAAGGAATTTTTATCCGCGCGTTTCTCGCGAGTGTAAGAAATTTTGAGTTTATCGCAAGTACTACTGGCTTCGCGTTTATCGCTAAGCCCAGTAGTAGCCTCGCATGGAGAATCACATGCTGGCTTTAAGAAATTTTTTTATCCTTGCGTTTATCGTGAGTGTCAAAAGTCTTGCGTTTCTCGCAAGTTGTACTGGCTTTGCGTTTATTACTAAGTCCAGTAATAATCTCGCGTGGAGAATCACACGCTGGCTTTAAGGAATTTTCATCCTCGCGTTTATCGCGAGTGTCAAAAGTCTTGCGTTTCTCGCAAGTTGTACTGGTTTTGCGTTTATTGCTAAGTCCAGTAATAGCCTCGCGTGGAGAATCACACGCTGGCTGTAAGGAATTTTTATCCTCGCATTTCTCGCGAGTATAAGAAATCTTGCGTTTCTCGCAAGTCGTACTGGCTTTGTGTTTATCGCTAAGCCCAGTAGTAGTCTCGCATGGAAAATCACATGCTGGCTTAAAGGAAATTTTATACTCGCGTTTCTCACGAGTGTAAGAAATCTTGCGTTTATCGCAAGTGCTACTGGCTTCGCGTTTATCGCTAAGCCTAGTAGTAGTCTCGCATGGAAAATCACATTCTGGCTTTAAGAAATTTTTATCCTCGCGTTTATCGCGAGTGTCAAAAGTCTTGCGTTTCTCGCAAGTTGTACTGGCTTTGCGTTTATTACTAAGTCCAGTAATAGCCTCGCGTGGAGAATCACACGCTGGCTGTAAGGAATTTTTATCCTCGCGTTTCTCGCGAGTGTAAGAAATCTTGTGTTTCTCGCAAGTCGTACTGGTTTCGCGTTTATTGCTAAGTCCAGTAATAGTCTCGCATGGAGAATCACACGCTGGGTTTTCCTTGCGATCAGCGCAGGTTGTAACTTTGCGTTTAACGCGATAATGACTGATCTCGCGATTAGCGCGAGTCAGTTTGCGAGGGACCATAGCCTCGCGTTCTATGAAATTAGCCTCGCGATCAATGCGGGCTTTGAGGGCTTTTCGTCTTGCTCTCCGATTCCTATTTCGGAGTTGGGTTCTGGTCAATCCAGTCCCCAGGTCTTCTTCGGCAGTAGGAAGCTCATCCTCTGCTAGGATTTCCTGTCTAAGCATCGGCCCTATAGCCGCAGTCTCGAAGGATCCCCGTTTCTCGGTGGATACCTTTTTACCTGTTGCTCGGGTATTGGAGCGCATGCGACGATAGTGTCGTGTCTCGTCCAAGTCACCTGATTCAGAGGAGAGGAGCTCCTCGTACTTCTGCTGGTCAATTTCAACGACCAGCGTGTCTATTTCGGATCCGATCATGTCAACGTCCGATTGCGCCACAATCTCTTCATCAGTGAAAGAGATGGCTCCCACTGTGGTCGCCAGTTTGTTCGCCGCAAAAGTTTTGCTTCCTTCCATTGAATACAACTTAGATTACAATGAAAAAGAACAAGAAAAAGAGAAGGAACAAACGAGAGGATTTTATAACTCAATCTCTCTATTTTACAATATAATGTGGGATCTGTGGCGATGGGATCTGTCGAGCAGCTCTTTTGGACGATCTGACGTCGAAATCTTCTCTCCTGAAGATGACGACCGACTGTAGACGATCTTCTCTGGTCTTTCACGAACTCAAGACTCTATGCGTAACTTGAATTCTCCAAGATGCCGAAAAGAAGAAAAGAAGACCTCTAGGGCTTCCCCAAAAGGGTATTTATAGCCTTAGGATGATTTGAGAGTTTCTATCTAAATAGAATTTGTACTCATCAAGGATTCCAATCAAATATCTTAGTCTTGATTTAAATCTCTTGATTTGGAATTCTGATTGGACTCAATTTGGGTATTTGGATAAACTCAAATCTCAATCACAATTAATTTAGGATTCTGATGAAATCTACTCACGCGGAGTTAACATGGAGCTAAATTCATCAGAACGAAGAGCTATGGATTAGCCCTGCGTTTTTCTCAAATGCGAGGCTAAAATAGCCAAACGCGGAGCTACAGAGTTAGCTCCGCGTTCTGTTGTGGAAAACTCTATTTACTTAGAAATTTTCACTGCCAACACATTCGAGATCGGCCCTCATATCTATTAATTTTCCACGTTCGAGATCGATTCAAGCATCATATCATCAATGGAGTACGAGATCGACGCCTCATAGCCGCTTCAAGAATCCACATTTTTTGTAAAAGAGAGCGATATTTTATAAATCCTCTCGATTTGTTTTTTTTTTTTTTTTTTTTTTGCTTCTTTTTCATTATATTTTGTGATTATTACAATAATAAATCAATGGTAATGAAAGAAGAAAGAAACAGTATATTCATCGGCTCATTTTAATCACAATTTCAAGCCATCTTATACAATTTTACATGCACTATTTAAGATTTGAGAGAAAATTCTCATTTTCCTTGATTTTTTAAAATTTATTTAGTTCAGAAACTTCTTATATATCATAGCACGAGAGAACTTTCTCATAAAATTAACAGAACAAGAAAGAATTACGTAATTTACACATTAAATCCGAAAATACTCCTCTATATTCCGTACCAAATATTGAATTTCAACACCAATTCATAGCTGAAATCTTCCAATTAATCATACACGTTGTTTCATCTATATTATAATTGATGATATGAAGTATAATTGAATTATTGATGTATATTGTATGATCACATGGCTTTCTTTTCAACGAGCCTTCAATAAAAATTTGCTTAGAATCATGCTACGACTCAAATTCACTGTTCAACTGTGAAAGAATTTATGATAAATATTCAGTCAAATGCTAGTTTTAATAGCTACGTATATAAATCAATAAGTGGAGATTGATTAGATTTCATTTTTCTAATAAGTTTTCATATTAATTATTCATTGATATGAGACCCATCCAAGATCTCTTCAATCCTACTCAACCAAACTCAATAACTATGCTAGTTGTGTCCTCCTCTAACTTGTATAAATATAAGGCTAAGGCTAAGCCTTGGGATTATAAAAGAATGTTATATATTTATCTTATAAATTTATTTATATATCCTACTGCCATTCCATGTACATATAGATCTCTAGGCTAGCTAGCTAACTCGAAGTTTGTTTTAGTAATTTTCTTTTGGCATCCCCATAGATGCTCATGTGCTCCTCCTTCTTTGATGCCCTAGCTTGGTTCGCCATCAAAAACATCCAGAACATCCGCCACAGCTTCCGTGTCTCCACAATCCTCGCTGCGTGAGCTGCATCCTGCAGGCCGTGTCCCTACGCCACCCTCTCACTCCCTTCTCCTTATATACTTAATTCTACCCCACTTGGATGGGGACTTATTCGGAATTATTCTATGACCCATGCAGCCTGCAGGTGCTGCTGATGGTACAGTAGCACTGCGCGATCTGTCTCGTGTCAGCACTCAGGTACTGATCTAGATCGCCAACCGACACTGAGAACATGGTTGAGAGAGCGAGCAGAAAGCTTGGTGCATAAATGGAATCATATATTGTTAGTTATATGATCTGAACTATTACGTGTCGATTAATTGTTGGCTTTTTAGACGTGTATCATGATGCTGCAACCTCAATTGCATCAGATGGCTTCTCTATTGTAATGAAACAGTATCTAATTAGATCAGAAGTAGATGGGAAGTGTACAAAGCTCCCGCTATGTGCGGGGTCTGGAGAAGGCTCTTTTGTACGCAGTCTTATCTTGCTTTTTTTTTCCTGCAAGAAACTGTTTTCACGACTCGAACCCGTGAGCTCCAGATCACATGGCGACAACCTTTACCGTTGCATCAAGCCTCCCCTTCAGTCAGTATATTAAATGTGTTAATTATTAATTAGGTCGAGAAAATTATTTACTCTTCACGGTTATGCAAGTCGCAAATTAATATTGTGACGCTACATACTAAAATCATTCAACTATAAAGAAGCATGTCAATTTGTTGATTCAAAAATTGATCGGTTCAAGCCTACAAGTTGAAGACCCATGAAATGAGGATCCATTGAGCTTATGATGACCGGAAGACTCAACTGATCTAAATCTATAATCCTTTTGTCAATCAATATCCTCTCAAGAAAAGAAAACCTCTCTCTAAAGACAGCAGAATCTATAAGATATAATTAAGAAAATTGCATAAATTCCGATTTGACTATAATTTCACCTATAAATAACTATTAATACAACCTTCTCCATGGGGAGAGGAATATCTTCTACATATGCAATATCTAAGAGCTTGTAAACTTGAGAGGGAGAGAAAAGAGAGAGCTATTTAGATTTGTAGTTGCTTATTCTCTAATAAAGTTTGTGTCGAACGGCCAACTTTCCATCTATGATGTAGGCCGGAGATCAACCTCGGTCAAACTTCGTAATATTCTTATTTATATATCTTTATGAATGTTTTTCTTATATTATCTGATATTCTTACTGCAGGTACTTACCGAGATCTTATATCGCGGCATCCTACTATCCTCAGTCTCGAACTCAATCTTCATTTGGTGTTCAAATCAGCTCTTTAAACCATACCGACCAAATTGATATCAACAACTAACTTAATACGTGGTAACGCGCTACTCGTCATTCATGGCAAACACAAATTTCAAATGTCTATAAAATTGATCATCTCCCTGAGCTGAATCAAAAGCCACCCACTGACATCATTGTTGCATCTTACTATTATGACTATTGATCTCTGGATCACAAATTTGTTGATGTAACCCCATTTTCATCATTGGTAACTCCAAATTGCATAATATGGGTGTCAACATGAAGAACTCCGAGTTATTTCCTTGAGTCTATAATGTAAACTCGCCAGACTCCAAGTTGATTCTATGGCAAGTTTAGAGTTATTCTCCAAAGGATGAGAAAACTAATCTATGAACAGTGAAGGTAGGAACTACGAAGAATTTATCTCTGGACGTAGAGAAAGATGATGTAAAATCTGACTAGCCATTAACGACCTAGATATAGAAGGCCGACCAAGCTCGAAGACCTACTCGGTCAATCAACAAAAACCGACTTGAGCCTAGTAGCCACTTACAAGCTTCGGTTAAAATAGCTCAACCAACTAAGGTCGTTAAGATATAAGTGGCCACCAGTCTAAACTCGAGGGGGCTCTCTACTCTCGTTAATCTCCAGATTATGGTTAGGCATATGCGAATAAGAGGATCTTCCATCATCAGCCATGAAGGCTTAGACACAATGAAAGTTTGTTCAGAACTTGATCAGCCAGGTGACCATAAAAGAGTACAGAGATGGTCCATCGCCGCGAATTACTTTGCTTTAAGTAGGCGATCATCTAACACTAAGGTGAATGTCTAAAAAACCTTCCATCACTTGGCAATACATACTTAGACAAAATTGAAAGTCATGTGGAAGCTCGATATTCATCGGGTGACCACAATTGAATGCGATAATGGTCCACAACATTAAGCAGTTGTAACACCTAGCATTATGGTGAATGCCACAAAACCTTGTGCCCCTGACATTACATGCTCCAACAAACTTGCAAGTCCTGTAGGAACTCGGCCTTCACATGGCAATCACAAATGATGGTCGATTACGGCAAGTTAAATCACTTCAGATGGACGAGAACCTAGAGTTAAGTATGTAAGAGACTAATCCAATTACCATGAAGGTTAGGAATCGAAGTCGCTCGGGAACCCAACTCGGAAAAACTATGAAAGAGCGTAGAGATGGTTCATCACGGTGAACTCAACTCACTTTGAGTAGATGAAACACCTAGCACCAAAGCGATCAGTCATAAAAGCGACCAAACAAGTCCAAGCTAGAAAGTCTTCCTGGAAATCAATTTTATGACTTCTCTTTTCATATACTTAGCAATTTTAAGATGATTCCTAACATTGAATGTTCTAAATTGATGAAATTTATATAAGCCAACAGAACAAAGCAAATGAAGCTGATATGGCTGTCAAAAACCGTACTCGGCAAATGTCTAACTCGGCTTCATATTGTATTTGGCACTTTGGTTTAGTACCCAATGAGTATTCGCCCCTAGACCCGTGAAGTATTCAGCTATTGTTGGGGATCGAATCCCCCATCGAGATCGTAGAGACAAAGAAAACAATATAACACAAGAGGAACCCAAGAATTAACGTGGTTCGGCCGACCAAGTTCAACCTACATCCACAAGAGTAATGAGAGAAATATCCATTATGAGAAAAATAGGTTAAAAAAAGATATCCAAGTATCTCTCTACCTCTCACATCTCTCATAATAACAGAAGCATCTCTCTAAGCTAAAATTGCTCTCCTCTCTCATATCACACACAAGAGATATATATAGTGTTCATATCCTAATCCCATTAAAATAGTTCTATCACCATCTAATTAGTGTTCTAATCCAATTAGAATTCTGGTCTTCTAAGCCAAGTCCAACTGGGACTCCTCGTGATTCTTGATCACATCTAGATACTCAATGGATGCGAGATACAAACCCAACAATCTCCACCTTAGTTTGTATCTGATGAGCCATGCATTTTGGAGAAACTCCGTTGTTCTCGTCATCCACTTCGCAGATATCCACTGCATGATCACCATGCTCCATCGATCGGGAACAATTTATATAACATTACTGCCTCTATACTTAAACACTCATGATCACTAAACCATACTCTCCTCCTAGCACTCATGATCACTAAACCATACTCTCTTGAACACTTACGTTTACTACACCATACTCTTCACCAAGCGTTTATAATCACTACACCGTGCTCCATCTCGGTCAAAACACCTGGACCTCCTGAGTACTCACAATCACTTATCAAATTGTGCATTACACAAAAGTGATCGATATACTGTACTCTATCTTGATCCAAAAACTATGACCAACTCTCAAAAACAGATGATTATATATTACCATATACTTTATCATGTCACGAAGTAATCGTATCCATCAACATGAAGTACCATGACGTACCTCATCATCGTATAATCAACCAACCATCGACTATCGATCATCTCGATCATCGTTGATCACTGCTGGTCTGTACAAATCTGCTCAGTGAATTTTGCCCAATCCGCATCCATCACTATGTCTGGAATGCTAAAAAATATAAGATTCGACTCCTAGATCACTTTAATCGGACACCGATTCTTCGATCCATGCTTCGATCAACCATAACCGTCAATCTGTGCCTCAGAATCTATCTCAGTTATCAGTCACTCCTTTTGGTGCACATTTCTGAAACCTTCAGTTGTGCACATCGCCAGTTGTATCCGACTATTTTTTTCTCTTCTTTTTCTTATTATATTTTTCCTTGATACCTCTACTAACCTCCTTGTCAACTCAATATCAGATCCACCATCTCGCAATCTCAATTCCGGATCCATAACTGCGGCTCTGATACCATTTGTTGGAGATCGAATCCCCATCAAGATCGTATAGACGGAGAAAATAATACAACACAAGAGGAATATAAGAATTAACGTGGTTCGGCCGACCAAGTTCGACCTACATCCATGGGAGCAACGAGAGAAATATCCACTATGAGAAAAATATGTTATAAGAAGAGATCTAAGTATCTCTCTACCTCTCGCATCTCTCATAATAACATAAGTGTTTCTCTAAGCCAAAATTGCTCTCCTCTCTCGTATCATATACAAGAGATATATATATTGTTCCTATCATAATCCCATTAGAATAGTACTATCACCATCTAATTGGTGTTCCAATCCAATTAGAACTCTGGTCTTCTAACCCAAGTTCAACTGGAACTCTTTGTGATTCTTGATCACATCTGAATACTCAACGGATACGAGACACAAACCAACAGTTATACCAGGCACCCACAAATTACAAGGTAAATGAATATCCCAGACTACTCAAATCAGTAGAAGCAAACTTTCCATTCATTGAAAAATAATTATAAGACAATTGTTCGTTACAATTCAAAAAAGAGTATGATTACTCTAGCTTGAAACAAAGATTAAAAGAACTCAGCTGCCCTAATCAAGTAGAAGTTATTATTGAAATTAAATTTGAGAAGACAATGTCATGCTCCAAGCGTACTTCTCCAGTTGGAATGGATCGACCCTCACAATAAGGCTAATGCCATGGACCTAAAGTCTTTTATCTCATTTGGTCAAGCCTGATGGTGTTTTCATATCCATTAGAAGAAATGGAAAATAGTTGAGAATCAAATAAACTCAACAAAGAACCCATTGAACAATCCATCCTAAGGCGAAAGTTGTTATCTACTTATCAACAACGATGGCATTATCATCTCTGGAGGTGATAAGACAATCAAACAAAGTCAGAAAAAGTACAAAATACTCAAAGAGTTAATTGAGATGAACTCAGATATGGAAGGGCTATTATTAATTTAAAAATTGACCGGTCCAAGCTCGCAAGTAGAGAGCCCATCAAATGAGCGTCCATTAAGCTTATAAACTCCAGAAGACTCAAGTGATCTTGATTCAGAATCCTATACTAATCAGCGTCCTCTCGGGAGAAGAGAACCTCTCTCTGAAAGCAACATAATCCATCTGATATTAATAAACTGTATGAATTCCAATTCGGTTACAACTTCACCTACAAATAACTATAAATACACATCTTTTCTATGGGAAGAGGGACATCTTTTGCATACTTTTGAGAGCTTGTAAACTCATGAGGGAGAAAAAAGAGAGAACCATTGAGAGATTATATTGCTTATTCTTCAATAAAATTCGTGTCGAATGACCAACTTTCTACTGAAAATGCAGATCTAAGTTCTATTTTGGCTGAACCTCATAAAATCTTTGTGTAATATCTTTTTTCTAGATATTTTTATTTATTATCTTATAGTCTTATTGTAGTTTCTTAATCGAGATCCTGTATCTCGACAACTTACTTCTCTCACCTAACTCAGATTCAAGAAGTTTTCGAGCCTAATCTCTGTTTGGTGTTCAAATGGGCTCGGTAAAACTAACCAACCAACTTTGGTATCAATAATATTAAAATTATAAAACTTAAATAGTATTGAATTGAGTCAGTATATTAAACAAGTTAGATGCTACTTAGCTAGACAAATGAGTCTCACTCAAGATTCAAGATTAAGTAGGGATGGTTATGGACGGGTCCATAGGCCAAAATTTATCACATTTTATACAAAATTTTGAATTAGAAAAATAAAATTTTTATTTTTAATTCAAAAATTTGTACAGAGCGGACCAAAATTTGGTGCATGACGCATCCATTACCATTCCTAAGATTAAGTAAGGCACAAGTATCCGACACATTCATGCTACATATGTTCCAAAACAATGTTCCAGTTATTCACCATTTCGATTCAAACACACCGCCAGATCACCTTACGACCAGGCGCACCTCTCCTACAATCATCAACTGACCAATCAAGCGACAGAATCCGACCCGATAGCTCTCGGACCATACTAGCTTATACGAAGCATGAATGGCATGTTAAATGACACATATATAGCTGGCCAAAGCTTCATTGAGTTACAAAAAAAGCTTCATTGAGTTGATCAAGGTGAAGATGGTGAGGGTGGTCAAAATGGGACACACTGTACTCAAGGGGGGGTAAATAAAGAAAGGGTCCCCGTGCGGAGACCTCTCCATGGAGAGCTCATGTGGGCTTTTTTATTTGCTGGCTCAACAGAAACAAATTAAGGGTCATGGGGGTAGGGGTTAAATAATTTACTACTGCTGGTGAGTTTGCAAGTATCAAGGACTTTTCCTATATACTCACTAGCCTATGCCTTTGCCTTTGCCTTCGCCTTTGCCTGGCTTTGGCTTTGCTTTGAAGAAGCGTGCAGTGCAGTGGAAAAAAAAAAAAGGTAGTTTGAATGTAATGACATGCACCTGCCCTCTTGAGCTGGCTCGATCTCACAGTCTTCAAAGAAAGAATTTTTATGTTTGGGGGTCATGTGGGTGGAATCAAAGGATGTGGGTAGATATCACCCAAGTGTGGAGTTTTTAATGAGGATGCTGCATATTTAAGTGCTAATCCTAAGCATTGACCACCACTTTTGTGCTTCACACTGCTGAGCAGTAAAAAAAAGCCAAGTTGATTGCCATATTCTGAAGATTTAAGAGTGTATAGACTAAAACATGCAGGTGTTTGATGTGGTCCATGGTTTTGAATTTTGTCTCGATTTGGCAGTGGCCATCAATGGCCAAACTGGCGCCATCGATGGTGCCACTGCCATCGATGGACAAGCAATGGCTTGCATCGATGGCGGTACCAAGGAAAACCCGTCAGAATTGGACTAAACAATTGTTATTTGATTTAGGATTGCTTCCTATCAATCCTAATCTATATAAAAGAGTAGTACGAGAGACGACGTGAATATGTTTTGTATCCTCTGTAGATTTTGGAGAACTTTCCTTTACAAACCCTGTGAGAGTTTTGTAACTGTTTTCTTCTTGGGAGATCAATTTGTAATTTTGAGAGATTTGAAATACTCAAGATTTGCAATTACAAATATTTGTTGACACAGAACTTGTTCCAAACCTTGTAAATCCTTGGTTTTTTTTTAATTTCAACTATTCTCTCTAAAGTTTCTGTTTTTATTAATTTATCTATTTAATCTCAATAAATCTTAGTTCTCTATTTGAATTATTACTTGACACTTTCACATGACAAATAGTATCAATGCTACTATGATTTGCAACACTTATCGGCTAAACAAACAAGGCATCTCTCGCTCTCTCTATTATGCTAATGGACAAGGTAGTATAATCGAAATAGACACTAGTATAGTTCTAGAGAGAATATAGGATGAAAAGGATTGCAGAAGGTAATTATTTAGGTAAGAAGATGGATATCCAATTGCTATAGATGGCAATTGTATGTGAAGACATGCATGTTGAATGTTGAGAAATTGCTCCTTTGACCTAGATCAAATAGTACATAGTTAGGGATTAGGTTGTTGATAGTCATATGGATTAGGACTCCTAAAGGAGTAACATGGACCATAAATATAGATTGAGAATCGATTCCATAAAAAACAATGCTATCAAAGTCCAAGTGGTTGTTACTCCGAAAACGATGGAGATTTATGGATGCTAATAGTCACGAATGGAAATGGATTAAGTTACTCTTATTAGGAGCCATACCGATTCAGAAAGATTTGTTTGAGTCATGAATCTAAGCAAATTGTTATGGAATAATCAGAACCAATTAATCTCCTTATTAGGAGTAAAAGGATACAATTATTTATAGGTATCTCAATACCATAAAAACAATCCAACAAGCGATATGAGACAAATCTAAACTCAACCCAAATACAAAATAAGTTTATAATCCAACACACCCCCTCAAGTTGAAGTATAAATATCAATTATATCCAAGTTGTTACATAGATTAGAAAATATTGTTTCTCTCTTCAATAGTACAAATTAATTTGGAGTTAATGAGTAGCAACAGTAGTAGACGATAGTAGTAGTAGTAACAGTAATTAAATTACTTGAATTATCAGAGCACATCCATATTCAAGTAGTAAAACCAGTAGCACTAGATAAATTTATTTTTTAGAAGTAGTAGTTGACAGCAAATAAACTTTTTACTTAGAAACAATAATATGCAGCAGATAAACCTTTTTCTTAGAAGCAGTAATAGGCAGCAGATAAACTTCTTTTTTAGAAACAGTAAGTAGACAGCAGATAAACTTTTTTTTTAGAAGTGGTACTAGGCAACAAATAAATTTCTTTCTTAGAAGTAATGAGTAAACAGTAGGTAAACTTTTTTCTTAGCAGCAGATAAACTTCTTTATTAGAAATAGTCGTAGACAGTAAATAAACTTTTTTCTTAGAAATAGTAGTAGGCAGCAGATAAACTTTTTTCTTAGAAATTGTAGTAGACTAAGGAAAGAGATAACTATTGCATCAAATCTAGATTATATCCTTACAGTTGATGAGGGACCAATCAGAGTCTCTGCAGTCATGAAACAAAAAAGAAACAGAAACTGGAGCAGATGCAGAATCAAATTGGCGACACGATTGTTTTGTCAGAGTTGGAGTTGGAATCAGCATCAGAATCGAAGTCAGAGTCAGGAACAAAATCAGGCATCAATTAGGATGGTTGAGATTGATGGCTGAAACTTATTTTGTAACGCGATCAGATACCATGTTATGAAATAATCAGAACCAGCCAATCTATTTATTATGAGTCAAGAGATACATATATTAATTTACAGGTGTCTCAACATTATATAAACAATCCAATAGGTGATGTAGGATTAAAACTAAACTAAATCTAAATACAAGAAAATTTTCTAATCCAACACATACTTTATTGCATATTATCAAAAAAAAATAAAATTAACTCTCGGGCCCAAACCCATTCTTAGATCATTGTTAAACCGAACATGCACATTAAATTGAACGGATGCCTAGAAACTCTCGACAGAAATTATCTTTCAAACAAAAGAAGAATGGTAGGAAGAAAACTATGGAAAAGATCTCATCATACTCATGGGGAGTATAAGAAGCATTTCAAAGTTCTTGGAGTGGTTAAGCCACATGATAGCTTGGAGAGCTCATTTTTGTGTGAATGCTTTGACCCCTTTTGCTGCTTTGGAGAAATGATACAATTACTGAATACTGTAGGATTCAAATTAAACACTGAAATGAGAGTGTCTGGTTTGGTCCACATTGGTTCAATCATTTTGCTTGTTCAATGGAAAAAGATGTTAATAATGGGCATTGTGATTAGTCAAAAGTTATAAGCTTTGACATTTGACGTAAAGAGAAGATCATAATTGAGCAGAGTTTTCCAACTTAATCATTTGGGATGGTTGCTGAAATCTCACCAGTGCATCTCCAATCCTAAGATTTTGTTAGACAAGCTTTTGCTACTAATCATGCCAAAAGTACTCTAGAAGGACTTGCAGAACTTCCAAGTTCTTTTTGTTAAATATTGATTAATAAAATGTGGGAGAACTTATCCACCATTAAGATTATTAAAAAAAAAAAAAAAAAAAAAAACCTTGTCCAAGTTCAAGTCGAGACTACGCCTTTCTTTTACCCAAAAAATGTAACTTTTTCCAATGGAAACAATATTCTTAAGGTGTGTTTTTGTCGAAGGTCCATTTTACTGTACCAAAATTTCGAACTTATGGTACGGTTGAAGCTCCATTTTGAGCAGAAAGTTACGCTTTACGCAGCAATATTATTTTTTTAAAACCCGCAATTTAATATGCGCTCGGCAGAAATTGAATCTGAGTTGCTCTGATACCATGTTAAAGTTTTGGATTGGAAATTTAAGTGTCAATTCCTGCTAATATCTAATTTGCTAGGTTTTATTTTCTCAACAATTTTTTTTGCATGGAAGTAGAATAGAGCTAGTTACACTACTTCAAATGTTGTTTAGCAAAAAATGAAGTTTGAAGTTACTTCTTAAATGCTGAGATAGTGCCTATGTGGCATTTTACTTCTAAAATTTTGTTCCTCACATTTTGACTTGGAAGAGCTCTAGGAATTAGAGAAACAAACAAAAAAAATTAATTATTTATTTGCATGTCATCGTTACTATTCAAAACCTATATCTTTATACATATAAAATAAATAACAATCATATAAATATTATATAATTTAATCAATTAAATAATACTCCCTTCACTTCTCAAAACAGTCTCTCGTTCCAAAAGTTAACAAACAAATAAATTTCAGCTATCCTTTCTTTTGTTTTCCTTCTATCTTTCTTTCTCATGTTAAAATTACAACTAACTTGGATAGAAAAAATATTTAATAGCAAATCCATTTATTCAATTTTTATTCCTTTCCCAACTAATATAGCAAATAAATAGTAAGAGATATTGTTTTATTCATTATGTCTACAACTGAAATCTTCCTACTTTTGTTGAGAATGGAGAATGAAAACCATAATGAAATGAACCGGTAAGGTAATAACAATTTTAAGTAATCAGGGGGCTTTGATAGGGTTTTCAAGTGCCTACATTTAGGGATAATAATGGACTCGTCCATGGGTCAAATTTTGGCCCGTCTATTATAAAATTTTGAATTAAAAATAAAAAAATTATTTTTCTAATTCAAAATTTTGTATTGAGAGGACTAAAATCTGGCTCATTATACGTCCATTATCATCCCTACCTTACATTGATTGAAACTTTTGATGTCCCCCTTGAGTTGGATAAGCTCGTCCATGTTGATGTCCTTGTGATATTTACAGAAATGTCAAGAATCTCTTCTTCCTAACGGTATTTTAATTGAACAAAGAGATCGGGAAAGAAATCCTCTTTGTTGCAGCTGATTAAGGACATGAGTTCGAAAGGTATTGAGCGGGATGAAGCTGACCTTTAATGCCTTGATGGATCTTTAAAGACTATCTCTGACTCTTCCTGGCCGATATACTTGTCAAGTTGCTCGAGGATCTCTTCAAAGAAAATCGATTTTTGTTTGCTAGTAGATCTTCGTAAGTGGACATTGTGAATGCAGTTGATGATGGCTGCCAAGACAATGTTTTTTTTTTTGTTTTTTATCAAAACGACGGGTGGAATCCCTCCGCGTTTCATCAGCAAGTAGATAATAGAACTACAAAAGAAGTTTGGATTATCTATGTAAGTGAACCTCCAATACAAAATACAAAACAGTAAATTTGTCAAAGTGAAGGGTATATAAAAATCAACTCTCTCTTACAACAACAACAAAATATATATTCTTCATGTAGAAAGTTATCTCCTCCAATCAAGTCTGGTCTAGAGAAAACTGATGATCTTCGTAATCCTCCTCCGATATTCCTCCTGAGATCTGCACACGCTCCTCATCCGAGAGTATATCTGTCTAAAGAATAACATCGTGAATAATCATGTGTGAACATGTATGAAAATAACATGCAATAGAATTAAAAATTCTATTATTTCTCTCTCTCCATATATTCCAATATAAGGCTGCAGCTGGGGTCCTAACCAAGTGTAATGTAATGCAACTGGCACCTAATTTGCTCTCTAAACTGGTGCAAGTACCTATGTTGATGTTGACCCTAATAATTCTTGCACAATTTATCCAGAGTTCATTAGTAAATTAGCAATGTTGGAGAAGCATTCTTCTTTTTGGGGTTTGACTTTGTTAAATCGTTTTAAGAAGTCCCTTAGTAACTCGCCATGTCTTTGCTCAATTTCGAGAAGGGATGCAATGCTTTTTTAGTGTTTTTACTCGCTGCAAATTACATAGTAAGGTTTTGATGATATATATATATATATATATATATATATATATATATATATATATATATATATATATATATATATATATATATATATATATAAAGACTACGGATCAGGAGGTGAGGTTGTTGGAGATCTAGAAGGAAGGTTATAGGCGAGATTTCAAGAAATACGAGCTCCTTGCCTCCCTTTCCAAAGTCATAGAGATAGCTCAGCACATAAATCATTGTTGCTCTCTAGAAATGCATCACAACCTGATAGTTGGCAACATGATCATATGGAGAACCTATTTCATCATAACTCACTTTGCATTTTTCTCAATTTTGAGAAGGGATGAAACAGTTTTCTTAATTTTCGACTAAGTTGGTGAATAAAGACTGAATGGGGGGGGGTTGTTGGTGAAAATAGATTGTGAATCTAGAGAGAAGGTTGTTGGTGATGATTTGATAAGTACTAGTTCCTCGTTCCCTTCTCCAAAGCGATGGATGTAGTTCAGCATGTTGTCTGTTGCTCTCTAGAGATGTACAGGGCCTGATAATTGGCAATTTGATTGTATGAATCAATCATAAAAGGAAAGAGGAATTTCTAGAGGGGCACACCTTTTTCCCTTGTGAGCCCACTTAAATATTTCATTATATTTACCATACTGTCATTGAAGTTTTATTCCAAAGTTGCCCTCTCCTTCTTCTTCTTATTGGTTGGTTTACTTAATCCGGGTTAGACAGTCTAGATCTGCTAAATTGGATTCGGGACTGTAAGACCAGATCAGCCTTAGAAGATCCAGACTGTCTAGTCCGGATCAAGAAGAAAGGAGGATTTTTGCAAATTTGGGGTACGTGGGGGGTTTCGTAGGGCAAAGGTGGCAACTTTTCGAAGGTTCAAAGTGGGATTGATGGATGAAGAAGCCAAAAGGAACGAGACAGGAGTTTTAAATTGAGGGAGGGATAGCTTCGAGAATAAATAATGGAGGAGGATTCGGGAGTCGAGAGAGGGCCGGAGCTTGCCGAAGCAGCAAGAGGTCGGTGGTGGTGGTTCGGGCTAGATTCGGGAGTGGTGGGGTGGGGAATTTCCAAAAGAGCACACAATTTTTCCTAGTGAGTAGAGGCGGTGAGCGACGAGCATAGGTGGCGGCAAGCGGAGGCAGAGGCAGCGAGCACAGGAGGCGATAGGGAAGATGTTTTGGAAATTAATAGTATGCTCACTAGAAAAAATCCTCTCTTTTCAAAAGAGAGGATGTGCTCACTAGGAAAAGTTGGCTCACTAGGAAAAATGGTGTGCTCCTTTGGAAATTCCCAGGGAACGATACCATGTCTTGCCTTCGATCAGAATATTTAATCAGATTACAAAGCTTGAATTTGAACGAACTTTCGGAAAATTTCCTTGCAGAGGGGTTTACGGTATTTAGACTCCTTATCAAAGTCTGGAGCGAACTTAAGCAGTCTTCCTTTGTCGATGTGAGGATGGCGCCTCATCATCATTGCCATCCTGCTTGCTCTTCGACTTGCTCGGATTCTTTTACTGCGTATCACCGGCATTGGATACATGAGATCGGCAGTCTATTGGTTACCCCCTCGCTCTTCTAGGGTTCCTCATTTTTGGTCGATGATTGGACCTTTATCTGAGCAAATTCGGTCATTTAGTTCGCAAGTAGTTAAATTTGTGCCTAGAGCTTCACGAGTGACAAGGTCTCGAGGTTGATAAACGGTAAGGTTGAATTTGATGTTTGCTCTGCTTCTCCTTGCGGAAGGGTCATTTGAATTTGTTGACCTTTTGAGCATGTGTTTGTGGTGGTTTGTTATATTTTCGAGAGACGTTGGCAATTGGTGATGCCAAAATCTGTCCGACTAGATTGTTCGAGAAGAATTATGCACCAAACAAATGATAGGGAGAGTAATATATGAAGAGTTCATCAAAAGAGAGTAGTTCGAAGAGCAAGTAAATATGCAATATATAAGTTTTAACCAGATCTGACCGAGATAGCCTTTTGATGAGGTTTTTAATTGAAAAAAAAAAGTTACAATCTCCCTCCAACTCTTTCTCTTAAGATTATAGTTAGAGAGAATTCTCCCATCTTAGTTCAAAGTTTAGATTCTCTTGCATGAGTCAAGAATTCTCCTATCATCCTCCAAAGGAAAAAATATTTATTATTGTTGGTTCATAATGGAATAGGAGTTATAGTTGATCTTGAATTTTGAATCTCTTTTATTATAAATAGATTTAGTTTTCTTGATGTACTTGATTTCCTCTGAGGTATACGACTAATTCTTGCTTGAATGTCTTTCCATATCCAACTGCTCCTGATCTTGCAACTTAGTTAGGCTCTTTGGGATTTGTGGACCCATCACTTACTATTTTCACAACAGACCTGGACCTTTAATTAGGAATGGACGAGTCTGCGGACCAAATTTTGACCCTTTCTATACAAAATTTTAAATTAGAAAAATAAAAAAATTATTTTTTAATTTAAAATTTTATATAGAACTTATCAAAATTTGGCTCGTGAACGCATCCATTATCATCCCTACCTTTAATGTAACATCTACTGACTTTTACTTCATTTTGCGCAAAGATGTACTCTCACTTTCTTCAATTGTCTCCAATGTCGCTAGTGCTAATGTCCCTGTCTTGAGATTGAGTAATATCTTCATATGATTTCTCTTGGCTCAATCATTCTCTAGAGATCGTTCATTCTAGTCTTCACAAAATAATGCAAGTACCTAATTTTTTTTTTAAAAGAAAGAAAAGAAAATGGAAGCAAAGAAAGACCAAGCTCTTAAGAGCAATTGCAAATTTGCTCCCTAAAGGAAAATTCCTTGATAACCTTACTATAAAACATTGAGGGACAGGGAAAACTCTTAACTTTTTGTTTATGAACATTCGACTGAATCATCTCCGATCATATTGTACTGCAAAGTCCTTTCCTCAAAATACAACCTAAAAATTAATAGGTTGAGAACTGATACTTGCATAATGTGACTGACTATTTCATAATTTTCGATACTTGTAGATCTACCTGTGAGAGGATAATGGTTACTACGTTTGAGATTGCTGAGTGTACTGCTCTGTTTGTGGTTATGTAGCAGAGGAGACCAGATCCCGAGCTGTTGATTTACTTGCGGATGTCTAGCAGTTGTAGTCAAATTGTAGTAATCAATTTTTGACAATAGTACAGTTTTTCCGTAGTTTTCCCCAATTTAGATTTTCCACATTAAAAATCTTTAAGTGTAATATGTTGATGATTTGAGATTTATTTGATACTTGCATGATTTAATAAATGTTCATTAATATCCATCATATAACACACACTTTTACAGTTATCCTGGTTTTTCAAATTTGATATGATCATCAAATCATCATACACCCATGATGTGCAAAAGATTAGTTATACAAGTTAATAAGTTTACAGTCGGAACAGAATATATTTCCATCATCTGGTTTCTTTCCGACCAGTATTATCTATGGTTTACTAAGATTCAAGTATAATTCAAGCTAGTAAGTCTAATTCATGTAACTCGTGTATGGTTATGATCAAGAATATTAATTTGATTCAATTTGATTAGTTTGTTAACAATATAGTTGTCTTATTCAATAAGCTCATCCGATTTAAACTTTATTGAATAAATTATAACTAAATCAAGGATTTGCTAATTTGGAACATCGTAAAGATAAATCGATTAGATAACAGCAAAGTAGCAGGAGGTTTTCCGTGCAAACACGTTTCCTAATTAAAAACTAATAATACTTTCAGTATTTGCCACTAAATTTTTGCCTAGACACATGATATCACAAGTAGTTTTTTCCACGATTAAAACTTCTATTTAATTCTACCAAACAGTATCTATCGATCGTTTATAAAACTATGTGATTTTACAATTCTAACAACAAGTACATATTAAGAATAATAGAATTTCGAATCATGAAAAGTAATTATCGAATTAATAAAATATGAATTCGTGCAAAATAAACAAGTCGATTTATACAAAATGAACAATATAATTAAAATAACATCTTTATAGAAATTAGTATGCTTAGTGAGTCTAGAAAGAAACTCACCCCCCTCGATTTATTTCATGTTTTCGATTAACTTATAATCACAATGCTGCAATCTACATATATAATTATTAAACAAATATTAATAGTAAGTTATAAGAGAAGTCTCTTCTTCTTTTTCTTTTCAAACTTCTTTTGGGCGATATATGAGGCCATAGGTGTATATCAAGGTGGTACTAATGGAGGCTTGGCGAAGGCAAAGAAAACACATGGAGTAATAATAAAAAAAAATGTTAATTACATAAACTATTCATATATTATTGGGTATATTACTAATATTTCATATAGAATTTTTGTCGCAAAGAACCTCTTGATTGGAGGTATAAGTGGAGAAATTCTATTTGAGCACAATATTTTACTCAGTGAGCCCACCTCCTAAAGTTGTAGAGCACAACTCTTATATGTAAGGGTGGCTTCATTCCATACTCGGACCACCATGGCTTTGATATTCGAGTGGACGGTGGCAAATAGTAAGATCTGCAGTGGGAAATGAAGCTGTGTTTCTCATAGGTATTAACAAAGAAAAAAAAAAAATGAACAACAGCAAAACCTCAATAGGAATTGGAGAACATTCGGATATGACTCCTAGGTGATTGATTATGTTAAGTTTGAATGATTGTTTTCTAAAGCACTTGCTGTCTTGTCGATCCTTCAAGGAATGATGAAATAGTTTGTTAACGAAAGCCGAAGTCAAGTCGAAATTTAACTGGAGTAAACACCCAACTTCATTGTGGTACTAACTCATAAAGAAGTTTTTGAGCAGCTTCAACTTCTTCTGTTTGACATAACAGTGTTGTTGTAAAAAGAGTTATAAGTTTGTCATTACTTTTTCTTATTATGTTTTTCCCCCAATCATTAATTCCCAACAATGTTAAATTTGTTTCGAGACTAATCTCCGAACTGTGCGAAAACCATTCGGGGAACTAATCCCTGAGTGAGAAAGGTGGGCTCACTGAGCAAAATGACTAGCTCATATAGAATTTCTAGTGTAAGCGTAACAAATTTTGTTATTTTTTGTTACACTTATATCCTCTATCGGGGGCCTCTCTACTAGTCATATACATCAGTAAAACATTAGTAGTTATTGTAATTATTTTATGAAAAAAATGATCATTGAGGAAGGAAGAGCACCCACTATGGTGATGTAATAACATTCTATTTGACTTTCTATCCTTTTGCTCCAAGTTACAAGTTGGGATACACCTCCATTAGCATAGCCTAATGAGCTAGCAATAGTGTATTCCCTTTTAAATTTTCTTTTTGTCACTAACCTCTTTGTTGAAGTGAGCATTGTGACTGTGTGTTTATGAACTCAGCTAGCAGATTAATCCTTTGTATTAAAAGCATTTGGAGGATGCTGAAGAAAAAGATAAAATTATAGGAAACCTAACATTTTGATCATTTTCAACTCAGTGTATTAAATCTCATCCAAAAAGTTTACCGTGGTACGGGCTCTCCCTCCCTCGAACCAAAGTTCCCCAATATACAATATACGAGTACTTACAACAGATACCAGTAACATATTCAATTTAAATAAGCTAATATTCAGTCGAATAGGTTGTGCTTCCGATAAAATAACAAGAGTTAAAACAAATTATAATTAGCCAGATTCCTCTCTCGAAAAGGATAGTGGCGATTATTTTATGAATTGATGTAAATCATTATAAACTACAAAAACTCTTGTTTCATGTATGCGAGACTATTTGAACTCGAGTATTACAATTTTTGAGTGACAAGACCCCAATCATTGGATGCAAACAAGGATTACTTGATGACTGTGATAATCTTTTTACCCCTTATCATTGAAAAGTGAGCATGAACTGGTTAATAAGTGTTGTTGGGAAAAAAAAAATTATTAGAAGGAATATGTGTGTATTATCACAATAAACTTTAAAGAGAAAATTTTCATTTACCCTTGACAGAATTTTTTTTGGGATAAAAGAGGTGTTTTGTTGGACTTTTATCTGAATAAAAAATCAAGTTGACCATCCTATATAACAGCCATTTTGAAGTTGATGGAAAGTGAACTGAAATAGAGATCTTGACCTAATTTTTTGTTTTATAGAGATTTTCTATGGAAATTGGTTGTCACTTGTCACTAACAAGTACTACTAAGACCTCTATGTTATGCCAAAATTTGGCTCAGTTGGATTTGGACTATTTAGACAAATCGGATAAACATAACTGGACGAGTAATCGGAGAAATGAGTAGTGAGAGAGCAATTCAGGAACTAGACGGGTAGAGTTTTAATAAGGTTCGCTTGAGAGGATCTCAGACCTACGTCTTCAAGGAGAAAATGGCCATTCGGCGTGTATTTTTTGGAGAGTAAAAATTACAATATCTTAATATGTCTTTCTTTTACCTCTCAAGATTACAAATTACTGATTCTTCTAAAGTAAAAAAGAACCGACCCTTTTTCTAAGATGATGGGGGTAAAGAAAATAATCCCTTTTTCTAAGATAAGAGAGTTATTTATAGTTGGGGCTCTGTTAAGAAGTTTAGATATTTAGAGATTTGGTAGTCAACGATTTTTTTTATTGATGAATATACTCTATTTTTTCTACAGTTGTGATAACTGTTTAGTCTAATTGGAGATTCTACACATCTGTTGGAGATAATATTTTTCAATCTCGATCCGACTTTCTATGGAAAAAGGTTTGACCACATCGTGGATCTCGTAGGGCCGGTTCCTTCTTATTGGGCTACTTATACCACCAAGTGGGCCTTCCGACTTGAGCCTGGTGCGCCAATATGAGCATCATGATCAACATGTATTTGGTCTTCATATAAAAAGAAAACATCTACTTGTCTTCACACTTCCCCTTCTAGTGCTTGAAGACCCAAAAAGAACCAAATTGACAATGATTACAATTTTTTTCAGAATTATAAAACCATAATAAACTATATCATTTACTTTTAGTGAGATCAGACCTAATTTAGACCTACAATATTGACAAAATTTGGCATGCATATTTTGTTTCCTCACCTAACATTGTATAAGAGAACAATTTGGCATCCATCATCATAGATACCTGTGTCAAATAAAAGCATTTCCCTCCAACTTGTCCAAAAGACAACTTGCACATGTGACATGTGAGTTGCATGCTCTAACTTTATGTTTCATCAAACAAACTAGAGTATAATCATAAAAACAAAACCCTAGAAACTTGACCTTCAATCAAACTTCCAGTTAGAAATTAAGACTAAAATAGAAGAAACCCTATCAAGTATTATATTTTTTCTAAAAATTTTAATGTTATATAAACTCTCATCTTATTTCAAAAAAAAAAAAAAAAAACTTAATGAATCAAATTAAAAATGAAACAGATATCTATTCACTAATATTCCTAAATATATATTTTTTGAATAAAATACACTAAATTAATGAGTGAATATTTAGAAAGGATGAGAAATAGATAATTATTTCATTTTTAAATTGATCAACTGGGAGTTTAGAACTTAGGTAAGACTCCTCGATCGAGCAATTAGGAAGCAGTTTCATCACATTTCTAGTCTCTGACTTAGCTCTGATATGATATTGTTGACGATACTTCATGGGATTTTCTTCGACTTTAACCAAATTAAAACATACATAAATCTAGAGGACATGTCTAACCAAATTAAAACATGTATAAATCTAAAGGACAAGTTACTTAATGTGGCTCCAACTATTGGGTTATATATATATATATATATATATATATATATATATATATATATATATATATATATATATATATATATAGCAAACGGGAAATACACCGGCGATGAATGGAGTTTCTTTACCGCCGCTTAGGTGGTCCAATAAAATAAAATTACAACACGTGGCATCACTTAAGCTAATAAATAAAAGAACTCACTTAACCACTCTTTGAGTGGCGCCACGTGTAGTAATTTTATTGGAACACCTAAGCGACGGTGAAGGAACTCCCTTCACCGCCGGTGTATTTCCCGTTTGCTCATATATATATATATATATATATATATATATATATATATATATATATATATATATATATATATATATATATATATATATATATATATGAGGAAACGGGAAATACACCGGCGGTGAAGGGAGTTCCTTCACCGCCGCTTAGGTGGCCCAATAAAATTATAACACGGGGCGTCATTCAAGATAACAAATAAATGAATTCTCTTAAATGACACCACGTGTAATACTTTTATTGGGCCACCTAAGCGGCGGTGAAGGAAACTTCCTTCACCGCTGGTGTATTTCCCGTTTTCTCTCTCTCTGTATATATATATATATATATATATATATATATATATATATATATATATATATATATATATATATATATATATTTTAGGTTGTTTTGACTACTCAAACTGAGCTACAGCTTTTCAATCTGCACTCCTCATATCTTTCTGACTTCACAAGTAATCAAACTCCTGCAGACGTCCTCAAATTCAAACTAACTCCTCTTGAATGATCAAATACATAAACTCTCAAACTCCTCTCCATTCTCCCACACTCTCACAATGACCGCCAACATCTCACTCCCAGCTCCAACATCTCTCTTTTTTCTCCTTGTAACCATACTCATCACCCTCATACTCCTTTTCCAGTCCCAATCCCAATCCCAATCCTTCACACAACCATTCTCTGCTGAAACCACCACACTCCTCTCCCACCTCCGCGACTCCGTCACGTTCCTCCCCCTCATTGACCTCAGGTTCAGCCGCTCCCCAACCACAGGCCACACCTGGTTCATGAGCTCGATCAACGACACTCGAGAACCTGACACGTCCGAACATGTTTTCTTGCCCTCAAATTCCTCTAACGGCCGGATCCTGTGCATGTCCGCACACCACCGCTCCGACGGCACGAAGAACATGTATGCCTTCGCATATCCAAACGCTCTCCCCTACGGTTCGACACTGCTGCGTGGACTGACAGTTGTTTCGGACACGCACTATGACTACGACAACATCTGGCACGGCCTGGGCGCTGTCGTGCCGGTTATAGCGTGGCATCGGTCGAACAAGTGTGTTCGGCCAGAGAGATGGGTACTGTTCCATTGGGGTGAGCTCAGAGTCGAGATGGGCAACTGGGTCAGGTCTGTGAGTGAGGCTACAATTGGTGATGAAGTTAGGATTGAGAGCTTTGAGAGGCATCAGAATGGGCCTGTTTGCTTTGAGAAGGCTGTGGTGTTGCGGCACAACGAAGGGGGTTTGGGGAAGGAGAGCAGGCGACGAGTGTACGATATGATCAGATGCAAGGCCAGAGAGTACTGCAACGTCTCGACAAATGCTGCCGATGCGAGCAAGATCAGGCTGACACTGCTGCTGAGGGTTGGAGCTAGAGCATTCAAGAACGAGACGGCTGTGATCGGAGTGTTTGAGAATGAGTGCAGGAAGACGGATGGCTGTGTGATGAAGGTCACACGGCCAAACAATCTGACATTCTGTGATCAGGTTCTTTGTATATCCTTACTTGATATTGTTATGTAAATCTTTTCGAAAGGCAGTTTCGGATTGACAAAATTTGGCGTGTAGGTGAAGCTGATGACGGAGTCGGACATCCTAGTCTCCAGCCACGGGGCGCAGCTGACCAACATGATCTTCATGAACAAGAACAGCAGTGTGCTGGAGTTCTTCCCAAAGGGATGGCTGGAGCTGGCGGGCGTGGGTCAGTACGTGTTCCTATGGATGGCCGATTGGTCAGGGATGAGGCACCAGGGGCAGTGGAGGGATCCAGAAGGCGAGAAGTGTCCTTACGACAACAAGGCAGACTGTTTCTCGTTCTACAAGGACCAGAAGGTTGGACATAACGAGACCTATTTTGCGAGTTGGATGGCCAGAGTTCTCCAAGAGGTGAAGGCATCGAGGGGCAGCAATCAGCAGGAGGTCGAGCAAAGTACCTGCTCATGTAGCTAATTTACTCAAAGAAGAAAGGTTTAGTTCAGTGTGAGCAAGTTGCAGATAAACTAGATGCAACTTCATGTTGACATTTGAGAAAGGGATTGAGAATGTACAATATCTAGTACAGCTAAAGCTTAGCTGAGCATAAATTGATTATTGTTTGATTTGATGCACGAGGTAACCAATTTTGAGGTAACAAATTTCGTCCAAATCGTACATGATTTTGAAATCAGTTATCTAAGTATCAACTTCTACATGAACATCAGGACACAAGGAGGCCTGCAAATGATAATAGGCACTTCCGCTCTATACAAAGTTTTGAATTAGAAAAATAAAAATTTTATTTTTAATTTAAATATTTGTACAGAGCGAATTAAAATTAACCCATGAACGCATTCATTACCATCCCAGGATTGCAAAGCATACTGCATGCTCATTTAACAAAGAGCACAAACGCTAACAATAATCTATCACTTGGGATTCATTCAGCAAAGAACAGATAAATGTTGTGCAACAACATAAGAACATGACGTTGAGCATAGATCTACGTAATTTGGGTGAGTATTCCAAAAATATATAACCACTGATCCAATAACATAATAACTTTCTCCCTTAAAGACGAAGATAAAACATAAACAAGAAAGATAGGTTATATACATTTGTCTTTCCTCCGAATACAACACTGATATGAATTTGGTACACAAATATATGTGTTATAAGTTCATAAGTTCTCGGACAGTTGCACGAATCTCAGTTACAATTGAATCCAAGGATCTCAGTCACGAGCGAATCCAAGGGCAGAGAGACAAAACTCTGTAAAGCTGTCTTAATATCCCTCATCGCCTATTGAACTTGGACAAGAAATAGACCACAAAGAAGCAAAAGAGTGCGAAGAGGATCACGTGTAGCACATGGTTCGAACCATTCTGAATAATGCTCTTGTTCATCTTTCTCATGTTGTTCTTCACCCCGGCCTGGGCTTTAATAAGAGTCATTTGCTGTTCAAGAGAAAGAGAAAACACAGTCCTCAGTGACAAGAGAAATATGATAATTATACAACTGAATGCAAGTGAAGATGATGGCGTAAATAGGGATAGTGATGGACGTATTCATGGGTCAATTTTTGGCCCGTCGTTTACCAAATTTTGAACTAGAAAAATAAAATTTTCATTTTTAATTCAAAATTTTGTATAGGATGGACCAAAAATTGACACATGGATGCATCCGTAACCATCCCTAGGCATAAAGGACTGAATGTTGGTTGAGTATAGAATAAGGGTTCTAAGGTGCAGAATTCTTGGTGTAACGTTCACATGAACCCATGTGCTTAAGATGAGTTTCAAGGTTTCCTATGCATAAAGATAGGATTCGTACAGTCTTAAGAGTTTACAGTTATAACTTGAATAAATCAGCAAATCTGAAATAACATACCTCTCACATAGCATACCATTGACCTAGCTATATGACCCACCTCTTAAATTTAAATAAACTCCTAGTGCAAATAGCTTAACCAAGCTCTTGCCCCCATGCTTAGACTCTAAAAAGGTTGAATAATACTAAAGAACTGGCACATAAAGTGCCAATTACTAAAAGTATACTCATCGGTTGGCTTTAAGCATATCAATATACAGTCATAATGTTTGACAAAGTTAAATGATGTGTTGTCAACCTGACACAAAAATTTGTGGATTGACACAAGTTGTAAGAAGCAACAATCAGAATAATATCCAATTTTCCTCTACAACAAGATTATATTCCTGAAAAGCAAATCAACACTATCGATAAGACTTTGATAAGGGCAACCCTCTCATCCTCCCAACACAACCTATTTATTATATAAAAGATAGGGAAAGCATAAAGAACAATGTTTGACAACATCTTAACAAAAGGAGATGGGGAGAAGGTGGCTACACATTGGCAGCAGCTCCATTGTTGTAATTTGAGGTTGTGCTGAAAATATCAGATCAAGAGGTGACAAAGTAGTCATCGACCAAGTACAGGCAAGATTCCACTAACGAATAACCTTTGGACCCAAACCTTCAAGTTCGTTTAAATCTGGGAAGTCTCTGAACCCCGTCGCAACAAGCAAGACATACAATCTCTCCATGTTTTCGGTTTGTTTAGTTCATTACAAGTTTACAACTCTCAAGATACACATTTGTTAAAATGTTGATGTTAAAATATACTATCATCGATAATGTTGTTAGTGCAGCCTCCTTTGACTTGTATCATGCCTGAAAGATGAATTTAATTTCCTAAGCAAAGCCTTGTCACTAGCCTCTGCCTGCAGACTTTTCCTCATCTTCAACAAGTTAAGGCCATCTAATATAGATCATGCAGCAAAGTCACTTTCTTGCCTCACCGGAATTATGGTTTCAAATCTCTCATCACCGCAGGAGGGGATTTTTTGATATTAAACTTGCAGAAGCACATCAAATAAGCATATTCCAACAGCCTGAGATCATAGTTTCAGAGAGTTGTTAGGCTTGACTAGAGGCTATAAAACAGTTGATGATTGTTGCTATTTGTGTAGACTGACTCGTGGCGTATTAAGGCTGTGAATAGAGGCCATAAAACAGTTGATGATTGTTGTGTGATTGCAACCAGGAGTTCCTACATTATGGTGGGGTTCCTTTCCAGCTCATGTAAACCTAGGGGCAGTTCACCAAACATAAAATTTAAAACAAGAAATAATAAGAGAGACTGTTCCCTTCTTGCATGAGCTTAGTCCAATGTAAAGGAGAGGTCTCACTCTTGCTACTCATGTTCTTCGGTCTATACATGCCCTAACCTTGCCTATGGTTCTTGTGTAGGCAGAGAGAGCTGAAGCAGAGCCAGGAAACTTATGCAACGGAAAACAACACTAAATATTATTGAATAAAAAATATATTTCAAACTGAAACCTGTGTGACTGTCGATATATAGCTCATATATATTTCACGTTCCTCTCATCCTTCCATCTCACCTCATAAACTATTAATTTACTTCTTCATTTACAGTTGGTCTTAACTAGGGCTATCAGATAAACAAGTCACTTGGGAATAGTTCATGATTCACTCAGTATTTAGCTTGATTTTCACCCAAGCAGTTTATAAGTAGATTGATTTCAGCTCGATAGACTAACAAACAAGCCAAGCTGGAGCCTAAGATATATACAAGGCCTGTATACCCTTGTTAGTCATTCCTCATAAAAAGGGAAAAAATCTTGTAAGTGATCGTCTAAATGGCCTTTCCCAACAGCACCCAGCATATAAAAAGGAATCAAACAGAATTACCTACGTCTTATTATCATTCGTGTAAGAACTAAGAAGAAAGTAGAAAGAGCACATGCTAACTATAAAATCATTGTATGGAATCTCCTTCTGCATATACCTTCAAGTTATATATGTTCCAAATGAAAGAAAGAAGGAGCTTGACAGAGGTTTCAATTTCCCTTAATTTATCATATTGCGCAGGCCAGGATACAATTACCAGTAATTAAGAACACAAGGATTCTGTCGAATAACACAAACTTGAAGCTCACAAACTCCACAAAAAATAGATAGCAATGCTTGAGATCATCACATTATTGACATTGTATGTATTTAATTCAAAGCACCGAATTCATTCGTTAGAAATAAATTAAAACGTAATTAAAAATTAGAGAACATCTATTAAAGATCATAATTATGAAGACAAAATCATTGTGATCATGGGAAATATGGTAAGAATGATGGTTTCCACCTGATCATAAGGTTCAAGGTTTTGAATAGAAGCTCAAGAATCACTGTGTTAGAATAAACCAAGTGCATTATGCAGATGAACATAAAAGGTTGCATGCACTATGTTGATGAGAATGTAATATATATATATATATATATATATATATATATATATATATATATATATATATATATATATATATATATATATATATATATTCAGAAGCATGTTGTAATGATTATAACAATATATATATATAGGGATTACTGTAGGTGAGTCGCCAGCTCAGGAAAAGTTACGTGAACTAACGGCAAAACTATAATCATCCAATGATTTTTCTTCAATTTTTTTTAATAATTACTATCTCTACCTTCTTAACTTCTTTAGGATTAAATTTCATAAATTTTGGAGTTCTTTTACCCTTTCATCAGGTACATACAAAATGTTTTATTCATTGAAAACCGTTAATTTTGTGTTAACTTGATGGAGGACCAAATCAAAACTAAAACCCAAGAAATTGGGTATGAGTGAATCCTAAGGGGTCGAGATCATAATCCAAAAGAAAATTTTTAAAAAAGATTATTGGAGATATTGGAAATGAACTGCAGCTTAGGTAATTTGCGTGAGCTGTCAGCTCATTTCCATTTTTCTCATATATATATATATATATATATATATATATATATATATATATATATATATATATATATATATATATTCAGAAGCATGTTGTAATGATTATAACAATATCACTGTCTGTTAATGTTCTCTGACAAGGAGTTTGAAAAGCCTGAAGGTAAAGAGAGAAAAGCAAAGCAAATATGTGCAGTAAGAGACCAAAGGTTAATGATAAATTGAACCAAATAAATAAATGTTACTAATCGAATATCTATAAGATCTTTTCGCTCAATGAACAAATATCAAAAGTAACAAACATTTCCCTTTCCCAATGAATGACACTGAAAAAGCAGCAGGAACAGCCGATAGTGCCCTAGTATTCTTAAACTATTGAATATCAGAAGTAGTAGACTTTAACAATTATAATGTTAGATACCTGTAATTATTTGTAGAGCAGTAAAGTGTACTAGTTTATTTATAACTTGGGAATATTAGAAACAAATAATGGGGAAAGTTGGATAACTTCACTCATTACCAATTGAGATATAAAGTCATTCTGGAACTTTGCCTCCCCCTCTATCTCCTGAGCTACCTGTAAATCCAAACCTGAATAAGAACTAGCACAGGAGGAAAAAAAAAATAGAACAGAAAATATAAAAAAAATCTTAATTCTTAAATAGCAGATAGTTAACTGGGAAAGTCCATGTAGTTAAGAATATAATTTTCCATGCAAATTTTAGAAACTTCAAGATGATGTAAAGACTAAGAAAAAATATATGCCATGTACAGGTTGAACAGACACACAAATCCAGTAATTATGTTTCAGATGGTACATGAGAATGAACTACAAATATTGACTACATCTTAACAAGAAGTTGGTTGCTAAATGCGTTCACAAAACACGCTTATGAACTGATCTCTCGCATGTAATAACCTAATGCCAAAAAGGAATTCTATATTCCAGGCCTACTGCTTATAAGTTACAAAAATACTCTAATGTACCAAGTCTACCACGACATTGAGTGCCAATTGAAAATAATTTCAAGTATTCCCATGATGGCCTAGGACAACTCAAGATTTGGAAACTTCCTCTCCACAAGTAATTTATCATTTTTTCCATAGCGGAAGATCTACCTAGAATGTTTCATAACAGCCTTCATCCATTTATGGAGTTCTAAACTTTATTTTCTTCATTTTCCTTTTTTGTGTCTCTAAACTAGTTTATTAGTAGGTCCAGTGAGGGATTCTGAGTTGTATACATGGAAATTTCAAAAGAAATGTATTCATAGAAATTGGAAAAGAAATCAGTTCTGCATTCCTCCCTTTTCTATTCATGGATAATTTCCCTCTCTCTCACTCTCTCTCAAGGCCGACTGAGTTGTATGCTTGTATTCATGGGAAATTGGTTAAAACAAGTCTCTTTCAGGAAAGGTTTCACATACTTCCTCAAAATAAGTTCTAAGTGGCAAAGATTAATTAATATACTTCTTCCATTTCTGTTCATATAAGTACTTTTTATGCTATTCTTATACGAACACACGAGTGTCATGCATCAGCTTATCTTGAAATGTATCACATGGAAACTTATAAATAGTAAACCCATGAGCTCAGACATTCAAAGACACAGGTTTCGCATGCATGAAGACACATACCCCATATTAAGAGGAGCAATACTGTCTACAGCACCACTTGTTTACCCACACTCTTGAGCCATAATATTGATAGTTCAGAAAAGAGCATGATATACGGTTTTGAATAATTGTGTGTGTCAAAAAATATTTGTTAATAATTCTTGTTTTTTGTTCCCTTATGGATCTTATTTGGATACTTTCTGATTCTTCCATCCTTTAGTAATAATGAAACCTTCCCCATTTTTATTACGTGGATAAGTATCCACGATAAGTGTGTATGTGTCGTGTCCAAGTATCTAACATAGTCAAGGTTCTAAATATTGAATATCGGGTCATATCCAATAGGATTTTTTCCATAACGGATATTGGATAATATATTAGGGATAAAATGCTCATATTAATATGGAAATTTATATATATATATATATATATATATATATATATATATATATATATATATATATATATATATATTATAATAATGATACCATCGTGGTTGTTAATGTCCTAACCAATGTTTAAAATAGCGATAACGGTAACGTAACGTTTTGTTTTTGTTAGGTTATGTCACATATAGCGTAACGCATAACGTAGGTTATGCAATTTCCTATTTATTTAATAAAAATAAATATATAATTATATAAAATAATCTTTATAAATTAAAAAATTCAAAAAAGAATATATAACCATTTTATAATACATAATCTATTCTAATTTTACATTAAATTTTACAATAATTTTCAGATTTATCTTCATAAATTATATTAAGTTGCAACCATAATTCCAGTCATCATCTAAACAAAAAAAAAAAAAAACAAGATTACAAGTTTTTATTTCAATTCCAGTTATTATCATTATTTATTGTAATTTATATTTTCAAATATTCAATTTATCTTATTTATAATTGTTGATTTCAGTTCAGTTAAAAATTCAATAAAATCAACAAATATGATATTTCAGCAACCAGTTATGAATTACAAGCGAATAAGGAAACAATCGCTAATTAGCAAGTTAGTAATTCTATAAGCAATCAAACAAGCCAAATCAAGTAATAAAATTTTAGTAATTCATTAATAATCAAAATAATAAGCAACACAAATATAGATATTACTAAAAAAAATACTAGTAAATAACGTAACATAACGTAATTTAACGTAACATTACGTAATATAACGTAAAATAACATAAAAAGCGTACTGTTACGATGCACTGAGTTATTTTCCGTTGTTACGTAGCGCCGGGGTTCTGTTAGGTTACGTAACGCAATATAACGGGCTTTATAACGCGTTATTTTTAACATTGGTCCTAACGTCATTTATGTATCACGTATAGCATAATATGTACACAATGGCATTCAAGAATATATACTTAGACATAAACAACAGAACAAATTCAATCTAAAATATGAAAACATAAATTGTGGAATAATCAAGATTAGGGAACAACAATGATAGTAGTGCTAATTGACAGCAATAATAATAGCAGCAACAGTGACAAGAGTAACAGCAACAACACCAAAACAACCAGCAAAGATAAAGAGGGAAAAAGAAGAGAACCATTAGAAATAGGATTTTAGACTTGGGTAGTACTTAAATAGGCTCCCCAATAAAAATTTCTAGTATTTTCATCTTTTGGCCATGTGAGAGATTCTCTTTCTCAAGTTCTCATCATACTAAATCTAAGGATCCGGTTGATTTAAGAAGAGGTAAAAAACTTGGTTACAATTACTAATTTTTTAGGCATGTATAAATTTTTATGTCAATGATGGACTTGAGGACTGCTCATTAAAAAAAAAGATGGGTAGACTGCAAAATAATCCATGGCCGGTAGATATGGACATAGGACATAAATCTTGTCATCAGTTTTCAATACGAAAGATCTCTAGAAGTAAAGAAACAATGACAAGGCTATATATATTGTGTGTGTGCACATGCACACAAGCTTGTAATGGTTGTTATAAACTTGTAATTTATAATTAAAATGTGTGAAAAGCATTTTAGTTCAATAATTTTCTAAAAAAACATAATAACGAAAGTATTTTAGTTCAAACCATAGAAACACTCTCTGCAAAGCAGATGTAAGGTTGCGTACATCATATCCTCTTTAAACCCTGCAATACGGGAGCCTCGTGCACTAGGTTGCTCATTTTTGTTTTTTAATTTTCTCAAGACGAACTATCCATGTCTCTATTTTTTAACGAGAGGAGAGAGGTCCCAAGGATTTGGTGAGTATTGAACAAAGACAAGAAGATGCAAAACATGGAAGATGGATCGAATTAAAAAATATCACTTCGTAGAGGAACAAGAAAAAAATGCAATCAAAAAGGAAAAGAAAAAATAGGATCCTCTCTCTCTCCAATCTAAGTTATAGTCCAATTTTGGTAATAAAAAATTTAGGGATTTCATTTATAACTTCTTTTATTTTCTTTTACTTTATTTTCTTTCCTTCTCTCTCTCTCAAATTAATCAAACTAAATCAAGAGTCTAATTTTGATAAACTAAAATTTAGAAATTTTAACTTCTTTTTTTTTGGGTTAATTACACTCAGACCCCCTGTAGTATGGAGCATGTAATACTTAAACCCCCTGAAGTTTAAAACTCTCATTTAGACCCCCTAGACCAGAGGGTCTGAATGTAATTAAAACACGGTGATTTAGATACTTCAGGGGGTCTGAATGTAATTAAAACACGGTGATTTAGATACTTCAGGGGGTCTGAGTGAGAGTTTTAAACTTAAGGGGGTCTAAGTGTTACATGTCCCATACTACAGGGGGTCTGAGTGTAATTAACCCTTTTTTTGTGTTTTTCTTCCTTTATGACTTTTTTTTTTTTTTGAGTATAAGGTTGTAGCATGCTTAATTACCCAAGTAAAATCCCTATCAACAGCATTGGGAAGTGAACAAGGAACCTTCCTCTTAAAAGCAAGGATGTTGCCGGTTAGGCTGAACCACTTCATACCTTTATGGCTTTTAACATTCATTAGTTATAAATATGGAATAGTTTTTCATTCCTATGCGATAGGACATAGAAACATATAGTTTTGTTGGGGCAATGCCCCACCAAGAATTTTGATAAGTGAGAATTGTCGTTCTAGTGATCGACGACAGAAACTATTCATTTACTTCGTTAACTTATAGAGCGATTCCGAAAAAAAAATAGAAATTTACATATGCTATTTATTAATTTAGAGAAAACCTATGATAAAATACAACGAGAGATATTTTGGTAGACATTGATGAAAAAAAGAGTTTCCATCAAGTATATCGATATAATTAAGAACATGTATGATGGACTAGTGGCCAATATCAGAACATGTGGTGGTTTAACAAGTGATTTTTCTATCAAAATTGAATTGCATCAAGGATCTGCATTGAGCCCATTCTTATTTGTTATAGTGATGGGTGAGCTTACTAGAGCTATTCGGGATGAGATACCTTAGTGTATACTATTTACTGATGATATTGTTTTAGTTGATGAGACAAGAGTATGGGTAAATGCCAAATTAGAGTTATAGATGCACACATTAGAATCTAGAGGTTTTAAATTGAGTAGGTTTAAAACAGAGTATATGGAATGTAAATTTAGTAAACAACGGACTATAGACTATAATGTTGTAAAACTGGATAGGTAAGAGATACAAATGAGCAGTCAGTTTAGGTATTTGGGTTATATTATTCAGAATGATGAAGAGATCGATAATGATGTTAACCATATGATACAAAATGGCTGGTTGAAATGGAGGAGAGCAACGGGAGTTTTATACGACCGTAACATTCCGTTAAGACTGAAGAGAATTTTATAGGACTGCAATTAGGCCAGTTTTATTATATGGCACGGAATGTTGGGCTATAAAGAAACGTCATTCACAGAAAATAAGTGTAGCAGAGATACGCACACTCCGCTGAATATGCGGCAACACTAGAAGAGATAAAATGAGAAATGAAGATATTCGTGCTAACGTAGGTGTAGCTCCCATCGATGAGAAGATACGAGAAAATTGTTTACAATGGTTTGGTCATGTACAACGTAAGCCTACAAATGTACCAGTTCGACGAGGGGAGTTTACCAATGTAGGACAAGTTAAAAGAACGAAGAGAAGACCGAAAAAAACATAAATGGAGGTGATACGAAAAGATATGGATTCTAGAGGTTTAAATGATGAGATATTCCTTGATAAAAATGAATGGAGAAGGACTATCAAAGTGATCGATCCGGCGTGATTCTTTTTGGTTCATGTAGACTACCCCAAATACTTGGGGTAAAAGGCTTAGTTGTTGTTGAGAATTGTCGTCCTAAGTCCCTATTCTCTTTCTCTGCAACTCATTGTTTATCCTCCTAAAATTTTGGAGACTGAATCTATAATGACTGAAAAGATTTTGTTGATTTAAATTTTATAATAGGATTAAAGTATAGAAGATAAATATCCCTACAATCATGGTCACCAAAAAGGAATTGACCAAATTTAAACAGGTTGGCTCATGGGTTTTGACTGAAAATATGGTAGTAAAATGACTATAATAAAAATTACCAAAATATCAAGTATTAACGACCATATCTAACCTATACCTTCGCTAATTTTGTAGTCCAATTATTTTTTTTGGAGAAGCAATTATCATTGCAGCGTAGCGTTAAAACCTTCTAACAAGCATACAAGAGGTCAAGGATTCAACCTCACTTGCATTAGGTTGATTTAAGAAGTAAGATAGGAACGGCTACACTTTTGTTAAGGAAAAAGGATATAAACGAGAAAAAATGGCTATATTTGTATGAGACCAATGTTTAAAATAACGATAACGTTAACGTACAGCTTTTTTTTATTGGTTAAATTATGTAGCATGTAACGTAACCTATAACGTAAATTACATGATTTTCCATTTATTTAATTAAAATAAATATAAAATTGTAGTTAATAATTTACAAAAATAAGTAAATAAATCTATAAAATCATAAAAAAATACTATAAAATCATTTTAAAGGCATAGAAAATATTATAAGTTTCTAGAAAATTTCACAGCAATTTTTCATACAATTTACATATGTTTACAATTCATAGTTCATAATATACAAATTAAGTACCTTAATATAAGTCATACAAATCAAAATAGTGTTTTGTGAATAAAATCAAGCATATACTTGTGTCATCATCTAATTTACTATAACTAGATCATCAACCTTCAATAGTTCGTATCCTCCGGATCGATATCATCCCCCGTCTCATCCACACTATCATTAATTTATTTTTCTTTGTCCATAAAAGATGCTACACAAGAGATACACAAATTAGAATGTTATAAGATATTTAAATACTCATAGTAGACTATTCATTTAAGAATGTAAGACTTCATAAATTTGATGACTTACAAAAAGTATCAACCCTTTTTTTCTTTGTTATGGTATCATCTCCATTTTGCATGTCTCTCTTATATGCAAAAACAACCAAGTCTTTTATCCCACATACTTGGGGTAGGCTACATGAACCAAAAGAAAATCACACCAAATCGCTCACTGATAATTCTTCTCCATTCATTCCTATTGAGTAATATGCCCTTATTTAAACCTCTAGAATCTATATCTTTTCGTATTACCTCCATCCATATTTTTTTCGATCTTCCCTTTACTCTTTTAACTTATCATATTGATAAGCTCTTCTCGTCGAACTGGTGTATTTGAAGGTCTACGTTGCATATGGCCAAATGATCATAAGCGATTTTCTCACATCTTCTCTTTGGTGGAGGTTACACCTAACTTAGTATGAATATCTTCATTTTGTACTTTTTCTCTTCTAGTGTTGCCACACATCCAAAAAAGTATATGCATCTCTATTACACTTCGTTTCTATGAATGGTATTTCGTTATAGCCCAGTATTCCATGCCATATAATAGAGCTAGCCTAATAGTAGTCCTATAAAAATTTTCATTCAATCTTAACAGAATATTACGGTCACATAAAACTCCCATTGCACTCATCTTTTTCAACTAGCCAGCTTGGATCCTATAATTAACATCACTATCGATCTCTCCATCATTTTGAATAATAGAACCCAAGTACCTAAACTAACTGCTCATTTGTATCTCTTACCCGTCCAGTGTCACAGTACTATTAGTCTTGGGTTCGTCGTTTACTAAATTTACACTTAATATACACTATTTTAGACCTACTCAATTTAAAAACTCTAGATTCTAATATTTGACTCCATAACTCAACTTAGCATTCACCCCTACTCTTGTCTCGTCATCTAAGACAATATCATCCGCAAATAGAATACACCAAGGTATCTCATTCTGAATAGCTCTAGTAAGCGCATCCATCACTATGTCAAATAAGAATGGACTCAATGCAGATCCTTGATGCAATCTAATTATGATTGAAAAATCACTTGTTAAACCATTACAAGTTCTAACATTGGATACTATTTCATTATTCATGTCCTTAATTATGTCAATATGCTTGATGGGGGCTTTTTCTTCATTAATATCCATCGAAACACCTCTCGTGGTATCTTATCATAAGCTTTCTCTAAATTAATAAATACCATATATAAATCTCTATTTCTTTCTTAAAATCGCTTCATAAGTTGACAAAGTAAATGAATAGTTTCTGTCATTGATCACCCCGGCATGAATCCAATCTGGTTCTCTGACATTTTAACAACTTGCCTCAATCTATGTTTAATTACTCTTTTCCAAAGCTTCATAGTGTGCCAAATGAATTTTATTTCATGATAATTAAAACAACTCTAAATATCACCCTTATTTTTATATAGAAGTATTAGAGTACTCGTTCTCCATTCATTTGGTATTTTTTAGTTTGCCAAATCTTATTAAAGAGATCTGTCAACCACCTCGCACCCATCTCCCCTATATATCTCCATACCTCAATAGGAATTTTATTTGGACCGACAGCTTTTCTAAAATTCATCCTCTTTAAAGCCTCTTTTACTTCACATTTTTTAATTTTATACATAAAACTACGATTCATATTCTCATATTGAACAATAAGATCTCCCAAATCTTGAGTAAAACTATCATTATACACTCTGTAAAAATAATCTCTCCATTTTTCTTTAATCTCTTCATCTCGAACTATAACATTTCGATCCTTATCATTAATACATTTTACATTACATAAGTCTCTAGACTCTCTCTTATTCAAGCAATTATATATATATAATTGCTATTAATCGCGGTGACATTTAAGAAATCATTTATTTCTGCATTAGAATTATCCTCATCATGCTCGTAGCAATCTAAGATCATCTGTAATACAAGGTTCTTCGCTCTCTACAAACCATTCATCCCCAAGTGTCGCCTCATCTATCCAAATTGGATCCAAATTCATTTGCTATCTCCGAATATTCCTCTCTAAGCTTAATAATATACATGACGTAAACAAGGAATGTAGGCATTCTTGCTCCCACTAACATCTTTTCTTTGAATATACCTTCAACAAAGTTGTAAATTTCTATATGAGTATGATGATAAATAAGTTACATAAAAATAAAATATTAAGTGTTTAAATTTTATACTTGCTAAAAAGTGCTCCTATTGCATTCACATCCAAAAGCACTAATCATGAGAGAATCCGAAATGCAAGCTTTTGGAGTGATGGAACACCTTCAAGTAGCTAAAATAGATAATTGATTTTGGAGCTAAAAAAATAAAAAAATAACTTGATGATATTTGGACACATAGAACCATGGGAATGAAAACAACGAATTAAAATGTACATGGACTTCGAGAATTCATAGTCATTTGAGCCAGCGGGGATCCAAATTCTCCAAACTTTTGTTTATACTGATCCAACTACACATCAGCTTGTATATACTCAATGAGGTCGGGATCATGCATTGCATGCATTCACAAAGGCCTCTTTTTACCTCAAGAACATTGGAAAAAGTATCACTATAGAAGCATCTTGGATTAAGAAAGTATGCCGCTGCATAAAGAGCCTATGCAACATATCCACCCATCTCTTATCAATCATATTCCAATATGACATATACTTTCTCTTATTGCCACTACAGACCTCAGCAATTTTCTCTTTGCAACTATCAAGCATCTCATATAGAAAATACATAGAAGGTCTCACATCCGAATCCACCTCTCGCAGCACATAGATCAGTAAAAGTGCGGTGCTAAAGCAAAACACAACACAGCCTAGAAACTTCTACTAGATAGCACTATCTTTTTTGCCTTCACTGCATTTGGTTTTTTGCCTAAACACTCTTATTAAATTTATCAGAAGCAACATCTTCCTCAAAAGTTGCCTTAATTTATATAGTATTTGTAGAGTCAAAAAAGATGTAGCGAATTGATGGCCGGCCTTAGTAATTCTTTTCCCTTTGTGTATGTCCGCATCAAACTTAGAACCCAACAATGGTTATAGATGCATTGTATAATACCCTTTGTTGTTTTAAGAGTCTCCTTATAAATCTTCATCTTGTCTATATCTTCAAACACCAAGTCAATACAATGTGTTGCACAAAGAATCCAGTAAAAATATTTTCTTGATTCCATAAGCTTTATACCCGTATTGACATAAGAAGCATGATTGTCCATAATCACTTATATAATATTCTTCTGTCCAATCTCCTCAACCACATTATGAAGACACTCCCACAAATAAGTTCTCGTCATGAACTGAGCCAATGCATCGATAGACTTATAAAAGAAAGTCCACCCAGGTGAATTCATAAAAAAGTTTTTTTAACTCTTGCTCCTCCTATCAGACCATCCATCTGACATCATTGTGCATCCATATTTCTCCCAAAGCCACCATGTACTTCTCTTTAATCTTATTAATATCCTCTACTTCGACCTTAAAAACTCGCATCCTAATCTAGTACATAAATAGTTATTTCAAGTCAAACCCGAATTTGATAACTGTTTCGATTATCTCTTTCCAATATGAACTATTCAAGATGTTAAATGATAACCCTTTTGCATAAATGCATCTTCCAATTTTTCTGAAATAATCTTCTCTTGCCTTTTTAAGGTTGTCTCCAAAGTCAATTGGCGGGGCTCAAGATTGATAAATTTATTTATAGTACCTAAAGTTTGAAGCTGAGCGTTGCCGGAAGCTCTTAGCTTATTATTTCAGCTTCTAATTCCTCCATTCTCCCAATTCACGGCTCAGTGATGTGCTCTTCTTCTTTTCCAATCTTGTGGGCTTTAAAGCATCTTTACATGCTTTTTTCACCTCTGGCAGAACTCGCTCACACATTTTAATGCCGCATCACGTACTGGTCAAATGATGTTTCAGTAGGGTGATCCCAGCAGTTATATAATGACTGCAGTATTTGCAATAAAAATAATTATTTGGTTCTCTTTCCTTATAAATTTCCCATTTTCTTGTCGGATTCATATTTTTTTGACATATTTCTTCGAGTTCAGATTATCAAATATCAATCTACATAAAACACAATACTATCAAATAATTCAATAATTATTTCTAATTTCATCAATTTATACAAATTATTTTGAACGTGGGCATCCAAAAGCACGTCAAGTAAACATAACTAGGCATCCAATTGTTTCAAATTTTCAATCTTCCTCTTTAATAAAGCAAGTCAAGGAAAACACTCAATCTGCCTTTTTAAGCCATTTTCTTAAATGAATCTTAAAACAATGCAATATGCAATAACCATGATCGCCCTAATGAGTTTAAAATTTAAATTACAATCAATTTAAGTCTCTTGCATTGTTTTAAAAGTTCAAAACTTTAAACAGTAATACTAATTTTTTGCTACATATAGTATCAGTTTAGCTTTCAGTTCCATATAGCAAGTTAGCAATTAAACAATATAAGATATATTATTCATATATAAGAAAGGATAACCAACTAACATGGTTAATTACTAATTATAGTTTTACACATTCTAGTATGAAATCGTAACATAATGATAACATGGTTAATTATTAAATGGGTTAATCACAGTCAGACCCCTTGTAGTATAGGAGGTCTGTAATTTAACACCCCTATTAAAACTCTCAAAAAATTTCCTGAGCATTCCAACGGTGTTAACTGCACGTCAGTGCGTGGACACGTAATTTGCACGTGTCAGTGAAAAGACTAAAATGCTCTCAACCCAAGTGGAATCACAAAAAGAGGATTTGGAGCGGGCAACTGTACAACATAGAGTGATTGGGGGCTCGGGCGAAACTAGGGCACAAAGCGGGTGATTTTTCTCTCTCGCAGGTGAACGGTTGCAGGCGACTTGTTCTCGGGCAACCACGAAGTCCTCTCGTGGGCCCTGCAACCGCCGACCTTCTCATCAAAGAAGGAGCTCTACTTCCACCTCTGCGATCCGATCCTCATCAACAACGACGAGATGGCACAAAATTGGGGAAAAAGATTTGATCTTTCTCAATTCTAGGATTTTAATTTTGATCGAATCAATTCAATTTGTTTCCAGAGTTTCGAGTTGGAGAGATCGAGCAGGAAGAAGTGCTTCATGATCTCGGCAAGGGAGCTGGTGATTATTTGGGGAGCTTTCTTCATCCGGTCATGGAATTGGAATCATTTCCCCAGAAAAAATTTGATGATATTATAGTTCTACAACATCCCTAAATTTTGATGAAGCAATATGTATCATGTATTCTTCTTTTATTTGTGAGCTCAAGGATCTAAATTATCTTCTTGTATCTGTGGTAATAATTATGAGTTGTCAATGCACCAAATTCCTCTTCAAACTGTGCAAGAAGTTGCTGTGGATTAACTTCGAGAGATATAAATTTGATCTGATCTGAGATCAACTTCACTATTTGCCATCTTATGGTCATTTTAGTGATTCTTTGTTTCTCATTGATCCGGTTAATATCAAGCGACTCTTTTGCTATATATAGAGGAAGTTTGTCAGCTAGCAGGGTTCTTTGGGCAGATTGAGCAAGTTTTTGGCTAATTTTGTTACAAGGATCCCAAAAAAAAAAATTGTCACAAGGATCCCAAAAAAAAAAAAAGCAAGAAGGTTAGTTAGCATGCAAAGTTCACCAGCTTTATCAAAGTGAAGTCTTTCAATTGTCGAGCAAAGAGAACGAAGAAGACAGTAATTGGTGTAAGAATTTATATAGTACCTGACGCTAAGCCAATTAATTTGACCCTCAATTTTACCATACATGTACGAGAAAAGTTCATATCCATCTTAATATTGGTTGTTTATACTGTAAAAGTCGTAATTCTCGAATGCTGACCATGGTTGCTTATAATTGTGCTGATCTTTTTACATGTAATAGCTAAGTTCAATAAACAGAATGAAACAGTAAATGATGAGTAGAACTTGTCAAAAATGGGTTTTGTGATAGATTTAAACAAGCAGGACATATGTGTGGGATCTATCATCTGCTGTCAGTATGCTGCAATCATACATGTGCGAGCTTAGATAATGATCTCTGCCTGTGATTGGTGAATCTAAAACTTTAAATTATGTATCGATGCTTTGCAATCATTTTTTGTTTTCGTTAAATTTATGGAGATGGTGAAGATGGGGAGAGTGATTATCTGGCAAGGTTCTGCACCAGTTTCCTTTGATCTGCTCTTTCGAAGTTGAAGAGAAATTGCTAATGGAGATGTATATGGGCTCTGAATGAAACCACTTTTATGAGAACTTGGGGGCTGTTGTTAACAAAATCATGGGACGACAGAAGTTATATTTCCACCAGAATTAGGTTGCAACTAGTGGGAATGAATTGGATACCAGTTCAACTCTTTAAAACAAACTGATCTTCTGATGGCCGAAAATGCAGTCATATAATTAAAAGCTCCTCTTTGTCAAATGAAATTTCCTACAATTTTAGTTTCATTTCAATTTTCAGTTCATGCTAAATCTGCATGAATAATAAAGACATCAAATTGCTTCACAGTTATTCCCTCTCCACTTCAACTTGAAGCCTTTCCATCAATCCAATATATTGAGAATCTGAGGTAAATGGTGTTCAAGAAACCAATCTCAAGCATTAGAAGGAACCTATATAAAGATCAAAGCAACATATCTGCACTATAAAAACTGGGAAGTTTCAAGAAGAATAATTTTTTTTGCTGTAGGAACATAATTCCATTACAAATTCCACAAGCTTGTTGGCCTTTGACTCTCATTTCCTGGATGCAATAGCTGAATGAACCCAGCACCCCCAAACTAAAAACTTTTGTTTCTAAATTTAACACCAACGCATTTTTTTCCCTCATACTGGAGCTTGTGCTTCTTTCTCCTTGTCGCTGCTACTGTTAAGAGTGAAGAGTGCTCACTTAGTGAGGGCGTGAGTGAGTAAGAGAGGGCGAGAGAGCTACGGGAAGGAGAGAGAGGGAGTGAGGGAGTGAAGAGTGCTCACTTAGTTAGCTCTAGGAAGTAGAAGAGTGCCGACTCAAGGAGAGGGGTAAGGGTATAATAGGAATTAGAGAAAATGAGTGCAATTTGATTTAAAAGGGGGGTGATATTAGCTAACTGCTTACTAACAGGGGTAACAGTCCAGGATTTTTTGAGAGTTTCAAACTTTAGGGGTATTAAACCCCCCATACTACAGAGAGCCTGACTGTGATTAACCCTTATTAAATTAGCAACAAATTTTCAGTTTCATTTTATACTTATGTTTCGGGGACACAGTAAGAGGAGGTGGCTAAGCTGAAACCATACAAATAATTGGAAAAAAAAAAAGCAATCCAACTCATGAATTTTCCTATTTAACATTGTAAATGAAGCATTTAGAAGAATGTATTTGATTTAAAATGAGTGCAATTTGATTTAAAAGGGGGGTGATATTACCTAACTGCTTACTAACAGAGGTAACGGTCCAGGATTTTTTGAGAGTTTCAAAATTTAGGGGTGTTAAACCCCCCATACTACAGAGAGCCTGACTGTGATTAACCCTTATCAAATTAGCAACAAATTTTCAGTTTCATTTTATACTTATGTTTTGGGGGCACAGTAAGAGGAGGTTGCTAAGCTGAAACCATACAAATAATTGGAAAAAAAAAAAAGCAATCCAACTCATGAATTTTCCTATTTAACATTGCAAATGAAGCATTTAGAAGAATGTATTATAAATTTTTAGTGTAATTGGGAAAAAATGGATTTGGGAAACTTAACGTAACGCATGTTTTTTTTTCTAAAACGCCCCGCTCGGCAGCAGGGCATTATTTTGTCCTGTGACAGAGCGGCAGAGCCTCGCTACATTACGTACAATGCATTACATAACACGTTTTCTTCTACATTGCTATAAACTATGTCCAATGTACATATATACCAAGATCAATTAGAAAGAAAAATAATGATGACCCGGAAATGGATTAAAATTTTCCTTAATATTCATGAAATAAGAACTATCATTTTTTACATGGTGTATTACCTGTGTGTGTTTTTTCTAGAAAACGAATGCCATAGTAGGATCACGAACCCTGTACATCCCATTACTGAATGATTTTGCTTATATGCAAATCATTGAAAATATTTTTTTTCATTTTGTTATTTTGTTTATTAAGAGAAAGAACTGCCTTAGGCATTGGTTGTTCACTCAAAATTGGTTAGTCTCATCCAATGTAAAAAAAGCGCTACGTAACGTGTTATAATGCATAAAGTAGTGAGGCTCTATCCCTCCGAAATAGGGCGAAATAATGCCTTGCTGCAGAGCGGGCGAAATAATGCCTTGCTGCGGAGCGGGACGTTTTTAAAAAAAAATGTTACGTTACAATTTCTCGTAACGTGTTATAACGTACGGTTTTTACGAACTTAAAATCCCTTATAAATTTCATCGCATCACTAACCTAAACCCTAATTTCTCCGATACCCTCTCTCCCCCTCAACCCCTCTCTCCCCGATCGTAGCCCCTTTCTCCCTGATCGCACCCCTCCTCCACCGCTCCAACTACAAAACGAGGGCAAGAAGCTCCAATCACCCTCTGAAGACATCAATCTCCTCAATTTCTTCTCTCAATCGAAGCTCCCTGACTCCAAAACACCACCCCCAACTCCCATAGAGTGTCCACCGACCTCTACAACTCCGACCAACCTCCGATCCCTCCTCTACAACTCCAATTGACTTCAGATTAAAGGTCTACAACCCCCACTGATCTCCGATTCCACTTCTACAACTATGCCTAACCTTCGACATCTTGCACGGCCAAGGCAGTGGTTGATTCCTCCTCCAACGTCGTGTGTCTCCATTTCTAGCTCCGATCAAGGTTGGTTCCTTGTTCAATAGGTAAGTTTTCCAAATTCAATTTCTTTTTCCAATTATTAGCACTGAAAATTCACAACAAACTCTTCTAAATCCTTCATTTGCAATGTTAAAGAGGTAAATTCACGAGTTGGATTGCTTTTTTCCAATTATTTGCATGATTTTTGGTTGTTTGAGTGGCAGTCCAGCTCTTGATATATGAGTCAATGCTCATAATGTTTTCCTTGGTCTTTCAGATTTGCCACCTCCTGTTGTGCCCCTAAAACATAAGCATGAATTGAAACTGAAAATTAGTTGCTAACTTAATAATTAATCATGTTATCATTATGTTACGATTTTATACTAGAATGCGTAAAACTATAAATTAATAATTAACCATATTAGTTGGTTGTTCTTACTTATATATAAATAATATATCTTATATTGTTTAGTTGTTAACTTGTTATATGGAACTGAAACCTGAACTGATACTACATGTAGCAAAAAATCAGTGTCACTATTTTAAGTTTTAAACTTTAAAAACCATGCAACAGACTTAAATTGATTATAATTTAAATTTTAAAGTTATTAGGGAGATCATGGTTACTGCATAGTGCATTGTTTTATAAATTCATTTAAGAAAATCATTTTCACAGTTTAAAAAAGTAGATTGAGTGTTTTACTTGACCTGCTTCATTAAAGAGGAAGATTGAAAATTTGAAACAATGATTGGATACCTAGTTATGGTTACTTGACCTACTTTTGAATGCCCACTTTCAAAATAATTTGTATAGATTAATGAAATTAGAAGTAATTATTGAATTATTTGATATCATTGTGTTTTGTGTATATTGATATTTGATAATCTAAACTAGAAGAAACATGTCAAAAAAATATGAATCGACAAGAAAATGGGGAATCCACAAGAAAGGAAAATCAAATAATTATTTTTATAGTAAATACTACAATTATCATATAACTATTGGGATCACCTGACTAAAACATCATTTGGCCGATATGAGACACGGCATTAAAATGTGTGCGCAAGTCCCACCAGAGGTAAAAAAAATGTAAAGATGTTTCAAGGTATTGGTCCATTAGATTAAATTTGTACTCTTTTTAATATAGTTAATTGATTAGAATCTTTGTTTTAAATTATTAAAAAATTCCTTCTATTTCTAGTTCAAAAACTATGCATTATATATATAGCATGCAAAAACATGCATATATTTATATCATCATATCTTTGTGTCCTGCTTCGTTAGGATTTGTCATATTCTCATATCTGTATCGTGTTGTACTCTTGTCTCGTGTCCATTTCGATACTTCATAGTCATATATCATCATTCCGATATTACCAAAATTTCCGATATCGTTGATATGATAGACTCAATATTGCCAATTTTGATACCAAGACCCATAATGATATCATAATTTTAAACCTTCCTTAAAACTGCTCAACAATCATTATTTTATTTTTTAATGTATGCAGTTATTCTAAGTGTGGGGTTTGTATGTGGGTGGCATTTGAAAGGACATGAACCTCAAGGAATTAGGAGCAGAATTTCCATAGGCTTTTATGGTTGGCACATGGAATTTGACAAAGAAAATCTAGAACTCTTGTAGCATGTGGAGCCAATACACCAATTATTGATTCTATAAATGACTTCTCTTTGCTAGAGGTGTAAAATCATAAACCAACAATATTGGACTATGTGATATTCTTCAGAAACTAATTTGTTTCTTTAGATTTGTTCAGGTTGTGGGTCCACATGCTACAACCACTTTTCCTAAAGTTCTCATATGTTAAAGGAACCCAAGAATATCTAGTTTCCTAGATATCACGGGATCTAAGAAGATTCGAGATTTGCCACTCCCTCTCTTCATATTTCTATCCATTGAACATCCCAATGAAGCAATTAACAAAAGCTTAGATAGAGTGAAATTTAGGACATCATTTATTATTGCCTTTCTTTACTTACTAATGATCTATGAAACATGGACACGAACACGGACAGGGAATATGCAAATGACAATATACAGCACAAAGATGCAATGAATTTTGAAAAAAAAAAAACTATGGCACAAGTAGGATAGGGATACACAAAAATATATAATACAATTAAACGTACATCATCTGCAATATACAATACAATAAATGTGGTATATTGGTAAGACAAATATGAAAATTTTGGGATACTGATACATTTTGAATACAATATTGAAAAAGCATACATGTATAAATGTTTTTTACGGTTCAACATCTCAAATATCATAAAATATTCACTAGTTAATTAAATTAATTATTTTGTGCATAATCATATCCTTCACTAGAAACTCAATATATATAAATTAATGCATATGCAAATCGAATAAAATTGTTAACCCATCACTTATAAATTTTAGCTTTTAACTTTCTAGACATGGATATATCTACCATACATCTTCGATATATGTAGGATATATTGCAAATTTTAGATACATTAAAAAGGTATTCGAGTTGTATCGGATCAATCATCAAAGTGTCAGAGTATCAAATATATATCCAACACATATATGGCGCCTCTTTCAAAGTATCAAATATATGATTTCATTTAGCTTATTCTTGTTTGCAAAAATGAAACGTTTTTCCTCATGGGCTACCTTATACTCATTTTATGTAGACTCTTGATTAGCCTTAGAGGATTTGGGAGCTGCCATTTGGTAGCATGAGCCTAAACTTAATAAATAAAAAATAATTCCTAGCCACTATACAACAAATAACTTAGCGTATTCCATTGAAAACCTTCACTTTCTCATAGTCATCTAGATAATGAACTTGGCAGCAACCATGATAGACTGAGTCTAGGTTGAGTGGTAACGAAAACTTGGCTGATTCTTGTGTAGAGCTTTCATTTTTGAGTCAAAATTCTCTCCAACTCAAGCACCCTCCTACCTAAGACCTTAGCAATAAAGGATATTAAGATGCTCCCAACGACCCTTCCTAAAAGCCAAATCCCTAGCACGAACAGCCCCATTCTCAACATCTAAACTCACAATCACAAGCATTGCAATTCTATTCTTAAGGTCCTCAGGACTAAGAGTTGCCATACAAATGGAGAAACATTGCGAGGCATCCCTTCTACCATGTACTATTCTCAAATTTTTGAAAATCTACAAGTTTTCTTCCTCTTTCACAAATGGCGTTTTTACCAAAATCTGTGAGGAATTTGTAATAAAGGAAAAAAAATAGATTCTCTAGGTTTAAACATATAATGTTGCAAAATTAATTTTTAGTAGAATGATGGGACTTTGAATTTTCATTATGATACTAAACTTTCATTTCTAGTTCCACCTTGTTACAGAAATCAATAAGCATGCTATGAGAATGTAGTCTTTACAAAAAAGACCTACAAGTTTTGCTAGTTAATCTCATCCTCTTATCGAGAAAAAAAAACTTTAATAACCATGCAACGACATTTTTCAATATTTTTTCCGAATTATTCTTTAAATTAGAGAAACTAACATGACAAATAACCCTAAAAAAAAATTAAGAAAAAGATGAATCTTTTATGAGAAGAAAATGATGAAACTAAGAAGGGGGAGAAAATTTCTCACCCCTTTGAGTTTCCTAATTTTCTGGTGGAGGCCGGTGATGTGATCGTCCAAATCCCCATGAATTGGATCGATTTGCAGCTGGATTTCATCGGAACTCCCCGCCGGCCTCGCGGTGAGACCTTCTCTGTAAATGTCAAATTTATTTTCAGTAATTCGTTACAAAAGAAGAACAGATCGAAAATTTCGATAAAATTGAGGGGTTATGGTGAGAAAAAAAAAAATAAGGGTTACCTCGATCGCAGAGGACCTGAGCCGTAGTAGGGATTCGCCATGAGAAGAGCGCGGAGAGGAAAGTGAAAGGGGAGAAGAGGGGAGGAAAGTTTTTGGACCGTCATTTGACTAACATGTACCGGTGTTTCTAAGTGCACCCACCAAACCAAATGGTAAGGGCACCGCGAAAAGGTAAGCTACAGATCTAGCGTTTTGCTAAGAGCACCCATCAAATTTCCACGCACCCTGTCCGTTTCCACTCCCGCCCTCTCCCGACCGCCAGCCCTCTCTCCCTCTGCTCCGCTCTCACTTTTGGGGGGTTTGGTTACTAGTCATAATTCGTGGAGTGTTTGTTGGCTTGCAATTCGGCTAGTACTGTATTCGGCTAGTACTGTATTTAAAAATTTTATCATTTTACCGTTTATTCCAAATCAGAATAAAAAAGAAGAGTTATAATCGAATTGAGATAGACAGTTTAAAATATTGTCATATATTATGACATGAGCCAATTTCAAATGTTAGAATTTATGGTGGCCCATTAAGTAATTTTTCAATCATAATTAGAATGCATCAAGAATCTACATTCAGTCAATTCTTATTTGTCATAATAATGGATAATTTTATAATGAAATACCTTGGTGATCGATATATTAACCATATGATCTCAAACTGGCTGATTAAAATGGAAAAGTGATATAAGAGTTTTCTACAACCGTAACATTCCACTAACGCTGAATAGATATTTTTATAGAATTGTTATTAGGCCAATTTTGTTATATGGTTGGAACGTTAGATTATAAAGAAACGTCATTGATAAAAGATGATAGTAACAGAGATACACATGTTTCGGTAAATATGCGATAACAAGAGAGATAAAAGTAAGTAATGAAGATATTTATATTAAAAAAGACATAATGCCCACGGAAGAGAAAACATGAGTGCTTACGACGATTTAGTCATGTGCAATATGGACATACAAATGTAACAGTTCAACACGTAGGACAAGTTAAAAGAGCGAAGGTATGCATTAAGAAAATATGGTTGGAAATGATGCAAAGATATGAATGTTAAAGACGTAGATGAAAACATGTAACTCGAAAGGAATGAGTGAAGAATGATCATTCATGTGGTCAATCTGAAGTCATTATTTTTTTGTTCATATAGTCTACCTCTAAATACTTGGAATAAAAATCTTAGTTGTTATTGTTATGAATCCTACCGTCCATGGTGGGGCGATTGGGGATTTATACTAGGCCTTTGAGTTAACAAGCCATAACATTTTGTTGGGTTTCCGACTTGAACTTTATGGTACTAGAATTTGGGTTAACACAAATTTTTTTTGGTCACAACAGAAAATGTAAAAATAATTCATTACTACTTGTTGTAATTTAGATGGTTTTAACCTAAATTTATCCATAAATATATTGTTTGAAAAAAAAATTGATTTAATTATATTCAGACCCCCTGTAATATGGGGTACTATAACTTAATACCCATCAAATTTAAAACTCTCCCTTAAGTCTTTGTGAGAGCAAATGGAGATTGGAGGCCGTTTAGGAGAATGGAGAATGACACGTGAGGTCCACATGTGGTAAAAGGACAAGTTTGCCCCTAAAAGGTACGGCTGGCGAGTGGGCCGTACCCAGCCCGGACTGAGCACGGCACAGTCGCCAGGGCATTGGCCCGGGATCAGCACGGCCCTTCGGGCATATGTCATGCCTGGGCCGACTCATTTTTTAAATTTTTTATTAATTATTAATTCTATTATTAAGTTAGTTTAAGAGAATAATTAGCTTAATTTGATTAGGTTTAATAAGAATAAATGATAGTAAAAATATAATTTTATTATATTAAACCTCATTACATTGATATAATTGCTCTATAAATCTCTTTAGAAATCATATAAAGCCCGAAAAAGGGGAGAGGATTCTGACCATCACCCTCAACTTATTCATAGTATTTTTTCTAAGAGATTTATGAGTTAAAAATTACATAAGAAATTTAAAAAATGCATAAAAATCCCAACAAATATAGAAATTACAATTTAAAAAAAAATAAATAAAAGTCTATTTTCAGTCATCGTCTGGTGAGGTCTCTAATTCTATTTCATTGGACGATTCTTATTCCCATTTTTCTGCGTCTAGCCAGTCCTTCTTCTGCATCTAGCCAGTCCTTCATGCAAACACACATCTCCAGTGTGTTTTCTGCTATTGAAGTTTTCCACTCCGTAAGCATTCTACCACCTGCATCAAAAACAGACTCCGATGCTACAGTAGATACCGGAGGAGTTGTTAGATCAAGGACCATTTTGAAAAGTACAGGATATATTTTTTCTTGTGATTCCACTAGGCCAAAATATCAAAGGCTTCATAATTTTCTGTGGACGCGTCATCTTCATAGTTAGCCCTTTCTAAATAATAATATAGTTCATTAAAATATGTACTAGATTACCTAGCCTTTTTTCGGTGAAATACGGATGATATTATTAGATTTCGGGTTTCTCTAGCAGTTGGTTCTTTTGTAAATTGTGTTTTATCACCATACATATCTTCATATGTTTTGTACATAATATCTAAACAAATTTTAATATCATTAACTAAATCCCTAACATTATCTTCATAATACATATTTTTATAAAATAAATCTACTAAAATTTCAAGTTCATCTAACTTACAACATGGATCCACAACAGTTGCAAAATATAATATGTATAGAAAATTTCTAAAATATTTATTAAATTTAGTTTTCATAGGTTGAATAATATGTTCAAGTATTGGGTGATTCCTAAATTTATTAAAAATTGAACTAATTTCGGTTAGATAATATAGCGCAATATGTGTAGTTAGGTAATAAGTGTCTGATAGTGCTCTAGTTGCAATTTTAAATTTACTTAAAACTTAGAAATGCAATGCAAATGGTGTCATTTATTAATATCTACACTAAATATTGGTAACTCAATTTCATTAAACATATTTAGTGCATCTTTATATTAAATTATTGTATTTAATATTTTATATGTAGAATTCCATCTTATTTTTATATCTAGAGGTAAAATTTTAGGTGAGATTTTAAAATTTCTACATATTTGTTTAAATACTTGTCTTCTTGGCCTACTATATTTAATAAATACTATTGTATTTCTAAGTTTAATTATTGAATCACTTACTATTCTTAATTTATTATGTACACATAAATTAAGTATGTGACTGTTCGCCATAAAATTGTAAATGGTTCTCTATTGAGCTATTTCAATAAAGGTTTACAATTCTAACGGTTTTCCGTTTACAGAAGATGAGAAAAAATCAAATTTCTCTTTTAAAACTGAGTTCTGAGGTAGCTGTGGAGGACGATCTTGCTCTCCGTTGACACTCCGCACAAACTCTTTCAATTGGCAGAAAAGGCTCTGGACTTCTAATCACAAAGGGTAATTTAAGAAGAAAATGATTGATCCCTTCTTTTTATATTTTTTCGCTTTTTATAGGGGTTTTAGGGTAACGTCCATGTTTCATTCGTTCGACCGTTAGTCCCACTACTCGAGAAGTGCCGTCATACTCGTCAGGTAGTTACTCCTACGATCGAAATAATGCTGCTACATTCGTTCGACAGTTGGCTTTACGATCTGAGGTGGCAACTTTCCTTATTCGGGTCGGGTGACTTTGTATTAAACCTCTCCTCGGAAGCTATGGATAGCATCGCGAATCTCAATTTTAGATTTGCAGATCTGTTCTGTCGCAGCTAGGTCGCGAACCTCGAACTTTAGGTTCGCAGATCTGCTGAGTCTAAATTAGCGGATCTGCTTTGTTTTCGACAGATGACTCCAGAATTTTTTGCCGATAAAACCCCCTCCAAAGTTTTCAAAACTCTCATAATTCTCTGCGGTGTTTTGGAATACTTTAGATATAACATTCTCCTTTGATGCGACGTAGGATTCTGTATTAGAATCTCCATCTTCTATATTTTCGAGAGTGCAATTCTGTATTAGAACTTTTAATTGAGGGCAGCACGATCCTGGTCAATATTTTGAACTCCCATTTCGAAAGAAACACGACTCTGTATTAGCGCCGTGAACTTGCTGCTTTTGAAGGAAAATGCGACTCTGTGTTAGTGCCACGATTTTCAACTCTTGAAGAGAATACAACTCTGTATTAGACTCGCAAATTTTCATTTCTAAAGGAACACGACTCTGTATTAGGGTCGCGAACTTTCATCTTTGAAGGAGAAAACGACTCTGTATTAGGATCGCGAACTTTCATTTTTGAAGGAGAAAACAACTCTGTATTAGGGTCGCGAATTTTCTCTTCGAAAGGAACACAACTCTATATTATGGTCGCAAACTTTTATCTTTGAAGGAGAAAATGACTCTGTATTAGGGTCGTGAACTTTCATCTTTGAAGAAGAAAACGACTTTGTATTAGGGTCGCGAATTTTCATCTTTGAAGGAAAAAACGACTTTGTATTAGGGTCGCGAACTTTCATCTTTGAAGGAGAAAACGACTCTATATTAGGGTCGCGAGCTTTCCTTTTGGTTGCGAAAAATCCGGAAGGCGGTTATTTTATACGGCGTAGGAATTGAGACTTTCTCTGAGCCGCATTAAATGAAAAGGTACTCACGAGATTCGGGACTGAGATCACATCCATCCGAAGATCTCGGTCGTCAAATCACCTGCTATATAACCACGATTTCATGAAATAGGTCATTCCTAACTTCTTTCTGAGAAATTTGAACTCCAGGCTTTTCTCCAAAGTTTTCAAGGCTTTTCATCTTCGGCCTCCATTAATCTCTGATTTTTTCGTGAAAGATTTTTTTAATCTGCAAAGATGACGAAGAAAGCTTCCTCATCTGATGCTTCTGCCAGTGGCTATCGAGACCTTCAAGCAACCTCTAGTTCGATAGTGGCTCGGCAGGAACCCGATTGGAAGTAATTTTCTTAACACATATTCGAAAGGCAGTCCCTTTCTTAATTTTTGTCTTGAATCCGAATGTTTCTTTTGCAGTTGATTACGCTTTGAATCCTTGGCCAAAGGATTATTATTTTGGATATTCAGGTGGCCATGACAGGAAGATAGAGTTCAGATTTGGCCAAATTTTCCCGTATTGCACCGCATCCGATAGCCAGGAAAAGGAAAAATTCTCAATTCTACTCGCTCAATATTGCGAGAGCTGATGACCACTGCTCCTTTTGAAGGAGACAAACGATCTTTGTTGAATAAACCTGCCTTTTTGTTCGGTGCCCGACAGTGGTTTAGATGATGGAGATTACAAGTGGCTTCGCCAGGTTGAAGGCCACAACTTGTTTCTCCCCAATATGGAGAGGTCCTACCCATTTCTATTTCTCCAATCATTTTCTGTACCCAGACGAACGGACTGGCATTTAAACAGGTTGCAAGACGGCGTCTTATTGGGAGGATTTAACGCACAAGGTGCCTTCCCTCGTTCCACTGGGAAACACTTTCGGGGGTTGTTCCCGGGGTCCTTTAAACAACACTTTCCTATAGGTGAAACACCCATAGTCGCTCAGACCTTCTTGCATCGATTCGTCAATGCACAAGGGGAGTTTCCAGTTCAAGACTTTCGTTCCCCCGGATGGGTTCACTGCTCTTCAAAAGGAGAGTGAGCAATTCTACTGATTTCTTTTTAAACGCTTTCAGAGATCAGCTTCAGCATGCGAAGCTGTATCGTACTATCAGGGCAGTTCAGCACGGTATTCCTGCTAGCAGGTTTCACTTCTTTGCTTTATTGGAATTGTACAACCCTGATACTTGTACAGTCTTTTCCCCTCGCGGCGAATTGGGTTTCGCCCTTCATGAAATGTATGAGATTTCGAGACTACCCATGAGAGACATCCCATATGAAGAGTATGTCTCTACTGGGGAAGAACTTTATCTGTTGAAAACTCAGGACCCTATGGTCTATGATACATATTGGGAATTGCTCTGTCATTACCACATTTGCACCCACACGTCCGGTGCTCGCAATGTGAAGCAGAAGTGGTTGCAATACCTTTTGACCAATTTTTAGAAGAATAAGCCTGATTTTACTCGCCTTCCTCCAATTTCTGAAAAAGAGGTTGAAGGAAAATTGCGAATTTCGGGACAAATGCTTACATCGCCGAGTCTTATGAGGACGTTTTCAAGATTGGAACGTCCTTTGAAAGTTTTCACTACCAAGCTCTCCAACGTTTATCTGATCCAAGCTTCTTAGCGGGCTACGTGATGGTTTGGTTGAAGAAATGCGTTATTCCTTTACAGGAAAGTATACCCGTTAGGGCCATATACTCAGCCGTCTTTCTTGCATTCGGTAGACGGCTCACGATGGTGTGTAGTCTTGATGTATTATATTTACTGCAAGCGCACAGTATCGTTGTAGCGCTGTACAGGTCGTCTCACAAGGATCTAAGGTGTTTCTGCGTTCTTACTTTCTCTATAGTTCAACGGACTAACTAAAGGTTCTAGATTGAGGTCGGATTAATCTAAGCAGCCTAGAATATAGAATCCACTAATTTCCAGCCATGTTCTTACTTCTACTATTTTCTTCTATCATAAAAATTCAATCTTTTTAGTTTAATTTTTACTTAAAGTGCCCTAAGCATGAGCTATCAAGTGTTGTGCAAGTATAGCTCATCAAAAGATGCTACTTCTTATAAAAATAAACTAATTCTTTTAGATAATTCAAATAAAAAGACAAAACCAGCAACCCCAATCCCTAACTAAGCATAGATTATCAAGAATCCTAATTCAAGTATAACCTATCAAAGTTCTAAACTTCGGGTCCTTGTATTTTAATCTTTCATTTGAGAAATCATGGCTTTATTAATTTTATTTAAGAAGAAAAATATTAGAAAATAATTACATGGTGGATCTTAGCTTCATCTACACGTTAGAGCTGATCTAATTAGCTACTCATGATTTTTACTAAGGAAGATCAACTTTTTATTCATAGAATGATAAACCATAATCTAGAAAGCGGTAAACCCTAATCTAGAAAGCAGTAAACCCTAATTTAAAAAGCAATCAAATCTATGCAGAAAGAAAATAAGAATCTCAAGAATAATGGGTTACCTCTGGACACGGTGTTGTGGCCGTCGACCTTCAGCAAAAACCCCAACTTTATTGAAGAGAAAAATCGAATACAAAAATTCCAGATTTCAGTATCCCGTCAAAATACAAGGGTTAGCCCATAAATAGGTATCGGAAACCAAACCCTATTTCTAGCAGAACCACAAGACCTATAAATTTACAATTAAGCCCACGACAAAAATTACTCTGATACGGCCACTTATGAGCCGCTATTTAGCGGTTAATACCACTATTTAGCGGCTCCATTTTGAGCAATTGCATTAAAATTTCTTCTATAGAAGTATCTTCTCTTTTACTCTTCACTTTCTTAACTGTATTTAACTTCTACTTCCTATAGTACTTTGATGTTGTAGTCTCGCCCGCTTTAGAAACTTTTCGGCGTTTGATTTCCTAGTCCAACTCTGGTTTCATGCCTTTTCCTTGTATAATTTGGATTACCTGCAAAAGACACTAAAAATACCCAAGTAGCATTTATTTATATACAAAAACAGATAAAGTATGAGAGAAAAAATACAATATATGATATTCATCACACCCCACACATCTTTTGCTAGTTCTCGAGCAAAACCTAAACCTAAAAAGAAAAACAAAAATCCTAACTCACTTTCGCAGGAATCGCGATTACACTTAGCACGTGCAACAAGCCTTTAAACCCCTAGGTTACCCTAGTGGACGAGTGTTGTCTCGTGAGGATTTGCAGTGAATATACCCACAAAATTCAAGAAGAAAATAGATTAAGGAATAAAGAAAAGAAAAATAAGGATAACCGAAAATTAAGAAAAATAAAAATTTTATACAAAAGAAAGAAAAAATCTTTTTTTATATTTTCGTCAATTGGTCTCACTAATATACAAACTTAAGAACGCATTTAGATTATCAATTTTTAAATCGAGCATCATAACAGATACACTTATCATTTTAATCAAAAATTTAAATCTTATCTTTCAATACCTACTAACAGATAATTTATTGGCTCCTATACATCTACGTGCATGTGTAATAGTCTAGTTTGGTTTTTGGACTCCAACTCTAACTCATGATTCATCTCCTCTCTCATAATTTTTTTTTCTTTAAGAATATTTCACCTTTAATGCGAGTATTCACGCTTGCTTAGGCGCAAAATACCCAATTACTTAGTTCATACTCTTTTTTTTTCTCTTTTTTTTTTCAAGAATATTTCACCTTTCATGTGAATATTCACGCTTGCTTAGGCGCAAAATACCCGATTACTTGGATCATACTCTTTTTTTTTTCACTCTTGAGACTATTGCCTTAATACCAGGCGCACCCCATTATTTTATTCTCACTTTTTTTTTAGAGAGAGAAGACTTACTCATTCGTTATTATCTTTATCCTTAACCTAATAAACTATTGTGAGGTGAAAAATAGATGTATAATTGCCTCAAAACTACTGTTAGCGATATTTATTTTTCGGATTTTAATCTTTTTTTCATAAAATTCAAAGTGTATCGTCCAATCTACTCTCATATCCAATTTCAAATCTAAATTTTGTTCATTTATCTGTAATTAGTTTGATCTATTGATGAAAACAATTTTTTTTTTATCTTTTTTATCTTTTTGTTGGTCACCCTAAAAACTACCCAAAGTGTAAAATAAAGAAACCCAAAAACCTCAAAAAAATAAAATGAAATAAAAATAAAATCCTAAAAATCCTAAAAAAAGAAAAAAGAAAATAAAATAAAATAAACATCTCCTAATACACTCCCCCACACCTAAACTTGTGTATGCCCTCATACACAAATCATTGGTGTCGTCCTCTTTGCCTTCTACTAGATTCATCATGTGCAGGATGTGCTCGTGTTATAGAAGACTCACACCTATAAATCTGTTTCAACCGGTGCCAAATTTTTCCAAGACCTTGCCAGACGACGTTGATTTGCTTAGAGGGATCAGCTGGCAAGTCTTGGTCAAAGAAGGCATCATCCTCCTCCTCTTATGTCAAGTCAGTGGCATATATATCCTCGTTATCAGCATGTCTGTTCCAATCTTCTGGAACAGCAGCATGATATGTCACTGAAATATGTTCGGTAGTGATCAACACGCGTGAGGGTGCGTCAAATTCGGCACTAGATATAAACTTGCGACACAACTGTGTAATTAAACACGGCAAAGGTAAACTAGTCCTCGACCGCATCTTAGCATCAATAATAGTGTCGAGTAGCTGTGTGCACATACAGAAGTGATAATCTTGACGCATAATACAGTCAACAACATAAAGTGTGGGCGTGTAAAAAGACGACATATGTGTAATGCCCATAACATTAGTGTTGACCCAGCGGCAAGTTGCGTGAATATTGCGATAGAGTGTCTTGCTGCTGATCCCTTTATCATGTGTTATTTTGCAGTTTGGGCCCATCCGTGTAAGATAATCCTCAATCTTACCGGGAGTGTGATTCCCGGTGTGAAGGAAGATACCCGTAGAAGCTGAGATGGCCGCTGCGTTCATTTCATATAATTGGCCGCGCCAATGGAGGTTTATGGTTTTGTGATCGTCCGAAATGTCGGATTTCGCAAAACTCGCATAAAATTTCTCCACCAACTATGGGATGTAGAATGCATTAGATGAATAAATGAGGTAATTCCAACTCAGAGTTTCGATTGCAGCGGCAAAATAAACACTAAATTTCTCCAAAAAACTTCTCACAAACAAATCTACCCATGATATCGTACGGTAATTATCAATTTGCAATCTGATCAACACAATAAATGTAGAAGAGAGAAATAGTACCTCCCCTGAAGTTTCAGGGGGAAAATCCACAGTTTGACCGCTGAATAGCGGTGTATACCGCGGTTTGGCGGCTTGGAGTTCACGGCTAGCCGAGAGCTTCGGGGTGATTGTCTACGTTGGTGATATGGACCTTTGAAGCACCTCTGGTCGAAGAAAAGTTGAAGATCCTACACTATCCTGCAAAGAGAAAAACAAAAACCAAAGGAGAAGTGGGGAAGGAAGGGGGGCAGCTAGGGTTTTGGAAGAAATGATTTGGGGAAAGATGAGGGCTGCTTGGGTATATATAGGGATGGAAAATTACCGTCAGCTCCTCATCTTTTCCTAATTTTACTTTAAAACCCTGCATCACGTTAGTAACATAATATACATGCTATTATACACATGACTACATGCTTTTATGCATAGATTGGATCGTGAAGTGTCACGACCTCTACATTATCGCTCACTCGAGATTCTAAAAATGGTTTTAATCGGTGACCGTTTACTTTGAATAAATTACCATTTTTAGGATCCTCGAGATCAACTGCACCGTGATGGTGCACTGTCCGTAATATGTACGGTCCACTCCATCTTGACCTCAATTTTCCTGGGAATAAATGTAGGCTCGAATTATATAAGAGAACTTTTTGTTCAGGTGCAAATGACTTGCGAATGATTGCTTTGTCATGAAACACTTTTGTTTTCTCTTTATAAATCTTGGCACTCTCATATGCGTCCCGTCTTATCACATCAAGCTCATTACTTTGTAATCTCCGCTGCTCGCCAGCTTTTTCGAGCTCAAAATTTAGAAATTTGATTGCCCATAAAGCTTTATGCTCAAACTCCACCGGTAAATGACATGCTTTTCCAAATATCAAACGATATGGAGACATGTCATATTAGTCTTGTAAGCAGTACGGTAAGCCCATAATGCATCAGCTAGCTTACGAGACCAATCTTTTCTATTATGATTTACTGTTTTCTCCAAAATCAGTTTGATTTGGCGATTGGAAACTTCCACTTGCCCACTAGTTTGTGGATGATACGGTGTGGCTAACTTGTGGGTAATGGAATATTTCTGCATAAGCGCCTCAAATGACCGGTTGGTGAAATGGGTACCATTATCGCTAATAATAGCTCGAGGAATGCCAAATCGAGAAAATATATTCTCTTTTAAAACCTTGACAACTACTTTGTTGTCATTCGATTTTATGGCTATTGCCTCTACCCATTTAGAAACATAATCAACAGCAACTAATATGTATTGGTTTCCAAATGAGTTAGGTAACGGTCCCATAAAATCTATACCCCATACATCAAAGATTTCGACCTCAAGGATGGGTTGCAGAGGCATCATATTGCACCGTGAATTTTGCCAACGAATTGGCATCGTGTGCATGCTTTGCAATATTCCACGGCGTCTTTGAAAATAGTTGGCCAATAGAAACCACTCTGCAATACCTTTTCGGCCGTTTTCCTGGGACCAAAGTGTCCTCCACAAGCTAGATCATGACAAAAAGAGAGGACACTTTGTATCTCATCGTTAGGTATGCATCGACGTATGATTTGGTCTGGACAACATTTGAACAGATATGGTTCATCCCAGTAAAAGAATTTTACTTGGGATAAGAATCTATATCGATCCTACTTGGACCAATGGGATGGAATCTCCTTAGTCACAAAATAGTTCACAATGTCAGCAAACCATGGTTCGTGCATCAATGCAAACAGTTGCTCATCAGGAAATGATTCATTTATGGGGCACAAATTAGTTGGAGCATTGGGCAGACGAGACAAGTGATCAGCTACTGAATTATCCGCACCTTTCTTGTCTAATATCTCAAGATCAAACTCTTGTAGCAAGAGGATCCATCGAATAAGCCTTGCTTTTGCATCTTTCTTGGTTAACAAGTATTTCAAAGCAGCGTGATCAGTGTATACTGTAATTCGTTATCCAATCAAGTAGGAACGAAACTTTTCAAGTGCAAAAACGACTGCCAGAAACTCTTTCTCTGTGGTAGAGTAGTTCAATTGGGCGTCATTAAGTGTCCTACTTGCATAGTAAATCACATGTGGCTGCTTGTTAATACGTTGACCAAGGATGGCACCGATAACGTAATCAGATGCATCACACATGAGCTCGAAGGGTAAGCTCCAGTCTGGCGCATGAATAATAGGAGTGGTGGTCAGCACCTTCCTGAGCTGCTCAAATGCTCTTAGACAATCAGGCGTGAAATTGAATGGTACTTCCTTGGCTAGTAAATGTGTCAAAGGCCTAGCAATTGTGCTAAAGTCTTTGATAAATCTTGTATAAAAACCAGCATGACCAAGAAAGAATCGTATATCTTTCACTGATTGCGGAGGTGGCAGATTATTGATGAGGTCTACCTTGGCTTTGTCAACCTCGATACCGTTCTTCGAGATGACATGCCCTAACACTATGCCATTTTTGACCATAAAATGATAATTTTCCCAATTGAGTGTCAAATGCTTCTCATTACAACGTGTAAGAACTAACTCTAGATGATGCAGACACTCTTGGAATAAATCTCCGAAGATAGAAAAATCATCTATGAAAATTTCAAGAAATCGTTCAACCATGTCAGAGAAAATACTTACCATGCACCTTAGGAACGTGGCAGGTGCATTGCATAACCCAAAGGGCATGCGTCTGTATGCAAAGGTGCCGAATGGACATGTGAACGTGGTCTTTTCTTGATCCTCCGGAGCGATGGGAATTTGGTTGTAACCAGAGTATCCATCTAGAAAACAATAGAACTCATGTCCGGCCAACCGTTCCAACATCTGATCAATGAATGGTAAGGGGAAATGGTCCTTTCTAGTTGCAGCATTAAGCTTCCTATAATCAATGCAGACTCGCCATCCTGTCTGCAAACGCATCGGGATAAGTTCATTTGCATCGTTCTTGACTACAGTGATTCCGGACTTCTTAGGCACTACCTGGACTGGGCTTACCCATGCGCTATCAGAGATAGGATAGATAATCCCATTGTCAAGACACTTAAGAATATCTTTCCTCACAGCTTTTTTCATTACCAGATTCAACCTACGCTAAGGATCTCTTGTAGGTCGTGCATTGTCTAGCAAATGAATTCTATGCTGCACTATAGAAGGACTTATCCCCTTAATATCGGCCATACTCCAGCCTATGGCTTCCCTATGTGCTTTCAACACTGATATGAGTTTTTCTTCCTGAGCGTTAGTCAATTCTGAAGAGATAATGACTGGTAGTGTGTCGTGCTCACCCAAGAAAGTGTACTTGAGATGACTCGGAAGGGCCTTCATCTCAAGCTCGGGTGGACACTCAATAGATGGTCGTAACTGAACTCGTGGTTCAGTCATCAATGGCTCAGGTGGAAGTTTCCATTGAGTGGAAGACACATAGTTAGATGATTCATCGAGCGTCTCCAAGGATGCACTCTCATCAACTAAATCATTCAGCTCATCAAAGAATTTCTCCTCTTGGTGTTCACTAGACAACCCTTGGATCATATTCACTTCTAGGGGCTCGTCATGTGGATCACTGGGTTGGCGCTCTAAATTGAATATATTCAAGTCAAGTGTCATATTTCTAAAGGAAAGTCTCATCGATCCACTCCGGCAATTGATAACAGCATTGGAAGTAGCCAAGAATGGACGTCCCAAAATAACTGGGATACAATGGTGTGGATTCACTACAGGTTGAGTTTCGAGAACTATGAAATCAACTGGGAAGATAAACTCCCCAATTTTAATCAAGACATCCTCAATTTCTTCCATAGGTGTCTTTACGGATTTATCAGCTAGCTGTAACGTAATCCTTGTTGGTCTCAACTCTCCCAGTCCTAACTGCTGGTATACTGAATAAGGAAGCAAGTTGACACTTGCTCCTAAATCTAGTAAAGCCCTTTCAATCACTGTAGTCCCTATAGTGCAGGAGATAATAGGACTTCCAGGGTCTTTATACTTTACAGGTGCTGACTGAGAGAGGATACTAGATATGTTAGCAGCTAAGAAGACTTTCTTTGGAACATTGGTTGTTCTCTTCTTTGCGCATAAATCCTTTAAGAATTTTGCATAAGCAGGTACTTGTTGGATTGCATCAAGAAGATGAACATTGACCTTAACTTGCTTGAATAACTCAAGCATGTGCTCCACCTGAGGAGAATTTTTCTTCAAACGATTTGGATAGGGAGCCTTTGGCTTATAAGTATGGTCAATTGGAGGATCAGAATTAGAAGGATCAGATTCTTCTGTCGTGCCAGTGGGTAGATCGTGGGATGATAATGATGAATCATGAGGTGGTGATGGAATCGTGGTATCAGGGAGTGTAGCTTGCCGTACAATAGGAGTGGAATCAGGTGGCATGGCTACGTGATTGTCAACCAGTTTGCCAGATCGAAGTGTGTGAATGGCATTAATTTGGTTGACATGCAACTGATTCAAATTTGAGGAACTGGCATTAGGATTTGTTATGGGTTGACTTGGAAAAGTGCCATTGCCACGTTCACTCATTTGATTTGCTAGTTGTCCAACCTGCTGCTCTACACTCTTAATGGATTGAGAGTTTACGAGCAGGTGCTGATCTGTTCTTTGAATGAAATCAGTTGACACTTTCATAAGATTCTGCATGTATATGTCAAGGTTGGACTGAGACTTGAGAAGAGTTTCAATATTCTTCTCAAGTGATTGAAGTCGCTTTTCTTGATCATTATTAGACCCCTGTTGTGGATATGAGTGATTTTGTGCAGGTGGTCTATTCTGGTCGTTCCCATGATTTGAAGTATTTGGGTATTGATAAGCACCCATATTTGGTCTTGGGAACTGACCAGTAGCTGGAGGCTGCATGTTGGAGTTCGGGGCTCCCTGATATTGTTCTTGACCCCATGAGAGATTTGGATGGCTCCTCCAGCCAGGATTGTATGTCGGAGCGTATGGATTATTGACGGGTCTTTGATACATAGCATTAGCTTGCTCAAGTGTGGGACCCATAGGATTTACTAACAATGGACACTCCTCCATAACATGGTTGGGAATTCCGCAATTAAAACATGTGGGACTTTGGAGTTGATTCACTTGACCCACTGGTGGACTGAGCACTAGGAGTCTCCAGTGTCTCAATTCTTCTCATAAGGGTTGCGATCTTTGCTTCAGCAGCTATAGAGCTATCGATACTATGCATCCCACTCTTATGAGCAGAATTTGATATACTGGGCTTCTCAGTGGAACTCTCCCACTGCATAGTCTTCCATGATAAGTCTTCAAGAAAGTCCCATGCTTCATCCTCGTTTTTCCTCATAAACTCCCCCTGACGCATGGATTCCAGAAGAGTTTTGGATGTGTAATCAAGTCCTTCGTATATGATTTGACACAACCGCCACTTTTCTATCACATGGTGGGGGCACTGAGCTAATAAATCCTTAAATCGTTCTAAGTATTTCCAGAAGGGTTCTCCTGGCACTTGACGGAATTGATTAATTTGATTTCTGATTCGTGTTGTCTTGTGCGTAGGATAATACTTCTTGAGAAACACTGTAACGAATTCATCCCAAGTAGTGATTGAATCAGTATGCATACTGTACAACCACTTCTTGGCATTATCCTTAAGTGCAAACGGGATGAAACGGAGCTTAATTGCGTCCTCTGATAAGTTTTGCAGTTTAATCATTACGCATACTTCTTGAAATTCACTGATAAAGAGATATGCATCTTCTAAATCAGAACCAGTGAATTTGGGAAGCATACTAATGTACTGTGGTTTTAATTCGTAGTGATTACCCGCTGCGTGTGGAAGTTTGATGTATGATGGTAATGATGTACGCAACGGGTAATATCGATCCTGAAGGATCGGGATCGGCTGGTCCATCTTGTCTCCCATGAACAAATCTGATCTCACAAGTCGACCAAATTGATCACGGGTCCAATGTGGCATGAACCAGCGACCGTGAGTGTATGCGTGAACTTCCTAAACTAATGCAAGAAGTGGGGTGTGATGGAGAGATAAAATGGTGGAATGATATGAGCAAATAAAAATGTGGTTTCTACTGTTCCTAATTTTTTTATTTTTTATTTAATTTTTATACACAACCAGGAAACAAAAATACAGCAACAGAGAAAATTGGAATTCAAAACGTACCTCCTTGGCCGCCAAATGGCGGTTCTACCCGCTAAATAGGGGCAAAAATAAAGAAGTGGATTCTGATATTTTTTCCACTTGGTCCAGAGGCTCTTCCAATTCTTTCAATCTTCCTGTATCTGTACTTTCTATTTCCTGCACACTCACACACACTGTTAACCCGTAAAATGCTAGAAAAAAAAAAGAAAAACACCGTTGATCCCCGGCAACGGCGCCAAAAACTTGATGTGTTATATTTACTGCAAGCGCACAATATCGTTGTAGCGCTGTACAGGTCGTCTCACAACGATCTAAGGTGTTTCTGCGTTCTTACTTTCTATATAGTTCAACGGACTAACTAAAGGTTCTAGATTGAGGTCGGATTAATCTAAGCAGCCTAGAATATAGAATCCACTAATTTCCAGCCATGTTCTTACTTCTACTATTTTCTTCTATCATAAAAATTCAATCTTTTTAGTTTAATTTTTACTTAAAGTGCCCTAAGCATGAGCTATCAAGTGTTGTGCAAGTATAGCTCATCAAAAGATACTACTTCTTATAAAAATAAACTAATTCTTTTAGATAATTCAAATAAAAAGACAAAACCAGCAACCCCAATCCCTAACTAAGCATAGATTATTAAGAATCCTAATTCAAGTATAACCTATCAAAGTTATAAATTTCGGGTCCTTGTATTTTAATCTTTCATTTGAGAAATCATGGCTTTATTAATTTTATTTAAGAAGAAAAATATTAGAAAATAATTACATGGTGGATCTTAGTTTCATCTACATCCTAGAGCTGATCTAATTAGCTACTCATGATTTTTACTAAAGAAGATCAACTTTTTATTCATAAAATGATAAACCCTAATCTAGAAAGCGGTAAACCCTAATCTAGAAAGCAGTAAACCCTAATTTAAAAAGCAATCAAATCTATGCAGAAAGAAAATAAGAATCTCAAGAATAATGGGTTACCTCTGGACATGGTGTTATGGCCGTCGACCTTCAGCAAAAACCCCAACTTTATTGAAGAGAAAAATCGAATACAAAAATTCTAGATTTCAGTATCCCGTCAAAATACAAGGGTTAGCCCATAAATAGGCATCGGAAACCAAACCCTATTTCTAGCAGAACCACAAGACCTATAAATTTACAATTAAGCCCACAACAAAAATTACTCTGATACGACCACTTATGAGCCGCTATTTAGCGTCTAATACCGCTATTTAGCGGCTCAATTTTGAGCAATTGCATTAAAATTTCTTCTACAGAAGTATCTTCTCTTGTAATCTTCACTTTCTTGACTGTATTTAACTTCTACTTCCTGAAGTACTTTGATGTTGTAGTCTCGCCCGCTTTAGAAACTTTTCGGCGTTTGATTTCCTAGTCCAACTCTGGTTTCATGCCTTTTCCTTGTATAATTTGGATTACCTGCAAAAGACACTAAAAATACCCAAGTAGCATTTATTTATATACAAAAACAGATAAAGTATGAGAGGAAAAATACAATATATGATATTCATCAGTAGTGTTCAAAGCGGGTTAAGGAGATTGGCCGTCAAGTTTTGTAACGTCAAGAAGGAGCAGAACAAGAAAGGAGAATGGATCATTAAGACTCCTAACCCGCGTGTAGAACTTTCCTATACTTATTTGATGGCCTGACTAGTTCTACACTGCCCCACTTTGATGAGCCCCGCAGATCAACTTAAATGCTCCCAAAGTATAACATTATGAGAGGTCGCAGTGGAAAGGGAGCTATATGGCCGCATCCGCAAGACCCTCCGTTACCACGCAAATTTCGAATTATTCAAATGTTTTTCGTACTTTCCAAATGTTGGGTACAAGGAGGAATTCGCGGATATTGCATGTGCTGACAAGTTCACAGTTCTATCTCCAGGGTGTTTCTGGTGGTTAATAAATATCCGTCCAGGACATTTGGTTCTCCGTTTAGGGGACTATTGTTATATAGAACCTTACTACCCGAGTCGTTTCGCTCGACAGTTCGGGTATGATCAACTCTATGTCGGTAATCCCAACTAGGAAATAAGTTTCATTGGGAATTCTTTTGAAGGAGCTCAAGCTTGGTTCCACTTTGTCGTAGACGGTACCCAGGCTAAATTTGATCTCCCAATCAACCGAACTCGTATATGAGTTTTGGTTTCTGCAAATGGTTCGCGGATGCTAACTCCGCTCTCAGAGCTTCAATATAAATTTTACTTGTCTGAGGAGATCAAAGTCTGGTATGCTCAGAAGAAAAAGGCCGGCAGCACGAAGGTGGCAGGAATAGAGGATTTCGGAGCAGAAGGTGCTTCTGAAGAGTTGGAACCAGCAATCCGATAGGGGGAAGAGGATAATAGTGCATTGGTCTTATCGACCTAGCCTATCTCTCTTGACGTTTCTCCACTTCCCACTTTGAAGGAGACTTCTCCTTTAGACTTTTTGCTAGTTATGATCGGTTTTCTTACTGAAAGGACCAGATTGTCCTTTTTGAAAGTTCTTCGTTTGGCATTTTTGTTAAAAGTCCTGTAGATTCGCGCCTGATATAGTTCAATACTCTATTGAGCTTCCAACTGTTTATTATCCAAGGCTTCTAATTCCTGGAGCCTTTGCTGATGCCGTTCTTTTTGCGTCATCCTAGTCGTTAGTGCGACTCGTAACGATGGAATCTGAATTTCCAAAGGTAAGACTGCTTCTGACCCGTACACTAAAGAAAAGAGTGTGGCATTGGTAGGGGCTCGGACTGTAGTGCGATATGCTCACAGACATTCTCCGAGTTTCTCATCCCAGTCCCTTTGATTGGATGACACAAACTTTTTGAGGAGTTTTACAATGGTCTTGTTGAAAGTTTCTGCTAGACCATTGGCTGCAGGGTAATATGGCGAGGAAGCTACATCTTCGATCATGTATTTGTTGCAGAATCAAAGAATACTTAGCTCACGAACTGAGGGCCGTTGTCATGAACAATTCTCTTGGGCACTCCAAACGATAAAGCACGTGGTGCTTAATGAACTTGATCACATCTGATAACTTTACCTCAGTTAGAGAAATGGCTTCATTCCTTTTCGAAAAAGTCTGTTATAGCTAGAATAAACCGGTGCCCTCTCGTTGATGGCGGAGAAATCGGCCCGACAATGTCCATACCCCATTGCTCAAATGGCCACGATGTAGCCATTGGGTGGAGGTATTTTGGAGCTTGATGTATAAAGTCTACATGTATTTGGCAGGCTTGACACTTCTTGGCGTAGTTAACCGCTTCTGTCATCATCTTAGGCCAGTAATAACCCATTCTTCGTATTCTATCCCAGAGTTTTGGTCCTGGCTAGTGTGCTCCGCAAATGCCAGCATGAGCTTCTTCAAGTACTTTCCGAGCTTCTCGGTTAGAGAGACAGCAAAGTAAGATTCTGTCATAAGATTTCCTGTACAATGTCTGGAGCTCTATATTATAGTAGAACCGAATAGCCCTTCTTTGGATCGCTCTGGCTTCTTTTGGATCTTCGGGTAATATGCCGTAAAGGACATAATCTATATGAGGGAATCACCAATCCCTTAGTTCTAGACTTGACTCGAAAACACCAGTCTTGTCTTCCTGTTGCTCCCTCAATTCCTCTTTGAGTTCGTCCTTTGGACAGAATAATTCTCTACTCCCTACCGTAATTTGCCTTTTAGCATGTTTGGGTAAGGCCAATGTAGCAGCTAAGGAAGCCAGTGCATCTGCATAACTATTTTGATGGCGCTTCACGTGGCTGACATAGAAACCATCGAAACCATTGGCTATTTTAATTACTGCGCGATAATACGACAAAAGATCCTCATGTTTGATCTCATATTCTCCCTTAACTTGGTTTACGACAAGTTGAGAATCTCCATATACTTCTAAATATTTGACCCCCAATTGTTTAGCTATCTTTAAACCGATTAGGAGGGCATTATACTCCGTAACATTGTTGGAGCACGGACTTGTTAACGAGTAAGCTCAAGAAATGATGTGGTTGTAAGGAGAGACGAAAACAACTCCTACCCCCACTGTCATTTTTCCCTCGGATCCCATTCGGGAGGCGCCGTCAAAGAAAAATTGCCATACACCTTTTGCGACAATATTTGCCTCCGAAAACTCTTGCGAGTTGTCTTATTTTAGAATCAGGCTCCATTCACCCAACTCTCCAGAAATTTCTTCGTACAACTTAGAGGATGTCGGGATTGGGTGCTCGGCTAGGAAATCGGCTACGGCCTATTCCTTAATATATTTTTGCGGGACAAAATACATATCATATTGTGATAGCAAAATAGCCCAATTGGATAGCCTCGAATTCAATGATCCGGGTTTAGTCATTAATATTCTCAGGGGGTTAACTCTCGATATAACGTGAATGGTTTGTCCAACTAAATAGTATCGCATTTTCTGTACTGCAAACACTAAAGCTAAACATTCCTTCTCCATTGGGTTATATCGGTGTTCCACCCCGATCATCATTCTGCTGAGGTAATAAATAGCTTGTTCGTGACCCGACTCATTCTTCTGCGCTAATAAGGCTCCCAAGGAGTGGTCCATAGCCCTCACATATAGCAGGAAAGGTATTTCCGAAACTGGGGCTACGAGCACTGGTGGTTTCATGAGGTATTGTTTGACTTTCTCGAAAGCCTTTTGGCATGCGTCATCCCAAACCAATGACACTTCTTTTCTCATTAACCTGGTAAACGGCTGACATTTACCGGACAAATTTGATATGAATCTACGAATGTACGCCAGCCTACCTTACAATCCCCTTAATTTTTTGAGGTTGCGGGGAGGTGGCATATCTTTGATAGCCTTAATCTTGTCCGGGTCGAGATAAATTTCTTTGGAAGTAACCACGAAGCCGAGGAACTTCCCACTGGAGACCTCCAGAAAAGATTTAGTTGGGTTCATCTTGAGCTGGTGTTTCCTTATGAGGTCAAACACTGTCTTCAAATCTTGCAGGTGATCACTCTTATTCTTACTTTTAATTGCTAGATCATCTACGTAACATTCCACTGTCTTTCGCAGATGCTCTTTGAATATTACGTTCATAGCGCGTTGATACGTGACACCTGCATTCTTCAGGCCAAAGGGCATGACCGTATAACAGTATACTCCAAACGGTGTTCTGAAAGACGTATGTTTCTCATCATCAGGGTATATCTTTATCTGATTATACCCTGAGAACCCATCCATGAATGTCATATGTTCGTACCCACAAGTATTATCTATCATAACATCTGTGATGGGTAACGAAAATTCGTCCTTAGGGCAGGCCTCAGTCAAATCTCTAAAATCAATACAAATCCGGATTTTTCCATTCTTCTTGGTTACAGAAACTATATTCGCGACCTAATCAGGGTGTTGTTCTTCACGAATAAAGCCTGACTCGATCAATTTTTTGATTTCAACTCCAATAGCTTCCATGATCTCTGGGCGAAATCTTCGTTGTTGTTGCTTTACTGGCTTAGCATTTGGTCGAATGTTCAGTTTGTGAACCGTGACACTTGGGTCTAAACCTGGCATTTCCTCATAGCCCTAGGCGAAAATGTCGATGTACTCACGAATGAGGGATATTAATTCCTCTCTCTCTTCCGAGGATAGCTTCTCATTTATAAATATGGATTTAGAATTCTTTTCATCCCCCATATTTATTTGGATTACTTTATCTTCGGTTGGAGGCTCGGGCTGTTCAAACTGAATTTCCCACTTCGCATTAAGATGTTTGGCCCAGGGGTCATCTTTTATCGGCGAGGCTTCACCTAGGTCTTCGTTTTCTTGGATCGCGGAGGCCATGTTCGCGGACACTTCGTGGAAGATCATGCCAACACTGACTTCTGAATCCCAGCAGGATGATTCTGACGAATGATCGAATTGTCTTTCTTAAGTTTTCTCACCTGAGGAACCATCGGGAGTGGTGATATATCTCAACCCCCTGCCGGTCTTCTGATAATAATTTGGCATTTTCTCCTCTGGGACAAAGGGTTGGAGAATTGTTCTTCCCTTTCCAAATTTCAACCACCTGCCTTTGGCCAGGTTATACCCCATTTTCTTTATTAGTTTATGAGAATTTTCATCGTAATGGAAGAACTTAGAATTTTCCTGTTCTTCTTCAGAGTCTAAGTATTTCTTTTTGTTTTTGTGACTTGCCCTTCCGAATATTATGAATTTCTGAGTTCCGTCCTTAGGAGGAACTTCAAAAACGGCCTTATTGGCACTTTCATCGTCATCACTTAGTTTGTGAAAGGACGATCAGATAGGCGCTTAGAAAGAAGCCAGAGCGTATATTTTATCTAAGCAATCGCTGAACGCATCAGTGCTAGTACTTGAGGGTTTAGAATCCACACCAGAAGAATAAGTAAACTCTAAACTTTCATTTATCACCCACTCACCATCAAAGTGAACAGTGTTATTTTCATCAAGGCCTTCAAGGCTTATCACAATGGGCTCACCGTCCCAAATTACATCGTCGGATTCCGAATCTTCGATCCTGATTTTGTGTCGGCTTCATCACCGCTGTCAGAGGCGTCTGGAGCAGGCTGATCTGAAGTATCGAATGCATCTTGGTATAGTAAAGCACAGGAAAGTAGTTTTCGACTCCTCTAAAGGGTTGCTTTTCCGCGACCAGCGTTTTTACGTTTCCGTCTTTATCCGCATATCTCATGCATTGATGTAGTGTGGACGGCACAATGAGGTTATTATGGATCCAGGGTCTCCTCAGTAGCAGATTGTAAGACACGTCAGTATCTATCACATAGCACGTGACTTTCGTTTTCAAGTCGCCGATTTGGCACTTAAACTTTATCTTGCCCAATGGTCTACTACCGTTGGCATTGAATCCAAAGATAGTAGTACTGGTTGTTGCTAACCTGTTCATCAGGACTCCAAGGTACCATAGCATCCTCCGTGGCATGATGCTTAAGGCTGAGCCTGGATCAACTTGAATGCGATCGGTCTCCGCTGATCCTATGTATCCTTTGTAATACAAAGGGCGGTGATACTTATTGCTTTTAACTTGCATGTCTTTCGGAGAGAAAGTGATGCAAGGGATGTTTTTACTAGAGGTCTGGTGACATGTTGCGCAAAAAGATTCTTCCTTCTCGACCATTTCTGGTATCTGCACCAGAAATACCTCTGAATCTTGTAGAGCTTCTCCCAATGCTTCTCTAGTTGATTTAGAAAGCTTCAGGAGCTCATACAATATTATTCTTGTGGGAATATTAGCTAACTGTGTTAAGATGTCGAATTGAAACGACTTCTGTAAATCTTCCGCAGACTCTTTCCCTTTTTTCTTCAGAGCTTTGTTAAACTTAAGCTCTTTTTGTTTAATCTTCTCTGGAAGTGGCCGGGATTCTGCGGCCTTCCCATAATTCTTTAAGTAATTTTTTCCCGAACAGATCCCAGAGGGAGGTAGATCCACGTTAGCCACTAGAGAGTCTCTGATTTCTTCTTCCGAATCTGTTAGAGTAGGAATGCTCTTGTCTTCTTCAGAAATTATGGAGACGACATTATAAGTTAGGATCTTCCCTTTTTGTTTTTTTCTAGATGAATTGGAAGTCCATTGTTCATCATTAAGGAGATCTGCATGTACCCACATTATCTCCCCTCTATTAGTTTCAAAAGGGGATAGTCCTTTCTCCTACTGTTGATGTGGATCGAAATTCACGACCTACATCATGCCTCTAGGAATGAGTTGCACTCCATCTTGAACTGTTGACTCTATCCAGTCAGATGCTTTACCGAACCTGAAAGTCACCATGTTCGCGGTTACCTTTTTCTGGTGTTCCTGGAGCTTGATGATCTTAGCGTCCACTAAGGCTTGAAATTTATCCTTGAGAATGTAATAGTTCTGAGTAGGGTGGTTAATAATCCTATGGTAGACACAATAATTAGGATCATTAACTCTCTCTGCTTCCTCCAGACGTTTGGACTCGGACAGCTTCAGCATCTTCTTAGTCATGAGGAGGTTAAAAATGGTTTTCGTATGCTCGTCCTTGAAAGAATATTGTTTTTGAGGCACACGTGACTGAGGAGGGACCTTCGGAGAAGACTTTGCGGGCTACGGAGTATCAGTCAACATTGTTTCCTTCCCCTTATATTCTCGAGACCGAGGCCTATGGTTGTTATCGTTATTTCGTCTCTGTTTCTCTTCGCCTCCTTTTTCTTCTTCAAGTCTTTACGCTATTTTCTCAGCCTCTTCAGCTTGGAGGGCGAGATCCTTCCAAGTCGAGGACTTCACTGTTCCTATCCTGGCTAGAACCTTAGTCGAGAGATTATGTCGACAGATTTCTACCAAGGTCTTTTCTGGCATCCCGTGTGGCATCTGAGAGAATCATTCCGGAACCTTTTAATAAAGTCCCGGGCTGACTCCCCCTTATTCTGTTTAGTGGCCAGAAGCGCTAGCAATGACACTTCCATATCGTCTTCATAAAACCTAGTTAGGAAAGCTTTTTCCATGTCGTTTCATGAATTGATGGTTCCCGGTTCCAGCCTGCGGAACCATTCAAATGCTAGTCCTGTCAAAGTACTAACAAACCTCGCGTAATGATGGGGTCGTTTCCGCTAAATGCCCGATTTGCGACTTGAAATAGTAAATGTCCTGATTCGACGACCCTTTACCATAAAGGATTTGAGCTTCAATGGCTTGTAGCTTTCTGGGAACGGCATAATTTTTCATTCTACCGGATACGGCCTTACAATGCCCAACTCTTGCAAATCACTCTTATGCATGAGGGCATTTAGTTGATTTTGGAAACTCTCCATCCAGACAGCATTCACGTTCCCTTCCTGATGTGTGGAGCGATTGTCATCATCCTCATGATGTTCTTCTTCTTTTTCATTTATGTGAAGAGTATGACCCTCTTCTTCGGCCCTTTTTCCCTTGTCGGTTTTTGGGTCATGGGGTGGCGTCTGCGAAGATGCATTCTTCAATCTTGTCTTTTCCAATTCCAGCAGAACATGCAGCATGTCTTTAATTTCGCTGATAGCGTTCTGCTGTTGTTGGATACTCTTATCCTGTTCGTCCATCCTCCGCATGAACTCCTCCGGGGTACTGTTTTGGGCCATGTACGCGGAGACAGAGTCTTCCAGGAGCGAATCGGATGTTTGCGTCTCGGCCATAACAGATTTGGTCGTGTCCTCCTCATCGGAGGAGACTCCAGCCATTTGTCTATAATTCATCGGGATTGTCATCCCACTTTTGAGTTGAGTGTTTTGGAAAACTCCTCACTCTTTATTAAGCACATTCTTCAGGCCTGAAGAGTGCTCTGAGTCGCAAGCGTCTCCCTCGGAGACCTTCTTCGTCTTCTTTTTCTTCTTCTTTTCCCCGACACTTATCATATTGGATGACACTTCAGGGTATTCGGGCTCATAAAATTCGAGCCTGTTTCGTCGTCTCCTTTTTGGCGGTTGGGATAAGGATAATGATGATATTGATAGTCGATGGAACATCGACTGCCTAGTATGGGCTGAACAATGACAGTGTGATAGCACTGCATTGATCAGTTGTTCGCAATGGCAGTGAGATGCGTGGGATACTTCTCTCTTTATGTTTAGAAATTTCCGAAGATCACTTGTATTGGAACTAATGATAACGGCATTATCTTTGAAAGATAGCCTTGGGACCGGAGTCCCTCTTTCGTCGAAGGCTTTGGGAGCAACTCTCACCCTAGCTGGAATAGTGGGTGAGATAGTCTTAGCCTTTGAGATAGGCTCCCTGCTAATCGTACGCTCTTCGCGGGCCTGAGATTCGCGCACTCCTTCAATTGTGCGATCATGCTCTCCCCCCGAAACTTGAGGGACGCGAATGTAGATTCCGCGTTTGTAGTTATAGATAACTTTGGCGGATTTATTCCATTTCCTATAGGAAACGCAAGTAAATCCCTCCGCGTCTTGATCCTCTGTATCTCGCATTTTGGCCTCCATACTTGTACAGTAGACGTTCGCGATGATGAGTTGGCGATTTTCTTTTGCTGTGTGGTCCTGCCAAGGGCACAAGTTTTGCTTCTTTTTAGGTTACTTCTCATTGTACGAGTGAGAGGAACCTCTTTCCCCGTGTTATAGTCTTGCAGAATAGGTAGTGGTCATTTCCCCTTATTGAAGTGGGGACTTCAATCCACTTTGCTAGAGAAATCAGCAGTCTTAACCAAAACTGGCTCAGAGCCCAATGTTGGTAAAGAGGAGGATTTCGGACCAGTTTGATCTAGTGAATCCTCCGGCTGAGTTGTTGCCTTTGAAGTCTCCTTGGAAATTGATCCTTTGGAGACCTTACGGCACCCCCGTAAGAAAGTAAGGCTCTTGGAGCCAGAAGAAAGGAATTCTTCATATTTTTCTTGGTCAACATGGATGGTGAGCGAGTTGACCAGGCTGCCAACTAGGATGTTGTCGGATTGAGCTACTACCACATCACCGGAGGTGATGGCAGTCCCCAGCAGAGTCGCCAATTTTCTGTTCATCATAAAATTGTAAATGGTTCTCTATTGAGATATTTCAATAAAGGATTACAATTCTAACGGTTTTCCGTTTACAGAAGATAAGGAAAAATCAAATTCCTCTTTTAAAACTGGGTTCTGAGGTAGCTGTGAAGAACGATCTTGCTCTCCGTTGACACTCCGCATAAACTCTTTTAATTGGCAGAAAGGGCTCTGGATTTCTGATCACAAAGGGTAATTTAAAAAGAAGATGATCGATCCCTTCTTTTTCTATTTTTTCATTTTTTTATAGGGATTTTAGGGCAACGTCCCCGTTTCATTCGTTCGACCGTTAGCCCCACTACTCGAGAAGTGCCGTCATACTTATCAGGTAGTTACTCCCACGATCGAAATAATGCCTCTACATTCGTTCGGCAGTTGGCTCGACGATCCGAGGTGGCAACTTTCCTTATTCGGATCGGGTAACTTTGTATTAAACCTCTCCCTGGAAGCTAAGGATAGCATCGCGAATCTCAAATTTAGATTCACGGATCTGTTCTATCGCAGCTGGGTCGTGAACCTCGAACTTTAGGTTCACGGATCTGCTGAGTTGCAAATCTGAAACCCTAAATTCGCGGATCTACTTTGTCTTCGACTCCAGAATTTTCGCCGACAACAAATACACCTAATGTGAAATAATTTTCTATTTAAAATTGATTTTGTAATATTTTTTAGAATTTCTATTGCGTCCGTATTTTCCGAAGCATTATCAAAAAAAATGGCAAATATTTTTCTTTCTATTCTAAATGTCGAAAAAACACTAAGTAGGAATCATGATAAATTATGTGCATTATGAGGAAATTCAAATCTCCTAAATCCAATTATTTTTTCTGTATACGCCAATCTTGATTTATATATTGAGTCGTTATACATAAATAATGACAACTATTTATAGCGTTCCAATAATTTACGTTTATAACAATTCTAAAAATCAAAGATATTAAAATAGCAATTAAGTTTCCCTCATATCTTTATATTTTTTAACTATGTCGGATTTTCATGTAGAACGTGAGATTTTTTTAAATTCGTCAGTAAATGTTGTTTTTAAAAATTTTTCAAATTTTCGGTTTTTCGAAAAAGAAAAAGGTAGTTCGTCATGTATTATACATGTTGCTAAATTTTCTCTTGTACTTATAGGATTATATTTATGAATCCCTAACGATCCTCCATAGGTGCTTATTTATATTTGATGTGGTTCATTTGTTGAGTGAGTTTTGTCTAGGTATCTTTTAAAGTGACGCATTCCACTACCTAAAAGGAATAAATAGATTTTTTGACAATGTTTACGCCTAACTTTTCTAACACCATTTTCTATATTTTTTCAAAATGTTTCCATATATCCGATCTAGAAGTCCTAGTGCGGGTGATTGTTTGGGTTTCGGGTATAGTTGCTTCAGTTGGTTCTTCTTTGCGCATAGAAAATGATACTTAAGGAGGGTGTTCTAAGCGTTGGCAATGGTTTTAATATTCTTCACTTGTTAAAAAAAGAGAAAAAGAACCCGCGGTTTGAGAGAAAAAAGTGCCGAACGAGTATGGATATATTTCAAAAAATCTCAAAAAAAATCTCAAAAAACCTGAATAAAAAACTTCAAATTATAAATACATTTTGAGCGGTGAACCACTTGAGAAATAGAGTAGAGGTAGAGAGATGAGTAGTAGATGGACGAAACCAGAAAACCGAAGAGAAACTTGCTTGAGAGATTAGAGTTGAGACTAATGAGGCGTGCTTGAGCTTGAATCTTGATGTTGAGACTTGCTTGCTTAAAACTTCATTATCGCTTGATGCTTCCTTTAAAGAGTTGAGAATTAAGAGGATTTTTTAGAGTTAGAGTTTGTGTGAAAAATAGAATTTGAAGAGATAAGGAGTTATTTATAGGGAAAGAAATATTTTTTTTTTTACAAATATAAATTACAAAAAACCACCTAGGGTCCAATCAACGGCCATTTTGACCGTTGGGGGAAAATTTGCAAACAAATTGCAAGAATCAACTCAACGGATATAAATATAGCTGTTGGGGGGCTCTGTACAAAAAAAAATTGCAAAAACCCCCGGCTATAAACTATTTTTTTTAAAAATTTTAAAAAAAGGGCTAAGCCGTGCCCATGGCACGGATGACCCCAGCTAGGGCACGGCTCGGCTTACTCGAGTCGTGCCGAGCACGTGCCCGGCACATGGTGGGCCGGGCGTGCCCAACGAGCCGCCCGACCCACTTGCCAGGCCTACTGAAAGGATAGTGGGGGAGATACTGTAGAGGTCGAGGGTTTTCTTTCTGCAGCTGAAAGGATAGTGATTAGGGTTAGGCGGAGAGCCATTTGCGACTAGACTCAGTGAATTCTTTTTGCGGTTGAAGGACTCTCTGCAGAGAAAACCGTCATAATCAGCAAAATCACTCTATGGCGAAAACTTTTCTGAAGAAAACCCAAATAGTTGGGCTGAAGCACTCAACAGCTGAAGGGCAATCTACGGCTGGAGTCGGTGAAGGGAGAGCGCGAATGACGATCATCAGGCGGGTATGTGGAAGCTTCGACAGGGTTGTCGATACATCTTTTACTGGCAATGGGGTGGTTGGTGGCCGAGGTGCACCCTAACTTGGGTTTTCTTCAGAAATTGGGTTTGCAATTTGGGCACGACAGTAGTGTGGTAAGGTTTTCTTATATATGTTCTCTTGATTGGCATGCGAAGTTCAATTTTTTTAGATTCTTGGCCGACAAGAGTTAGTATGGTGATGGCATTGGTGTGTATTGGGTTTGTGTGGCGGGGAGGACCGATAGGACCAACATAGGAGGGACCATATAATTTTGGAAATGGGCAGTGTCCCAACAACCACGTGTGTGTTGGACAGTGTCAGGTGGGGTGTGATACGGATAATATGTTGAGGACTATCTTGTGTTCCTACATTTATTGTGTTCTAATAGATTATGTTTGATAGCTTATAATAGAATTTCGTATTCTAAGAGATTACGTTTGGTGCCATATAATAGATTTTGTTATCAACCAAAATTAAATAATAGCATGTTATTGTTTTGTGCGGCTAATAGATTACTATTATTGTGTTGTTACTAGTAGTACATATAAAAGATTATGTTCGGTAGCAGATAATAATTTTTGTCAGAGAAGCTGGCAAATAGAAGCCTAAAATGTAATAATTGCTTGAGTATGCTTATTCTTTATCAAATAATAATATGTGGTTGGTGACATGAACATTGATTTATTTTGACGTACAAGTTATGTTATTGCAATTCACATATGATTGGTAATTTTGACATTCATTTCACCAGAGGGCAGTTCATAAAAAACCAAATTATTGAATATCAAGGAGGAAATGACAATGTGGTTGAAAATATCGATCTAGACTTCTTTAGATGTTTGATCTAGAAAATATTGTATGAAGGTTGAAATGTAGGGGGAGGTTCATATTGCACTATAAGGTGTCTGACAAACAAAAGGATCATGGATAGAAAGTTGTAGATGATGACAATGGGATTATAGAAATGGTTAGAAAGTATCAATCCTGTAGGGAGATCAATATATATGTAGAGCAATTAGTTAAGAAGCAACTTCTAGGCGAAACCCATAATGATGATGTTATGAAGTAACCATAAAAAGCATATGAAAACAGTACATCAGATAGTGAATACGTAGAAGAGGAAGGTGAAAATATGAGCAGCAGTGAAGAGGAAACAAATGGAAGCTCTACACAGCAGGAAGGTACTTCATTCTCCATTGGACATGCACCCTTAACTCACTTAGAATCAAGTATATTGTATGCAAGCTAATTTATCTTACATGTACTATGTTGTATCTGCAGACTAATATTTTCGTGCATCTAAGAAGTACATGGAGAGGTGGGTGGCTATTGATAGAGATTTGATTAGGATTTGATTAGAATTTGGTTAGATTTGGTATTATCTTGTTGCATTAGGATTTGATTAGAGATTTGGATAGATTTGGTATTTTATTATTTTAGAATTCTCTATATATATGGCTTGTAAAACCCTAATTTTGATAGAGTAAAATATGATTTTTTTTTAGAGCATGTGATTTGCTTTATCAAATATTTTCTCGAGTGATTCGTGAGAGAGTGGGCGTGTGATTCGCCTGAACGTGAGGTCCAAACTCTAATTTATCCTCCAAAACCCTAAGTTCTTCCCAATTCATTCACCACAAACCCTAAATCGCTTCCGTTCACCGTCAAATTGGTATCAGAGCTAAACCTTAGGTATCAGAGTTCAAATCCATCTCCATCTTTTTCTCAGTCCCATCTTCTTTATTTTTTTTATTTTCAATTCAAAAAAAAATCAGTGAAAAAAAGAGAAGAGAGAGAACAGATCAGAAAAAAAAAAAGGAAAAACAGAAAAAAACCGAAAAAAGAAGAATAGGGCAAAAAGAAAACAGAGAGAGAAGAGAGAGAGATCAACAAAAAAAATCATATTTTACTCTATCAAAATTAAGGTTTTACAAGCCATATATATAGAGAATTATAAAGTAACAAAATACCAAATCTATCCAAATCTCTAATCAAATCCTAATGCAAAAAGATAATATTAAATCTAACCAAATTCTAATCAAATCCTAATCAAATCTCTATCAATTAGTAAGAGAGCGATAAGAACCAATTGAAACATGGTTTGAAATGAAAGAAGAACTTAGAAAGAAATATTTTCCTCCAACTTTTAAGGATCGCCTTCTTGATCAGCTATCTAATTTAAAATAGGAAAATATGAGTGTGACTGAATATATGCATAAATTCGATGAGCTCTTAGTGCGATGTGATATTCAAGAAGACAGTCGTCTAATCCTTTCACGATTTCGCACTGGACTTAAAGCCAAACTCAAGCGTGAAGTGCTTACACATTCTTTAGATTCTGTTGAGAATGCATTTCAGTGCACTCTCAACTATGAGATATATTTGCGCACACCCTTTGATAAAAAGTCCACTTTCAAAACTGCGGAGTATCCCAAGCGACAATCTGACACTAATACTACAAATACTAATATTGTTCCTAAAGATACAAAAGGTAAAATAGTCACTGGCAAGTCATCAAAACTAGCCATAAAACAAACTGAGTGTTTCAAATGTCATGGTTTTGGTCACTTTACTTATCAATGTCCTACAAGAAATTTGTTAATAAATGAGGTTCATAATACAGATGATAGTGAAACTGAAGAAGAAATTTACGAAGCTCAAGAAAATTTTAGTGATGTTGAAGATGACCTAATAAATACATCTTTACACATTGTTAGGTGTTTGCATTCTGTATCAAGAAATGAGGATTAGCATAGATCTAATGTGTTTCACACATATATCACACACAACGGTAGAGTTATAAAGTCATAATAGATGGAGATAGTCGTGTAAATATAATTTCTAAATCGACTATTGACAAGATAGGCCTCAAAACTGAATCACACCCTCAACCGTATAATGTAACTTCGGTTGATAAGAATTGTCATGCTATTATTCAGTGTTGTCTTGTGCCTATTAAATTTTCGAGTTATAATGATCATATTTGGTGTGATGTTTTACATATGGATGCTGCACATATTTTACTTGGTAGACCCTGGTTATTTGACCTAGATGATAAGAATTATGGAAAGTCTAATACCTATGCATTTGTGTGTAATGGAAAGAAAATTGTGTTAACTCCTTCTCCACCCAAGAGTCCATCTAAAAATAAGAAGAATGAGTTAATAACACTAACTCAAGATTATAAATTGCTCTATTTTGTGCATAAGAATCATGAGCCTATCGAGTCTAGATTCATATCTCTTGACAAGTCTTATCCACCTATAGATTCACTTGCACCACTTTTGCATCGTTTGTGTGTGAATCTCCATAGGCAAATTGTAGTTAGAAATGATGCTTACAAGTTTATTGCAGATATACTTGATAGAGTGCAGATATTTCTAGCTGGATCCGTGCTGATTAGGGTTCCACCTATGAGGTTTCTTTTTGAGAATATAGAGGCTTTTCACACCCAACGTACGAACCCTTTCAGGTTTTTGTGGGAGTTTGTTATGCTTCCTCGGGAGTCAGATATTCCACCAGCTGCTGATATTCGCTCGATCGTGATTATTTCACGTATACCTTGGTCCTCTACTCCAGATAATCATCGAGCTTCTGTTTTATGCCTGACGTTCTTCACAGCATCAGAGTTTCAGCTCGCTCCACTTCATCCACATCCACGAGTTTCACCGCCATGGACAAGCACAAAAGTTGATAATTGGTTCCCGATATGTCGGATTTATACATATTTGGTATGGTGGAAAGGTTGTCCGTATATCTCAACGCTTATTTGCCTTCATCCGATGTGCTTCATCTTCTTCCAGTCGTCATTCACCGGTGGTGAATGTTTCCAAGCGGGGGAGAATTGATAGAGATTTAATTAGGATTTGATTAGAATTTGGTTAGATTTGGTATTATCTTGTTGCATTAGGATTTAATTAGATTTGATTAGAGATTTGGATAGATTTGGTATTTTGTTACATTAAAATTCTCTATATATATGGCTTATAAAACCCTAATTTTGATAGAGTAAAATATGATTATTTTTTTTAAAGCATGTGATTTGCTTTATCAAATCTTTCCTCAAGTGATTGTGGGAGAGTGAGTGTGTGATTCGCCTGGACGTGAGGTCCAAACCCTAATTTATCCTCCAAAACCCTAAATTTTTCCCCAATTCATCCACCACAAACCCTAAATCGCTTCCGTCCACCGTCAGCTACCTAATACAGAAGTTTGCAAATATTTCAGCTGAGTTCTTTTCTTGCACTTTGTTATGCTTCAAACCAATATATTGCAAGCTTGTTAATTACCTATGATAAATTTTGGATTTGGAAGTGGTGTAAAGTAGTGTAAAGGCAATGATATGTTAAAAGCTAATAGGCTTACCATTTGGGAGCCAATTTTGTAATCATTTACACTTTGTTGATGTGAGAAAGTTGAATTTATGGATATATGTTCATATGGTTTAGAATGACAAAGAATTGCTTGTTTGTGTTACATATGTCTTTGATACATATTTTGTGTTACATATATTGTTACATATTTTGTGTTACATATATATTGCTACATAGCTTGTGTGCTACTGTGCAAGCATGTACAACAACAATAACTGTTATACTGCTATGCTAACATGAAAGCAACACAACAGTTGCTACTACGCAAACATGCACATCAATAACAATTTGTGCTTCTATATTAATACAGTACACACAATCTTCATTGAACATGCACAGCACAGAAACAACAAATCTCCATTGAACATGCACAACACAGTAGCAAAGCAATTTCCATATTAACACAAGAAAAAATGAGAAGACAAACAAATACACTAAAAGTTAACTTCCATATTGATTCAACACACACAATGGAAAGTTCATTTGGCTTAACACAAGACAAAACAATAAAAGAAACCCAGCCAATACACCAATTAATAAGCTTTTCTCCAGAACCATTTTGCTCCTACTCTCTAATAGTTTGTTCTTTTCATCAATCTGCGCTAGAAAAGCTTTGCATCTCAAAGGTAAATGGCAACACTCGTCATAGAAATTCTCATGTGATGTTATTGAATTGTCCAGCTGACTATTAACCCCTCATAATTATTGATCAATATATTTAGAGCTTCTTTCACATAGGGGGGTGCTCCATCTTTGTCGAGCCATACCCAATCACTACATATTCAAGAACGAACACGATCCAAAATGCCGACAAGGATTCTTCATTGTCTATAAAGCTTTCACCTTCAACCTTACACTGCATTTACACTTTAGAATTTTCAATTCGAGTGGTCGGACCAATATTGCATCCACAACCTTTCTATTTACAATTTGAGATTTTTGTGACAATGAACAAGAGGAAAAAAACTCGACGACATTCTCACTCAAACATGTAAATAAAGAGGGTATGCATTAGTTTCCAACTTCAATATTAACAAACGGAATTTCGCTTCAATTCCCAGCTGAAACAAATTTTATCATTAAGCATAAGAAACCTCAAAATCAATAAAAACAATCATAGATGAGCTTATTTCTATTTTCAATCTCTTAAAATACTAACTAAATACTACTTCAAATCCTGAAAAAAAAAAAAAGTGAGGAATAAAAGGAGTATGAGAGAAAGGAGGATAGAGAGGAAGAGAGAGAGGAAAAAACAAAAAATATATATATATATAAAGAGAGAGGTTGGGAAGAAGAGGACACAGAGAAATAGGGAGAGGGAAACAGGGAAAAAGATTGGCATAGGAAAATTGAGAGAGATTAAGGTTTTGTTTGGATTGAGGGAAAATGAAGAAAAAGAAAAGAAAAGGAAAGGGCAAGAGAAAAGGAAAGAAAAAGATATGGAAATTGGTTTTCTTTTTTATGTTTGGTTAGAAAGAAAATAAAGAAGAAAATCTCAAGAAAATTTTAGAAAAAAGTAGTTTTTTATGTTTGGTTGCTCAATAGAAAATTAAAAGCAAAATATAATTCTAATTAAACTATAGAGAATTTTAATATTAATTTACATATTATTGATATAATTTTTAATTTTTAAATAATTAAGTATATAATAACCAAATGGTTCAAACTTCATAAAAATTAAAAATATCTTAAGACTAAAATTATAAGAAAATTTATGCAAAAAATTCTCTCCCTTTTTCCTTTTTCTCTCAACTTTCCTTTTCCTTCATTTTCTCTTGGATTTGAGGAAGAAAATGAAAAAGAAAAAAAACTTAATACATTTTCTCTCACTTTCTTTCCCTTTTATTTTCTCTCTAATTTTTCCTCTAACCAAACATTGGAAAGCAACTTTATTTTTATTTTTCTTTTCTTTTCCTTCATTTTCCCTCAATCCAAACACAGCCTAAGAGGGTCAAGTGAGACAGAATTTATGAGAAGGGAGGGAGGGAGGGAGGGAGAGGGAGAAGGGACCTGCTCAAGTCAATAAGGAAATGGGTGGGGGAAAATGTCAAACTTGGGATTAAAGAAAAAGAGTGGAGATAATTTAAAACAGGGTGAGAATATCACACTGTTGTCTAACTCCGCTAATAGTCTAGAGATCTAAATGAGAAATTTAAATTTGAATGACAATAAGTTATAGTATCCCTGGAGGTCTGATTACAATTAACCTAAAAGTTTTTCGGGTGTTATTTTAAGTAAAAGAAACCACCAAAACAAGAAAAACTCCATAAGTTGATCCGAGAAAAACTCCATAAGTGGAACCAAGAAAAGATCACAGTGATTGAACCCAAGACTGCTAACATGTTGAGTCAATGTGGATTTTTTGATAAGTCATGATCCAAATTCAGATCGTTTGCTTTGTGCAGTCATCATCAAACTTGACTTGTCAGCTTGGTTTGGGTGCGGTTATCATAATATTGGTTCGAATTGGTTTTAATGAAACCGTAGAATAATAAATATCGAGTAAATTTATTATAAAAAAGTACTTGGCCATATCAATTATATGTCTCAAGTGGCCAATGACATGAAAAACATAAGTTAACTGTTCAATGTGAGGGAACTAACAACCATTATTCTAAAAAAGGTTAATTACACTCGGACCCTATGTAGTATGGGGCATGTAACACTTAGACCCTCTGAAGTTTAAAACTCTCACTTAAATCTCCTGAAGTATCTAAATCACCGTGTTTTAATTACATTCAGACCCCCTGGTCCAGGGAGTCTAAGTGAGAGTTTTAAACTTTAGGGGGTCTAAGTGTTACATACCCCATACTACAAGGGGTCTGAATGTAATTAACCCTTCTAAAAAATATAAACAAAATAAGTTCGATGTTTTGTAGGATATGATATTGGCCTTCTACCATTTTTGTAGGATATAATTTTCTTTACACTATCAAAGAGACATAACCAGAAGTTAAATAGATAAATCCCAGTATTTAAATATTAAATTATGTCATCACGGCTAGACACAATCAGAAACCAATCCAACAACTTTAACTAGACCATTTAACTGAGAATGGAAAGAGAAAATTTAGTATATGGAGTGTAAATTTAGCAAACGACGGACCGTAAACTATAATATTGTAATACTAGACAGGTAAGAGATACAAATGAACAGTCAATTTAGGTATTTGGATTCTATTATTCAGAATGATGGAATGATTAATAATGATGTTAATCATAAGATACAAACTGGCTAGTTGAAATAGAAGAGTGCAACGGGAGTTTTATGCGACCGTAATATTCCGTTAAAACTGAATGAAAATTTTTATAGGACTGCTATCACACCAGATTTATTATATGAAACGGAATGTTGGATTTTAAAGATATGTCATTCACAGAAAATAAGTGTAACAGAAATGCACATGCTCTGCTGGATATGCGGCAACACTATGAGAGATAAAGTAAGAAATGAAGATATTCGTACTAAAATAGGTGTAACTCTCGTCGATGAGAAGATGCAAGAAAATCGCTTATAATGGTTTGGTCATGTGCAACGTAGGATTAAAAATGTACCAGCTCGATAAATGGGAGTTTATCAATGTATGACGAGTTAAAAAAATGAAAGTAAGAGCGAAGAAAATATGGATGGAGGTAATACGTAAGGATATGATATTATTTGATATAAATGAATGGGGAAGAACTATCAACGTGATCGATCCAGCGTAATTCGTTTTTTGGTTCATGTAGCCTACACCAAGTATTTGGGATAAAAAATTTAGTTGTTGTTGTAGAAAAAAAAAATTTAACACAACAATAATCATCGTCATGTAAATAAGCCCTTATTTTCAAATATTTCCTCTAGTCATAATGAACCATTATCGATAATCTCAATATCAAGACGTTGGATTATGAGTGGAGTTCACATGGGTTTAGTTGGGAGCAAGTCTCATACATCTTAAACCGGGTTGATGTTCTGAAGAAGATTTTGAGGAGTGCTTCTAAAAACACCTAGCAAATTACTAAGGTTACCTATCAAATAATTTTAGAAAATATAATAAGTTTGCCATTTGGGTCTCATACATTTCAAAAAGGAAATTCAATTTGAGCATACCACTTAGCTCTTTGAGCCCACCTCCTAAAGTTGCAAAAAATTATAAATTTGTCCTTTCTTTTTATAACCATATCTTTTTAGTTTGATAGAGAATTAATTTCGGAATAATATTAAATATATTTAGGGATTGATCACCAAATGATGCGAAAAGGAATTAATCTCTGATTGAGAAAAACCAAATGATGCGAAAAGGAATTAATCTCTGATTGAGAAAAGGTAGGCTCAATGGGCAAAGTGGTGTGCTCAAATAGAATTTCCCATCTCAAAATTGGATTGGTATTAGAGATGGTAAATTAATGTGTCAGTGGAAAATTTTTTACATGTTATATATAAATTTTTGAATTAAAATAGAATAATTTTTAATTTAAAATTCTATATAGAATAGATTAAAAATTTACTTGAGTGCTTATATTATCACTCCCAGCTCGTTTTATCGGCATTTCTTTATGTGCGCCCACCGCTGAACAGCCCGCGGCGGATCGGATTTTGGGGTTCCGGGTACCATTCCATACCCGAGGCTCCGAAAGCGGAAGCCCCCAGACCCCACCCCAATCCTCTCCTTTGTCATTGACGACCCTAAACCCTCCGTCGCTGAGGCAGGTACTCCCAATTCCTTCTCTCTTCTCCTCTATTTTGATTCTAGGGTTTCATTTTAGGCTCCATGCTTCAATCTCTAGTCAATTGGGAGAATTCTCTCATGAAAGCCCTAAAGCTTGTTTTTTTATTGTTTTTTTTTTTCTTTTTCTTTTTACCTATTGTGAGCTTTGGGGAATTATCTGAGCTCATCGAATCTAAAATTTTCAGTTAAATAAGTTAATTCGATCAGGGATTTCGATTGAAAGATAAATTATAACTTGCTAATTTTCGGTACTTTTGTAGAATCTAGTAATTATATAATTTAATGGGAAATCTTCTTTGAAGTTTCCGAAGCAGTTTAAATTATGCTTACAAAATTCAATAGTTGGAATTAATTATGTTGGAAATTTAATGGACAGACCAACAACTGCCAAGCGTTTTATCCCAAGTATTTTGGTTGGCTGCATGAACCAAAAGAGAATCACACCAAATCATCCACATTAATGATCTTTCTCCACTCATTTATTTTAAGCAATATGTTTGGTGCGTCAATTCTGGACAACGACCTAACAACTTTCACACACTTTTCGCTCCGAATCCAATATAGCACGTATCTTAGGAGGGTACACTCTAATTAATTCAACTTTTGGTTCATGTTATGATATGCAATAATATTTTACTCTGGCTATCACATGCTATCACAACCCTCTTTTTTTTTTTTTTTTTTTTTTTAATCATGGCTTAGGATTGGTAGTGAAAAGATAAAAACTTTAATCACAACACTGGCAAAGTTGGAAATTTAATGGACAATTGATATATAAGCTTGAAAATTTCAATTGAACAGATTGGGCAGTAATTTAATTTTTACATGCCTCTTTGCTTGATTTCATGACGACTATTCTTTATTCTAAATGGCAAACTGCATGATGTTTATTTTCTTATTGATGATGTCCTGAATATTTCTATTTTTTTTGTTTATATTGACAACTATTTCTGTTTAATGACATGATTCTTGAATTGCTTATTTATTTTGTATGTCTTATCCTTTGCGCATAGGAGATAGTCGAAATAGAAGACTAGAACGACAATCACATGTTTTATGGCGGCATCAAAGGTTCGAGGCCTATGGAACCCCCCCGCTGGCACTAAAACGAGTTATCTCTCTCTCTCTCTCTCTCACACACATGCGCGCACTCAAACATATGTTTTCTTCTGTATATATCTTCTAGAATATGACATTCATTTTTTTTTAATGATATCCAGTTGTTACTTGCAGTGGTGTTTTTTGTGAACATTACAACAGGATGATTACACTGGTAAGTCCTTCTATCAAAAGTGCTAAATGGTTATGTCTTACTTGAACCTTCAATCATATGTAGTTAAGGCACAAAGTAGTATATAAATTTTGTAGTTACCATTTGTTGTCAAATGCGTGAAAATATCCTATAATCTCCCTCGTCTAGTCACGTTAGTTGGGTAAATACTATCAGTGGGCCAAGATAGTAACTGACCAATGAATTCAAATAGAAGCCTCTTTGACTTTAGCAATTTTTCTACTAACCTATTATTGGAAATGGCATGTTTCTTTTCCCTTCATGAAAGTTGACTTACACTGCACAAAACGTGTACTTTTATCAACATTAAACATCAACAAAGCTTTTTATCACAAAATTTTGGAATTGGCTACATGAATCTTTTATTTCCATTTAGCTAGTATATGGGCCATCTCTATAACACACATGTCCTTTCTAATTAATTCTATTCATGTTCGTTTAGGTCTGCATCTATATTTTCTCGCTCCATGGACTACAATTTCATCACTTCTAACTAGTGCACATAAAGGTCTCCATTGGACGTGTCCTACCATTTTAATTGGTTCTCTCATTTATTCTCAATTGGAGCAACTTTTAATTTTTTGCGGATGTATGCATTTTTATTCTATCTCTTTGTATATATCATTCATCCATCTTAGCTTTCTCAAATCTGCCACATACATTTTTTGAATATATATTTTCTTAACCGCTCAATATTCAGAACTGAAAATCATTACTCTTACACTTAATGGACTCAATATATTGTTTGCTGTAGAATTTTCTAATAAACGTTAATGGTATTTTACATCATATAGAATTTCTAAAGTACTCTCTTCATTCTAACCATCTTGTGTTGGTCTTATGCATCACATCTTCCTTAATTTTACCATCTTTATTAATAATTGATCGTTAAAATTAAAATTGACTTGTTTGAGGCATACTGATGGGAATCCTTTGTGATAAGGTTTTATTTTGACTCTTGGTTTGGCACGTATCACATACTTTATTTTTTGTTATAAATAATTAGAAGAAACTTTTGGATAGAGTGGAGATTGATTATTAAAAATTGTTTCTACTTGAGACTTGATATGCTGATTTGCTCTTAGATTTTTCCTCGATCAAGTTGTGTGAGGCAATGTTTAAAATAATGATAACAGTAGCGTAATATTTTGTCTCTGTTAGGTTATATAGCATATATCATAATGTATAACGTAGGTTACGCAATTTTCTATTTATTTAATAAAAATAAATATAAAACTATATAAAATAAATTTTATAAATTGAAAATTGAATTAAAAATTATAAAAATATATAAAAAAAATTATATCCCAGTATTAATTCTAAATTTCTAACAAGTTTCACAGTAATTCTCATATTTATCTTCATAAATTAAATTACATTCATACCCATAATTTCAGTCATCATCTAAATAGAAAAATAAGATTTCAAATTTATTTTTAATTTTATCAATATTGTAATTTATATTTTGTAATGCTTAATGTATATTATTTTAATTGTTTATTTTAGATTAGCTATGAATTTAATTTAATTAGCAAGTAAGAAATTTCAGTAATTTGAAAGGAATTATAATATTTTTCAGTAATTGGAAATGAATTATAACAAGTAAATAAGAATGTATAAATTAACAATGTCACAAACAATCAAATAAGCAAATAACAAGCTGCCTAGTATCTACAGCAATTCGCTAACAATCAAAATAATAATCGAAATCAATATAAAAACCAATTACAAATTATTGTAAATGGCGTAACATAACGTAATTTAACGTAACGTAAAATAACATAAAAAACGCACCGTTATGGTGCATTGAGTTATTTTCGACTGTTAAGTAACGTTGGTTTTCTGTTATGTTTTATAACGCAACATAACGGGTTTCATAATGCGTTATTTTCAACATTGGTGTGAGGAGTGAGTAATTCATCTCAGTGCAAGACCCACATTTATTTTAAAGAAAAATATTATTTTTGTGTTCTTTTCCAAATCCACCACACAAATCCTAAATTCATTTTTCATACTGCGTCATTTATCTTGACCATCAATTTGCACCACATGCTCATTCCTTCTCAAAATACAGCTAAAGTTACACTTCATATATTCCGTCTTTGTTCGATTAATTCAAAATTCTTTTGATTTCATAATTTCTCTCCACCTTTCTCTTTTGGAAGCTATCCATTCTCTAGTCTTATCAATTAGTGCAATATAGTCATCAAACACTTTTTGTGTATGCCTAGTAAGTCCATCAATAACTAAAAAGAGATGGGGGCTTAAAACAATCCTTGATGCAAAACTTTGGTAATGGAAATAGCTTCAATCTCACATTCTATTCTTACATGAATAACTATTCCATTGGTGATTGGACCTATCTTTAATCTCATCATATGTCTATCACACTTTTTTTCCCCTAAAATCTTCCAGAAGATCTCTCTAGGTACCCTATCATAAGTATTTTCTAAATGAAAATTATATGCAAATCTCTTTTATTCTCCCAACATTTTTCCATCAATCTTCTTAGCAAATAAATACTTCTATAGTCGACTTCCCGGACATAAAATTATATTGATTTTCCGACATGTGTTTCTTTTCTTAGGTTTTGCTTAAGAAAACTTCCTTCTCTCACTCTCTCCTGTTGTTTCATAATATTGCTCGTAAGTTAAATTCTTTGATAGTTTGAACAAATTTGAATATTATATTTATTCTTATATATAAGTATTAAATATTAATCTCCATTCATCAGCCTTTTCCTAGTATCAATAACTTTGTTGAATAATTTAGTTAACCCTGATACGTTAATATCTCCTAAACTCTTCCAAACTTTAATTGGAATTTCATCATGTCCTACAACTTTCCCGATCTCTCCTACTTTTCATCTGCTTTAAAACATCTTTGACTTGACTTATCCGAACTTTATTATAATATTTATAGTTCTAACATGAATTCATCATCTTGATTCAACATTATGATCTCGTTTGTGATTCTTATCAAATAATGTATGAAAATAACTCCATCTCTCACTAATTTCATCATGTAATCTTTAATTTTTACTCTTAATACACTTAACATTCTCTAGGTCTCTACTCTTTCTTTCTCTCATTGTAGCAAGCATATATACATACAAACAAACATACACACAGACGTATATCCTTCTCACCTCCTTTGTTTCTAACTTATTATGTAGAGTCTCATAAGTTTTAGATTTAGTCTGATAAATTGTTTTCTTATCTTCTTTGCTATTTTGTATTTCTCCAAATTCTCATTTCTATATTTTTTGCGACTCTTGTGAGCTAAGAGGTCATTTTTTTGCTCTAATTACTTTGGACTTCCCCATTTCACCACCAACACTTTTTGAGAGTAATATATTATATTTGGATTCTCCAAAATAATTCTTATTAACTTTCTTGATATAACTAGACATATTGTTCCACATAATATTAGTGTCTTCCTTTACGTTGCAACTACCTTCTTTTATCACCCTATCCTTAATGTTACTGTAATAACCCTTAATTTTCATTAGACATAAATAAATAAATAAACACAATAATAAATATGACATTGCACTTTCTATAATCTCTAAAGCTTTAATCTTCTATAATTCCTAAACTTTTCATCTTTTCCAACTTTTAAACTTTTCATTTTCTCCATTATTTCAACAATGAAACTCCTATCTTTAATTCTCAAAATTAAACTCCCTAATTAAACTAAAACCTTTCATTTTCTAAAACCTCCAATTTGAATCCTATATAAATCCCTAAACCAAAATATTTCTAACTCACTCCAAATATAGAATTCATCTTCTAAAATTATTCCCTCTCTCACCTCACCGGAGCTGCTGCTGGGGCCACCTTCAAAACTTTCGGAGCACCATAGGAGCCACCGCCGGAGCCGCCACCACTTCGCCATAGAAGAATATATTCTTCCTTGTCTTTCCACATTTTTGGCCTCACATCTTTTATCAAAGAGATTGTCTCGTTGTGATTGGTAATGTGAAATGAATGGAGATGAGTTATTTTTGGACTTACTAAACATGCTAATTTTTTTATAGAAATATTATTTCAATTATATCTTCTAATTGTAGAAAATAAATTTGTTATTACAAGTATTATTTCTTTATGTTGTTTGAAATTAATTTGCAGAAATTAAATTTATTATTACAAGTACAATCATTGACATGCTTATTATTTCTTTATGCTGTTAGAAATTAAATAAATACTTGTTAAATTACATAATATAGTTATATTTTAATATTTAATAAATCACAAAAAAGCTATAATTGTGGAAAAAATACAGTTTATGATATCATTTTGTATCGGTGTCTAGAAAATTTGTCTTGTATACTTGTTCTCTAATTAAAAAACATGCGTCACATGGAAAATCTTCCAGCATCCATATACTTAACTGGCTGATGTCTCTATGATATCTCAAATCAGTAAATTCTTGATATAACAAATTGTGATTTATTGAATGAAGTATAAAACGAACTCTATAAATACCGTTAACAAATTAATAAAATCCAGTTGAAATATTATACCTAATATGATCCATATACAAGTTATTAGAATCAAAATTTAGATGTACATAAACTATATTGAATGATATTAGGTTGGAAAAAAACTGAATGATGAAAATATACTCTGTTTTGGTTGTAATATGTTAAGTTGTAGAACTAAATAATTCGCACACCATGAGTGCGTGATGATTTGTTGGATCATATCTTATTATTATTCATATTTGCCTGATATCAGGTCCGACTTAGCAACGGACAATCCATGTGATCATTTTCTGGGTCTGTACAGGAGACAATCGAAACAGTAGTATACCATCACTTAGTTTTTCCAATTATATGAAATTCTAAATAAAAATAGCTCTGTTATAAAGTTGACTTCACTAAAATGACATTAAGATAATCTAAATCAATTGACATTATTATTACAGATATCTCATTATATATTTTCTAAAACTTGTGTTATTATTATGTTTGGATATAACCGCTATATTTCATATTTTTTCTGCGTATTTTATTTTGGTCGCAATCTGACGACTTGGATCTAAAATACCTGTCACGCCCCGCGTCCGATATACGGTATACGAGCACGTATAACAGGTACCGACAGTATATTTGGTTTGAATATGGTAAAGCCTCCAGTAGAATTTCCCACAATAATACTCAATAATTATAATAGAAAAGTTTAACAAAAGTTTAGCTTTTCATTGATGTGAACGAAATTTGATATAGATGAAATAATAACAGAATACAATGAATTAAATAAGAGAAAATAAAATAGGTTTTTAGCTTCAACCTGCTCTTCGACTTATACCAGTTCTTTCATCATTTTTCGATACGTCCATTGGTAATCATCCGTGCACTCTCATTACTAGTATTATGTTAATTTACGTGCCCATTTAGATCTCCTACTTATAACATTTTCTCCTCTCAATATTTTATAAACTAATCCTTCCAAATTCCTCCAAAATTTCCTTTAGTGTGTTCAAGCAATTCTACTTGTGGTGCATAAACACTAGTAATTTTAATCATCTCGACTCCTAATACAAGTCTTATAAGTATAATCCTATCTCCAACTTTCTTACGTCTACAACATTCTCTTTTGAAAAGTTATTTGCAAGTAGTATAACCTCATTACTACTTGTTATTTTCCTATATACCAAAATTTATACCTAGTATTCACGACCTCCCTGGATTCCCCACTTATCCATTTTTCCTGCAAGCAAACTATATTAGTTTTTTTAAATCATTTTATCAACTAATTCCATCAGCTTACCTTTAAGGGTATCTATATTCCAATTAACTAAACTAATTTCATTCTTACTCAAAAGCTTCTTATCTCCCTCTTTTCTTTGTAAGTCCTAACCCATCCTTGTTTATTTTTCATTACACCAGGATGGCATATGAGCATCGCTTTTGGTAAATGCCATAGCAAACCACCCTTACATACTTATCATTGCACCAGGGTGGCGATGATGCAACAAGTTGTGGTAGGGATACCCCAATAAATGTTTTTAGGATTCATTCTATATAGATCCGACTTAATGTAACCCTTCTCCTTTATATTGGTTTGGAACCAATAGTTAAAATAATAACTAATAAGACCTAAGGCACATATATTGAAATTTATATTACTAGGAAGGCGCATGTGCATAACCCATGTTAATTCTTGAATGATTAAATCTCTTATTATTATTATTATTATTATTATTTCTCAATTGATATTTGGAAGATTACTCCTAAATTGTATGAACAATATTACCTATATACTTTCAGCTAATAAATGACCTAGTATTGCGACAAATTCCTGTTAGATTTGTTCATCAAATTTTTGGAAAAAATTTAGAGAGCATTGGAATCTAAATGTGTATAAGAAATTGGTTATGTCAAAGATATCATTTATTTTTGGGCTAAGGTTAAGTAATGAACTATACTAATTTGCTCTAATCCTTAGTTTTGATTATATGTGGAGTCTCAATAATCCTTAATTCTAATCTTATTGGGACAACAACAACAACAACTAAGCCTTTCATCCCAAGTACTTAGCGTAGGCTACATGAATCAAAAGAAAATCACGCCAGATTGATCAAATTGATAATCCTTCTCCATTCATTCCTATCAAGTAATATCTCATCATTTAAACCTCTAGAATCCATATCTTTTTGTATCACCTCTATCTATATTTTTTTTGATCTTTTCTTTATTTTTTTTAACTTGTCCTATATTGATAAGCTCCCCCCGTCGAACTGGTGCATTTGTAAGTCTACGTTGCATATGATCAAACCATCGTAAGCTATTTTCTCGCATTTTTTCATCGATAGGGGCTACATTACCTTGGCACGAATATCTTCATTTCTCACTTTATCTCTCCCAGTGTTGCCGCATATCCAGTGAAGCATGTGCATCTCTATTACACTTATCTTCTGTGAATGACATTTCTTTATAGTCCAGTATTCTGTGCCCTATATAATAAAGTTAGACTAATAGCAGTCCTATAAAAAAATTTCTTCAGTTTTAACGAAATGTTAAGGTCGCATAAAAACTTCCGTTGCACTCTTCTATTTCATCCAGACAGCTTGTATCCTATGATTGCCATCATTATCGATCTTTCTATCATTCTGAATAATAGAGCCCAAATACCTAAATTGACTGCACATTTGTGTCTGTTGTCCGTCCAGTGTTATATCACTATAGTCTAGGGCCATCGGTTAATAAATTTACACTCCATATACTCTGTTTTATACCTACTCAATCTAAAACCTCTAGATTCTAATATGTACATCCATAACTCTAATTTGGCATTCACCCCTCCTTTTGTCCCATCAACTAAGACAATATTATCAACAAATAACATACACCAAGATATTTTATTTTGAATAGTTTTAGTAAGTTCATCCGTCACTATAGCAAATAAGAATGGGGTCAATACAGATCCTTAATACAATTCAATTGTGATAGAAAAATCACTTATTAGACCACCACAAGTTCTAACGTTGACAACTACTCTATCATGCATATCCTTAATTATATCAATATACTTAATGCAGACTCTTTTCTTCATCAATGTCCACCAAAGTTCCTCTCGTAGTACATTATCATAGTCTTTCTCTAGGTCAATAAATATCATATGCAAATCTCTATCTCTCTCAGAATCGCTCTATAAGTTGACGAAATAAATGAATAGCTTCTTGATTGTCTCTGCATGAATCCAAATTGGTTCTCCGATATTTTAACATTTTGCCTCAATTTATGTTCAATTATCTTTTCCCAAAGCTTCATAGTGTGACATATGAGTTTTTTTCCATGATGGTTAGAACAATTCTGAATATTACTTTTGTTCTTATAAAGAGATATTATGGTACTCTTCCTCCATTCATTTGCTATTTTCTTTATTTGTCAAATCTTGTTAAAAAGATATGTCAGTTACCCCACACTTATCCCTCCTAATTATTTTTACACCTCTATAAGAATCTTATTTAGACCAATAGCTTTTCTTGATTTTATCCTTTTCAAAGGCTCTTTACTTTAGATTTTGCATATAAAGTTATGATTCATATCTTTACATTAAATAGTAAGATCTCCCAAATCTTTAGTAAAAGTATAATTATATAATTTAACAAAATAATCTTTTCATTTTTCTTTAATGTTTTCGTCTCGAACTAGAACTTTCTGATCCTTATCTTTAATACACTTTACAGTACATAAGTCACATAAGTGTCTAGATTTTCTCTCTTATTCGAGCAATTCTATATATATCTTTTTCTATCTCTTTATTGTCCATCTTTTCATACACTTGCTTATATAATTTAGTTTTTACATTCCGAAATAACTTTCTTAGCCTTCTTGGCTATCTTTTACCTCTAAAAGTTTGTTCCACTATTGTTCTTCTTCAAATCTCTATAAAGGCCCCACTTGATTTTTATAGCATTTTTTAACTCTTCATTCTACTATGATATGTCCTTACATGTTAGAACACTGCCCATCGACTTACCAAATATATTTTAAACTATTTTCTTAATACAACTAACCATTTATTCCATGTTATATCAGGATCATTATGGTCCCTCCAATCTGTTTTTTGTACTACTCTATCTACAAATTTTTTTTGATTACCTTCTAATTGCCACCACTTAATTTTAGTATCTAATTTATACTTAATCTTTCTAAGTTTCTTTCTAATTCGAATATCTAAAACTAAGCTTATGTTGGGTAACTATACTCTTACCTGACACTATTTTACAATCGATGTAACGATCTCTATCTAACTTCCTAGTTAAAAAGAAATCTATTTGGTTTGCAATCGATCCACTTTTAAAAGTAATCAAGTGTGAAACTCTCTTTTTAAACCAAGTATTCACTAAAATCAAATCATAAGATAAAGCAAAATAAAGAATTGAGTTACCTTCTTCATTTCTTTTTCTAAAACAAAATCATTCATGTACACTATCAAACTCATTACTATTAGTTTCTACATGCCCATTGAGGTCACCACTAATAAATAGTTTTTCTCTAGTGGGTATTACTTGTACTATCTCATCTAGATCCTCCCATAATTTATGTTTACTAGATTTATCAAGTCCTACTTGTAGTGCATAGGCACTAATAACATTAAAATTCTCTCTATCTAAAATAAATTTAACTAATAAAATTCTATCATCCTTTCTTTTTGCCTCCACTACATCTCCAAGTAATTATTTATTTATAATCACACCTATCCCATTACGATTTCTATCTCTACCCGTATACCAAAGTTTATAACTTTAAGGCTCTATGATCTTACTATCCACTTAGTCTGCTGCACGCACAAAATATTAACTCTCCTAATCATAAACTCAACTAACTCTGCTAATTTAACTGTAAGAGAACTTATGTTTCGCGATACCAACTGAATCCTATATTCATGAGTTAACTTTTTTTATCCCTATCCGCTTATTAAGGTGTGAGAATTCTCTTACATTTGATACGACATCCGGGCGCCGACGTGGCGCGTCGCTTCTGGACGACGACCTAACAACTCTCACACATTTTTCACTATACCCCGGTTCCGATATAGCTCATCGCTCAGTAGGGAATGCCCCTAACGAAATTCATATTTTGGCTCATATCATAATATGTGATAATGTTTTACACTGGGTGTCACAGACCTATCACAACCATCCTCATTTATCCTGGGTTGGGATAGGCAGTGAAAGAATAAATTTTTAAGCACAACACTAGCGGAGTTTCAAATCTTATTGGGAGTTTCTATTATATTGGAACTCCTAATTTTCATACTACTCTAGGGATGAGTTTATTTATGTCATCAAAAGGCACCTATATATAAAACAAGTGTATGTGTATAACCATTTAAACTATATATTCAAACGTAAGAAAATGTGAATTATACGGGATGCTTTTCATTTTTTTATTCACTTATTCCAAAGTTTACATGGAGATCATTTTAATCTCTTGATATCATTGGAGGGAAAGAAGAATAATTATATCTGTATTCTAGATTGTACATATACAAAATACTATTTAATAGGTTTAAATAATAGATTGCAAATCAAATTTATTTTTGTTGAAATCATAATTTATTTTTGAAAGAGTTTTAATGGATTTTATTGTTGAGGAGTTATCTTTTGGTAGAATGCTATGAAATTGGTTATCAAGATGTTTGCTAAATACTAAGATAAAACAACCTGTCATTTTCAGAGTACTCATATATAGTTAGTTCAACCACGATTTATGCTACTAATTACCTAAAATGATAGCACCAAATTAGAGTTCCCAAACTTATGGCTTGTGAATGCTTAAGATAGTAGCTATGAACACCACAAGCAGTGTCAAATTTAATGAAATGTTTCGAGTAGTGATATATATATGTATATATATAGAGAGAGAGAGAGAGAAAGAGAGAGAGAGAGAGAGAGAGAGAGAGTACAAATTCAAGAAAACCATATTAAGAAAATAAGTAAAACCAAACATCAAGGAATTCAAACCAACTAGCACCTATGGAGGAGAGAATGACATGAAGCCTAATCCAATATCACAATTTGAAGAAAAAAGAAATGAAGCTCCATTCCAGCGCTTTGCCCCAAAGTGAGAAAAAGAGAAAGGAGGTAATCTAAATAAAAACTGAAAACAATAACATAGATCAAAATAAACGCACCCCCTAGATTACTATGTAAATTAGGCGTTTTAATGTAATCAAGACTTCTAATAAGATTACAATTGAGGATTTTCAATAGTGCTAATAGGATAAGAATTTTGGATTAGAGAAAAATATTATGAGGATTAAAATAAACATGTCATTTCAAATCTTTCAGTTGCCCCTCCCTTCGTATTTTCTATTTCGTACTTCATTATAGCAGTTGTAGGTAATTGAGTGATGTTCATTTTCAATGTGATTTTTCTTTTTCAAATTATTATTGATGATGGAAGTCGCGAGTGTATGTAGCGTGAGTTGAGAACTTCATGTTGATTCCAATTTCCTTTAAAGTTCATGCCTATTACTTTATCTTTGCTTGCTTCGTCTTAATATTTTACTTTATTATTATCTATTAATTAATGATAATATAAAACATAACTAAATTTATAGTTTGAAATAAATACTTAATCCTAGTATTAAGTGTTAAAGTTAAACAGGAGTCCATGTCGAATTAGAATTCATAAAATTAAAATTATATAGGAATCTAGGTCAATTTAGTATTCTTTAAATTAAAATTAAATAGGAATCCACTTTGAATTAGAATTCTGATTAACTCGGAACTCGGGAAAAGGGGGGCTCGGTTAAGAAATAAGGGGGATAGGGCTCCAAACTATTTGCTTTTTTAAGATGGTTGTAGATAAGTTGTTAGAAATTTTGAAAAGCCTGTTGTTTTATTCCTGCTGCAATTTCTCCAGCTCCTAGATACAGTTATTTATGTCGTTTCTTTGACACTCCTGGAGTAGGACGCTATTAATTTGTGGTTTTGATTACTACCAATCAGCTTCAATAATGAAATATTTATCATTGAGGAAAAATCACATTAATCATGGAGATGTGTTGGCTCTATATGTATTTCAGAGATTATGTATATGAATATATGCCCTCTGAACCCTCCAACCCATGCTGTGCAGTAACTTTTCCAAAAGATCAAAGTTATGTTCTGCAAAATAATGGATATTGCAGAATAAAAATTGCATAAAACAAAACAAATAAGCATGCTAAATGATTCCTAGGGTACAATAGTTGCTTGTGCATAACAAAAAGAGATGCCTGGCCTTATGAAAACTGTGTGCTGGGATTTAATATTATGGTGTCTGGAATAAATTACAGGAGATTTTAAAGGCGATTTGGCTTTCTTCTATGGTTTTCTTGTTTGGTTCCTTTGAAATGCTTGTGTATAAGGAATATGAACACCACCTGGTATAATCACCAACATCCTATTGCAGCAATCTGATGATTATAATTTATAAACACCATCATGTTTATAGATGGCTATCATTAAAAGATTGTACATTTTGGTCTGTTTAGTGGGTTTGTAGTTGAATGTACACTGTAGATGCCCTAATTAAAAGTGGTTTACTCTTGGATTGGATGTGGTCAATTTTGCCCAGTATCAGTGTCATCTGCTATTTGGATAACTATAGGTACTAAGAATTTTATTTTTGCTAAAGTTTAACCTAGTAACAGTTTGTGGCTCCTATTCATCACATGATTAGCTTACATTGTGGTTGGACCTAGTACTGTTGTGGGCCTGCCTGTATTAGAAACCCTTTTCATAGGTTTGTTAACCTTTATTTTATAGCATGCTATTTTGTTACTGATTTTGTATTTGCTATTCTTAGGACATAAACTTATTTGCTATTCGGGAAAAAGGACATGGCAATTTATTTCTCTGCTGACCTTTATATAATGGCAGGCATTTTCCATTCCCTTCTGCAGCTTTTATTCCCTTGCCTTTCATATAATTTCCTCCTTGTTTGTTGGAATTGCAGACAAATCGGAACCTGTTTAGTGGCAACGTTGCATTAGCTGGGACAGGAATTTATCAGCTTGCTCGCAATATCCAGTGTGTATAGTTTTAAATTTGTTGAAGAAACTTTTTTATGCATAGTTTGAGATCAGTTCTATACATGATTGCTGCTATTAACAATATTCAATAGAAGCATTTGCAGGTTTTTCTTGGCAGTGCATATGAATTATATTTACAGATTTTTCCTAGATCATCTACCTTTAAAATTATAGAATTTATATTTCTACGGCAACAAGCATATGCAACTATGTAGTTGCTTCTAGTTTATGATTTCAGTGATAATTTTGGTGATTGTGTTGTACTTTTAACTTTGATGTAAAGTCTGAAGAAAACTAATGCTAGGAAATTTTCTCTCTCTCTCTTTCTACTTGGAAGTTAAATAATTGAATTTTCATTGTTTGTAACAAATTGTATTCATGCTCTTTTGGAATCTGTCCCCTGTTTGAATGTCATAAGTACGATTGCAGTGAGGGGACGTGACAATTCATGAGTGAAAGAAACTATATAAAAGTTTATATTCCCTTGGTAACAAGCATAAGTAACTATGTTTATCATTCTCCCACCTGCTTAAGTCCATCCATTCGGTCACATATAGCTGAATTTTTGACATTGTACATCTATATGACACAAAGATGATAGCTACTATAAACACCTGATAACTTGGTTCAGTATTTAGATTGCCTCTAGTCATTGTGCCAATTGAAGCAGCAAATTATTGCTCGGCCTTTTGTTTGAATTTAGCCCTAGTGAGGAGCTTTTTGTGCAGTGGTATGGATTTGTACATGAGCTCAACTTCTCCACAGTACATAAATTTCATTTGTTAGTCAGTGGGAATTATCATCGGCGAAAAACAAATGAACCTTATCCCTGTACTCAACCCATCTGTACCCTGGGCTCTTATGCATCCCTCCCTCTCCAATGTCTTCCTATTTCTAACCAAATCTTTAGTCTCCCGATAGCATCATAGAAGATTTCAAGCAGAATATAGTTGCGTTACCTTCTTCCAATTCCATGTGCCTGTTTGTGACAATCTCTCCCATCTCCACATCACAGTTAAAACCAAGCAGTGCACCCACACAGCGGTGTGAGGCTTCATCATCATATTCCTCGTAACCTCATTTGCTTTACTAAGCTTGCCCATATGACTATAAAAATCAAGCATATATGTGTAGTGCTTTGGTTCTGGCTTTATGTAACAAGAAGAACCTTATCAAGGTGAGTCTAGCACTTAGTAGGTATGGACTTTTTTCCTCTTCTCATAGACTCTGATTCCGACTAAAATGTTAAAAGTTAAAACCATCCTATGATAAATACATCAGGCCTCAATTTAGTATTCGAGTTTGAGAATATTTGATGAGCCATTTAATAATATGCCCATTTTCCATTCAACTTGCAAGTAATCCATTCCTTTTGTAAACCTTGGAATCAAATTCATCCCTTTCCATAGTATGTTGCGGTTCTTCAAAAATTAATTTATGCATTCCAAGTAGGGGTGAGCATCAGTAAGTTTTGGTCGGTTTTTACCAATTTGGAATAAGAACTGAATCCGAACCGAACTAATTCGGTTTGGTTCGTTTAGGAACCGAAATGTAAATAAAATTTGTTTAAAAATTATAATCTTTAATCATTTAGTAAGCATATCTCTTCAAGATATCTAATCAGTGTATATATATATATAATTTGATTTATTTGTAATTTGAATTGGAGATGCATTACCGTTTTTTTAGAAACTTCTTGCAGAACTTAAATTTAATTTTCCTTTCACAGATCACAGATGGGAAGACCAAGATGGCGGACGCATTTTGCCTTGGACACAGGTGGATCTTCAAACACCGAAGGACAAGACACCGTTGACGGAGGCAGCGGAGGCCTTGGGAGGACGAGACTGGGAATCATAGTCCGAGCTGCGGCAAGACAGCTACTAGAGAAACTAAACGCCGCAAGAAAGAACTTCCCCATGAAGATATTTCTCCTCCTCTTGGGTTTCTACACTGCCAACGCCCTCGCTACGATCTTGGGCCAGACCGGAGACTGGGATGTCTTGGTTGCCGGAGTGGTGGTCGCTGCAATAGAGGGGATCGGCATGCTCATGTACGTGAAGCCCTTCGCTAAGCCCGTTGGGAGGTTCCAGTCCTTGGTGGTGATGGTTAACTATTGGAAAGCTGGTGTGTGCTTGGGTCTGTTTGTTGATGCATTCAAACTGGGAAGTTGAGGACATCATATATGGTTATTTATGGTTATTGTCTCTGATAAATTACCTTTATTTCTCTTCTCCCTCTGCTGCATGATTGAATACGGACTTTCAATCAGGCTAGGGCCTTGAATTGGATTTCGGTTCGGTTTGGGTACGGGTACTGTGCATGCATAATCTAAAGAGAATAGTTTCTTTCCGGTTGGATTAAAAAAAAAAAAAAAAAATTCGTACGTCTTGTATGATTGTAGAATCATCAGGCAGATTGCGTAGCTGACGTTATTAGGTGGAATGTGGGAAGCTATTGGTTCTTGATTATGCAGTTTCTTTCCCGGCACGAAGAATGTGTTGCAAATTATCAGAGTTCTAATATTATTTATTGCAAGTATAAGGGTATGCACCATGGAAGTCTTTTAAATAAAGATATAGGATTACTGGGATAAAAAATAAATCGATAAAATTAAGAATTTTTACGGTATTCGAAATAAATTAGATGCTTTAATGATCATGGATTAGATCCAATTTTATTATTAATAATGTTTGCAAATACAAGAGGTTGAATAAATATTTTCTAAATTAGAGGGAAGAGGGTATTTTGGTAATTTTATAAAAAATTGTCATTCAATTTAAATATGGATAAGCAATATTAGAAGTTCTAGGGACTCAAATAAAAAATTTGAAAAATGTAGTAATGAGTTACACTATGGAATTTCATTACAATCAACTTTTTTTTTTTTTTATTTAAGAAGAAGCACATGCAAGGGAGCCAAGTTAGGAGGAGCCCATGATGAATTTATCCAAAGCCCCATCACCAAACCAAAACCTGCTCAAATTTTTATCATCTCACATGCCCACCAGCGTCCATCGGTCATGCAATACACAGCCCACTTCACGTGGTCAACATCCAATCAAGCCTCAGCAATCAAAGGCAAAGGCAAGCAATCAGACAGATGAGAGAGAGAGAGAGAGAGAGAGAGAGAGGGCTGAGAAAAGAAAGAAAACTGACCCCTACCTCTCCCCCTCCAAAGATACTCCTGCAACAGAATCCACCTCATGAATTGATTGGCCAAACAAAAACACACCAGTAAGGAAAAAAAAAAAAAAAAAAAAGTAGGGAAAACAAACAAATTTACCAAACCCAGCCATTTTTTTCTACTATGTCAAAATTTCCCACCAAACCAAAATTTAGAGACATTGTATCAGATGCCCACGCCTAGATGTGTAATAACTAATTTTTTATTTTTCCTCGTCTACCTCCACAGTAGACAATAGGGGATGGCGCAGAAAAAGAGAGGCAGGTAGATAAATTTAAATAAATATTAGATTAGAATAGAAGTATTAATAATAGAAAAAACTCAGACTCCAACTCTATTTTAAATAAAGAGCAAAAGGCCAAATGATAGAGATGGGTTTTTGAACAGTGGCAATGTGAAGGGCACTGAGAATCCCAATAAATATTCAAAACAAAAACCTCAAACTACAAATCAATATTCAAACAAAATCAATTAAATCCACTATTATTTAATCTTCCAATACTCTTTTTTTTTTTTTAAGTTCATTCCTTCTCTCTCTCATGAACCCTCGTCTCCTTCATGAGAGAGGAGAGAGAAAGCAATATGTCTGAAGAAGAGGAGGAAGAGGAGGAGGAGGAGAGATGGCCCCCGGACCTTGGCGGGGGCGGATCCGCCAAGATCCGGGGCCCCGGGCCGGGGGTCGGCGCCGGGCCGGGTGCAGCCCCGGACGGCCCGCCGCCGTTCGATCAGGTGCTCGACAACGTCCTGGAGAACGTTCTCAAGTTCCTGACCTCGCGCCGGGATCGCAACTCGGCCTCGCAGGTCTGCACCACGTGGTGGCGGGCCGAGGCCCAGACCCGGCGCGAGCTCTTCATCGGCAACTGCTACGCCGTGGCTCCCGCGCGCGTGACGGAGCGGTTCCCGAACGTTCGGTCGGTGATCCTGAAGGGAAAGCCGAGGTTCGCCGATTTCAGCCTGGTGCCGCCCGGTTGGGGCGCGTTTGTGAGTCCCTGGATCTTTGCCTTCTCATCAAAATACCGCTGGCTGGAGAGACTCTGCCTGAAGAGGATGAGCGTCTCCGACGCCGATCTCTCTCTTCTGGCTCACTCCTTCCCTTCTTTCAAAGAGCTCTCCATCATTTGTTCGGATGGATTTACCACCGCCGGCCTCGCCGTGGTCGCCGAGAAGTGCAGGTACATCTCTTTATTTAATTCGTAAATTTTGTAACTTGCTAATATTTTCGATTTGAGCTTGTGGTTTGATAGATTGAATTGGGTTTTTTAGGCAGCTGCAAGTGCTAGATCTGATAGAGGATTATTTGGAGGAGGAGGAGGCGAGGGCAGTGGATTGGATCTCGAGGTTCCCCCAAACTGTCACTTGCTTGGAGTCGCTGGTCTTTGAGTGCCTGAACGGGCCTCTCAATTTCGAAGCTCTTGAATCTCTCGTCGCCCGGTCGCCGAACCTCCGGCAGCTGAGAGTGAACCACGAGGTGTCGGCGGGGCAATTGCAGCGCTTGATGACGCGAGCGCCGCACCTCACGCACGTCGGCACGGGTTCTTTCAAATCGGCCGCTGCTGCTGCTGCTGGCCATGCCGCTGAGAGTGAGGTGGAGGGTTTGTCGTCAGCGTTTTCTGCATCGAGATCCATAGTTTGCCTCTCGGGTTTCCGAGAGCTGTCGCCGGAGCTTCTCCCTGCAATTTACCCGGTCTGTGCCAATCTCACTTCGCTCAACTTTAGCTTTGCCGAGATCACTCCTGAGCAGCTCAAGCCAGTCATTCTCCATTGCGTCAACCTCCAGAAACTCTGGGTATGTTGATCAATTGCAAATGCAAATGTTGTGGAATTATTGTGAATTTTGGTAACTGGGTCTGATGATTCCTAGGTTCTCGATACGGTTCGTGATGAGGGGCTTCAAATGGTGGCCGCGACATGCAAGGATTTGAGGGAGCTCAGAGTGTTTCCCCTCGACGCGACAGAGGACTCCGAGGGTTTCGTAACCGATGTTGGCTTGACTGCAATCGCCGAGGGCTGCCCAAGGCTCCGCTCCATTCTGTATTTCTGCCAGTTGATGACCAATGCAGCCGTGATTTCCATGTCCAAGAACTGCCCTGACCTCGAAGTGTTCCGCCTCTGCATCATGGGCCGTCACCTCCCTGATCATGTAACTGGTGACCCGATGGACAAGGGGTTTGGCGCCATTGTGATCAACTGCAAGAAGCTCACTAGGCTCGCTGTTTCCGGCTTGCTCACTGACAAGGCGTTTGAGTACATAGGGAAGCATGGGAAGTTGGTGAGGACTCTCTCGGTTGCTTTCGCTGGGAATAGTGATATGGCTCTGAGATATGTGCTCGAGGGATGTCCGAAATTGCAGAAGCTAGAGATTCGAGACAGCCCTTTTGGTGACTTGGGTCTCCTTTCGGGACTGCATCATTACTACAATATGAGGTTCCTTTGGATGTCGGCGTGCAGGCTAACTCTGAGGGGTTGCAAGGAAGTAGCTCGGAGTCTGCCTCGAATGGCGGTGGAAGTTATTAGAGACCAGTTTGAGGAACACGATGACGAGGTTGTTGGGAAGTTGTACATGTATCGGTCTCTTGCAGGGCCGAGGAATGATGCCCCACCTTTTGTGAAGATCTTGTAGGTTACTCTTCCGATTGGGCCAGTAGAGAGAAGAAAGGTCGTGTATCTCATTATCTATGGATTGATCGTGGAGCTTTACTATATGAACTTGAGTTCCTTGTACGAAGAGACTTTGATGGGGAGTTTTCATTACCCATTAGTGTCCCATGATGACGAAGATAGGTCATTAATTTTTTCGGTTTCTATTTAGTTTTCCCTTGTGCTCGAGCATTTAGTGAGATTTCTGCAATCGAAGAATTTCTTCAAATTGAGCTAATTCTGGTTGATTGTTTCGGTTGCATATCTGTAAGGGCTCAAGCTACAAGGAAATTACTGGAACTGTTCGTATCAGCATACATATATTCATGTAACACAAGGATGATGATGATGATGATGATAAATTTTCCTGCAACTCGGTGATCTCTGAAGGATTCAATGCTCAACTTCAAGAGCGGAAGTGTCTCAATTGCACGATGTCAGATTCCCTTCTTACAATTTGAGATTTGAGCTCCAAAGTCGAGGTGAAATATATGGAACCTTGAAACATTTTTTTTTCTCTTAGTTTGGTCTTTTAGTCGTCAGTCCAAGAGTTCAGTTAGTTATCATGTTTCTGCTTCATTTTCTTAGTTTCACTTTCATCTGTTATTGTTATTGTTAAGTTCATATATGATATTGCTGAGAACGATATTTTTCTGTAGGAATTGTAAGGGTGTTTATTATTCATTATCGTTCCAGCCGCTTTAGACAATTGTTTTATTGGTAGCAATTGGCTAAGATAATGAACTGAATAACAACCTTTTATCTAACTTAGTTTGTTTCTCCTATCCAATTTATATATGATATATGTATGAATTGTGTTATTCTTTTTCGGATTTGAGCTACACTTCAGAATTCAGCTTTGCATGGACATAGGACACTAGTATCTTATATAAAGATGCTCAAGCTTACAACTGAATTGTGATCTTGTTATGTTTGATAAATGCCTGGTCAAAATATTGTTCCATTTGTCATGGGAGTGTCTAAGATATATCAAAAAAAAAAAAAAAAAACCAGAAATTTGATTTTGTGTCCCATAATGACATGGGACATGGGTGTCTAGATACCTGACATTGAAACCTTTGGAAAAACCTGTGAAGTTCAAAAATTTATCTTGGTTGTTTACCTGATCCCATCTAGCATTATTGATCATATAGAAGCTCTGAGATTGCTACTGATCTGTGAGTTGTCATTGTATTGTTATCTAATTTGTTGCTAGAGTGTCCGGAGAAGCGTCCAACATGTCGAAAAAAACCTAAAGTTTGAATTTTCCCGATAACACAGCACTCCCTATTTGATTACGTCCGGTGTAGGATGTCTGAATCAGTTCATACATTTCCTCATCAGAGAATTGTTTGATTGCTACTAAATTGAGAGGGATGGTGAACAATGACCCAGGCATTTTACTAAAAATGAATCACCACCAGCGCTTCACTATCTGATACTGATTCACTTTTTCTATATTATCTCAAGCAAAATCATTATTCCAATTACCATCTTGTTAGAATATTATGTCTTACCATAGTCTAAATTATTTTTTATATTTTTTGGAAAAGAGAGAAGAAAGTGACGGGAAAAAAATTGTTATAAAATTGAATGCTTATCGATAAAAGAATCATCAAATCTGTTGTTGATGTTTGAAGGTTTGCACTATTTTTTGATGTCATGCGTCCACCTTTCTTGATGCCAATTTTCTAAACATAGGATATTGTGTTCGTATCGGATAGCAGGATATCAAATTATATATCAGGAATATGAGCAAATATTCAGCTGACCCTCCGGAACAATATATCGGCCGATATGTAATCATAGCGGTTGATATTTAGAACAATGCATGAAGCGGATAAACATGAAAATTTGGGTTGAGGAAGCAAAGCACCTTGCTGGGAATGCTCTATTGTAGCCCCCATGCAATTATATAGATTTGAACAGGCCATGGCTCCTCCTCCATTGAGAGGGTCAACAAAAAAGTTAGGTCCTGGTCCATCCAAGAGATGGAAACAGTTCATTTTGATGGGACAGTCTCTATCATCAGATTAGGCACCGAGAGTTACTAGATGCACCCATGTTTTTTTTAGTGAGCTCCATAAGTTAGAGAAAAAATAATTTTTCCTCCTATAATTTTAGGGCTCACTAAGAAAAACATGTGACGCATCTAGTAACTCTCTTAGGCACCTTTTGCTGTCAGGGGTCCCATTTACGGCTTCTCCTTCATCTCAAGTTTGGTGGGCAGGTGAGTTGCATCTTTCACCTGTGGCCCTTCAGAGCTTAGAATGGACCAACAAACCCTTAATAATTTAGCTTAGTTTTTAGTTTAGCTTCCAAGTGATCTTTTCTTTGTTTTTTTTTTATTGGGTTAATTACAAGACCCTTTGTACTATAGAGGTAGTATAACTTGTTAGCCTATAAGTTTAAAACTCTTAGTTTAATTTCTGAACTTTTAACGTCGTTAGTCAACAATTTGCTATTCTCACTCATGTTTAACTTAAACTGTATTTTTTATGAAATCTCCAAATTACACTCCTCTGGATATGTTTTGGATGAGTTCTAAGTGAGAGAGAGGAGGGTAATTTGGAAACTTTATAAAAATTATACAGTTTAAATTAAAAAGGGATGAGAATAACAAACTGTTAAATAACGACGTTAGAAGTTCATCTGAACTGAGAATTTTAAATTTTAGAAAGTAATAAGTTACACTATTCTTATAAATAGTACAAAGTTTCTCACTACAATTAACCTTTTTTTTTTTTTGTGTTGGGTCAGGTATTTCAAATTATAAAGCCATGAACATTTTTGAGTTTATGAGAAGTATCTAGATTTATTATAGGGTTAATTACAGTTAGACCCCTGGTAGTATTGAGGATGTGTCACTTAACACCCCTGAAGTTTGAAACTCTCAAAAAACCCCTTGGACTTAGTTATTTTCACTCTCTTTTTTTACTAAAGTGCACTCTTATTCCTCAAATTTCTATTCTACTCTCATCCCTCCTTTTAACCAGCACACTTATTAAAGGGAGAGATAATGGTAGAATAGGAATTTAATGGACAAGAGTGCACTTTAATAAAAAAGGAGAGTTAAAATAATTAAGTCCAGGGGGTTTTTTGAGACTTTCAAACTTCAGGGGTGTTAAGTGATACATCCCTAATACTACAGGGGGTGGGTCTACCTGTAATTAACCCTTTATTATATAAAGGGTCGGAATCTTAGTGTTCAATCTTGAACTCTTTGCATTAAACAATGCTGAGACCAGCACATTACAGTCTTTCGATAAACAGATAAACAAATGCAATCGTCGAGCTTTATTATGATCTGGGTAATATATGTGCTTTAAACGAAAAGCCTGCAGAGCCAGGCGATAGCTTACGCCAACATTGTTTGTCCGTGAAAACAGTTGAATTTGGTGATTGCGATGAGAGACGAGAGCTTACGCCAAGATTGTTTGTTCGTGAAGACAGTTGAATTTGGTCTCTGCCTCTCTGGGCACTCATCGCATGCTATGAAGAATTGTCAGGTAAATACAAAAATACACTTCTCTACCAGCCTATTACACTTCTCTACCAGCCTATCTGAAGCATTCTGTGCATAATGCAAGAAATCTTCTATCTATCTTTGAGCTTTGACTTGAAATGGAACTTTTCGAAATTTATTTTTTTAGCATTTTACCTTGTGAAAAATTGGTGAGTGTTAATTGTTTAGAGTACAATTTCTTCGTGCTGTAGATTCATAATTGTTGTGCAAGATCTCAGTTGCTAGACTGCCTCCTGATGTCTAGTCGTTTCTTTAGATTATTATGTTGTTTAGAATTATGTGAGAAGACCTCCGGTTAGCTGTGAGGACTCTTGACTCTTGAGAATTCGAGTTATCATTTATATTTTTAGATCATATATATATATATATATATATATATATATATATATATATATATATATATATATATATATATATATATACATATATATATATGTATGGGAATTACTGTAGGTGATCCGTCAGCTCAGGAAAACTTACATGAGCTAGTAGCAAAACTATAATGATCCAATGATTTTTCTTTATTTTTTTTTAAATAATTACTATCTTTGCCTCCTCAACTTCTTTCGAATTAAATTTTATAAATTTTGGAGTTCATTTACCTTTTCATCAAATGCATACAAAATATTTTATTCATTAAAAAACGTTAATTTTGTGTTATTTTGATGGAGGACCAAATCAAAATTAAAACCCAAGAAATTGGGTTTGAGTGAACCTTATAGGGTCGAGATCATAATCCAAAAGAAACTTTTTTAAAAAGATTATTGGGGACAGTGGAAATGAACTGCAATTCAGGTGACTTACGTGAGCTGTCAGTTCATTTACTATTTTTCTTATATATATATATATATATATATATATATATATATATATATATATATATATATATCTATATATATACATTTACTATTTTTCTTATATATATATATATATATATATATATATATATATATATATATATATATATATATATATAGAGTAAACGGGAAATACACTGGCGGTGAAGGGAGTTCCTTTACCGCCGCTTAGGTGACCCAATAAAATTATTACATGTGGTGCCACTCAAGAGGTATTTAAGAGAGTTCTTTTATTTATTGCTTTAAATGACACCACGTGTAATAATTTTATTGAGCCACCTAAGCGGCGGTGAAGGAACTCCCTTCACCGTCGGTGTATTTCCCGTTTCCTCATATATATATATATATATATATATATATATATATATATATATATATATATATATATATATATATATATGAGTGTAGTCTATGCATTGAGCATCAAATTTTGTGAATGAGAGTTATTACTTATCTACAAGAATCTTTTCTTATTTTTCTTTGCTTTCTAATAGGGTCAGTTGTCAAAGTCCATGGATATATTATTAGAAGACTTGCAACATCCATTACTTCATGTGCTAGATATTTCTAGCTATCCAACAAGTGGAAGTTCTTGCTGAGCACACCACTTTGCTCAGTGAACCCACCTTCTAAAGTTATAAAGTCTTATAAGTTTATCATTAATTTTTATATTTTTTTTTTTTTCTAAATGATGTTAAATTCCTTCTTAGACTAATACCGAAATGGTGTTAAAACCATTAAGTGGATTATTCTCACCGAGCAAAAGTGGTGTGCTCAAATAGAATTTCCCATCCTATAAGAGGTGAAGTTACTTTGATGGCAAAAAGTATCTGGCTGATATGAAAGGACCTGGTGTAGTACTTATTCTACCTCAATTAGAGTCAGTAACATCAAGGGGTGAATGGAATGAAAAAAAATGAGGCGACAGTAAACTCTCTCCCCATCATTTAGTTTATTCTCAAAATATTTTATTCTATGAATTTGTTCCTGATGGATTGATGGATGGATACTGATTTTGAATCGAAAACCTCTTATTTTGGAGGGGTCTACCGTGACGGTAGAAAGTTTGGATATTGGTTCATATTTCTAATGTGTTATCTAATATTCAATTATCTGATATAAAAATTATCTTTTTGATATGATTACGATATTCGATATTTAGAACTTTTTATATGCTAAAATTAAAAATATTCTTGTGAATTTAACTTGGCCATCTGGGAGTGGCTAACAAAGTTAATTAAGCAGCTACCACTACTAAACTGCTTTTAGCAATATTTTAGTCCCTAATAAGTTAGATCATGCAGAAAGATGAACTTAAAAATATGCTCTTTGCAAGTCATGGGTTATATGCATATATTATAGACTAAATAATGGTAAGTATGAGGAAAATATATGAGAGTAAAAGTCAGCTACCAAACAAAGTCTTTTTTTAACTAAAAGAGTAACAGATTTTTAAATAGTTCTCTAGGGTTTGTGGACACAATCCTTGAAGAGCATTTTGATCCCACGAGAACAAGTTAAAAAAACGAAAGGATTATCGAAGAAAATATGAATGGAGTTGATACGAAAAGATATACATGCTAAAAGCTTAAATAGAAAGTCAGTATAAAAAAGTCAAAACTCAAATAAAAAGGACAGAAAAGTGCAGTGGATTCATCACTTACGTTTGACAAGCAAAGAGTTATGAATACTTTAAACCGTCATTATTTATTAGTTTTAGTCAATGTTTAGCCTCAAAGCCAGCCACCCATTGGTGAGTTGCACTCCTGCTTGAAGCTAACAGGAGCTGAAATAATTAATTGGCAGTGTAGTGGTAATGGTCTCATCATGTTCCCTTGCTTTCAACTGAAAAGAAAGGAATATCTGCTTTCAACTGGAAAAAAAACGAACATTGATCGAGTTTGTCAGCAGATTTGGTAGATATTCACATTCTCTTACTCGTTCTATAGAAGGAATATGGACTATTGGTTAGTCATTTTCGAGTGTGACCATCAAACATATCGTTCGATAGAAATAAACGAAGAAGGATCATTCATGTGATCGATCTGACGTGATTCTCTTTTGATTTATGTAGCCTACTCTAAATTAGATAAAAGGCTTTGTTATTGTTGTTGCACTTCAAGTTTTCTAACAAATTCCTTACTAATGGGACAAAATAAATCCATTGGTGAGAGCCCAAAAGTGGCAGCATCTTTTTGACTTTCTAAGTTGTGAGAGTGAAGGAAAAAGGTAAAGAAATATTTAGGGTTCAATTTAGACAATTTAAGCTTTAGGTTGACTCTTGGAAGTAGCCAAGTTTAGTGCTTCACTTTTAAGAAAGAATAAATGCAAGTTGTTAAATATTGTTCAATGAATCACCAAATTTATATATATATTAAAAAAAAAAAAAAAAAAGAAAGAGAAGAAAGAAAGAAAATGATTCTAGATGTTTGTTCCTTGCCTCCATGGGAATTTCTAAATGAGCACATCACGGTTCTTAACTAGCCTATCTTCTAAAGTTATAAAAAATTATAAGTTTATTATTTTTTTTGCCGTGATTGGACCATTCAGAAATTAATTTCCGACTCAGAAAGATGTGACCACTAAGACCACTGGCGTGGTCATTTAGAAACTCCCCGCCTCCAAGGGACATGAAAATTTTGGGTCTCTCTCCAAAGGTATCGATTAATTATCTAAAGTGGATTGATGAGACGACCAAGACATTTGTTCGCACATTTTGTCATTGTTGGGGGTGAAGAAAGGCTCCACATTTTTGTGTTAGTAAGCAAATATTGAGTAATTGTGATTTTAACAATGATTATATCAACTAATGGAAGGGTTTGCTTCACCATATTCCATTATTTGTTCATTGACAATAGTAAGAATCAATTATACTTTATATCCTTAGCGTGAGAATTATTATTATTATGCTCTCCTACACCACTAGTGTGATAGGATGTTGACAATCCAAATTATCCCATTTGTGGGTCAAGAATCACTTTACATATATATATTCAAACACTAAGGAAGACATCATTTAAGTATTCAACCGTTTGCAAATTTGAACAGAAAGTCGGGGCCTCACATGGCCTTAGTCTGAACTCCTCCTTTCATGCATGTTTGTTTTCAGACCGCTTGCATTCTCTCGGCAATCGATTTGAGGTTCACAAATCAGCCTAGGATTCTATAGCATAATGTGAGGTTAATCACTTTCCTAATGGGGCCTTTAGGTGGCTAATCCTTAATGCTATGTTTGGTTTGAGGGAAATGAAGGAAAAGAAAAGAAAATAAGAAAAAAAAGTTTTTATTGTTTGGTTTGGAAGAAAATTTAGAGGAAAAGAAAGCTGAAAGTGTTGAATTCCTGTATGTTTGAACTTGAATCTTTGAGCCAATTCACTAGTTCAAAAATAAATGAATTAGGTGAATGGAAAATTGTTTCAAAGAGGAGTATATAGCAAAGGGAACAAAAAGGAAAGAAGAAAAAAAATCGTCCCACATTGGCTAGAGGTTTGTTAAGATGTGGGTTTATATGTGATTGTTTGTTCCATGATATTACTTATATAAGAAGAGGAGAAACCTTGAGCACCACGAGCGGTGCTGTGCACCGCCCGCACGCGCACGCTCGCTTTAGTGGCGCACTTGGCACTTCGCATCGTCGCAAGCCTTTGATTGTTTTGGTGCTATTGGATTCGGGTTACTTCTATTGGGTTCAGCTATTTGGATTCGACCTGCACCCGTTAAGAGTCGTTAGGATTTGTCCGTTGAGATCCAACGGTCGTCTGTTAACCGTTGCCGTTAAACGGTCACAACTGTTAACCGTTGCCGTTAAACGGTCACAACTGTTAACAGCCAACCGTTGTGACTGTTTACCCAGAATTCTATAAATAGGGCAACCGTTGTGACTGTTTACCCAGAAGTCTATAAATAGGGCTCTGTTCAGACTTTTAGAACATACAATATACAGAATTTTTCCTTCTTCTGCAGACAAAAACTTGGTCTTTTTGACATTCCAGAAGAACAGTTCTTCCTAAATCAGTCCTGCATTACACCATACATACAGAGAGTGTTCTTTATCAGATTCGCTAGAACAACAGGATTGCGGCTTCCTTCCTGTTGCAGACCGGTCGTTGTATCCTGGGAGACCGACGCCCATTGCAATCCAGAAGCAAGCGGTGGAGGGCGAATCGGTTTTAAGGAGATAGTGTTCATCACTAGCTTCGATCATCTTCCTGTCTTCATCAATTCTGCATACGTTCATTCTTCTGAATACAGGTTTTTCTCAATCTAGTAATTCTTTATTCTGTTTAGGATAGTAAACTAGTTAAAGAAGAACAGTTTAATAGTTTTCTGTAAACAGTAATAGGAATATTCTTCTAATTCAAGTCTGGAAAGATATATACTGCTATTATACATAATAATTCGTAATTTTTCTTCTCCAACTTTATTTCTGATTGAAATATAATACTGAAACCTGTGCATAATAACAGAATTAATTCTGTGCATGATAAAAGTAGTAATTATGTACATAATAATAGTAGTAATTCTGTTAACTAATAACAGTAATAAGTCTGCCCATATTAATTTGAAACATTAGCAAATTATTTATCCAACAGAAAGAAAGTGAGATAAAGTAAGGAATAAATTTTTTTATATGTTTTTTCTCTACTCGTGATTTAGAGAAATGAGAAAAAAAAAATATCACTTTGTATTTCTGTATCATGTAATCATAGTAAGAGATTTTTTTTTTTGAGAGATAACAAGGATTATCTCTTAACTTGTTTATATTTGTGGGTTGTTTAATACACATTTTGCTTAAGTAGATGGTATAATTTCTTATTCCTGTTTATTTTAACCCATCAAGTCAAAAAATGTTTGGTAATATAAATCCAAGTTAGACTCTCTAACCCTAAATTTAATATGTTGTCAAACAATGGCTAGGGTTCATATATTCTTTCTCAATTTTTGTTCAAGTTCTTTAGACCTTTTGGTCCGTAGGGCTCATATATTCTTTTTCAAATTTGTTCAAGCTCTTTGGACCTTTTATTCCTTTAAATAGACAAAGAAGTTTAAACAAAATAAAAATTATTCTTGTTTAAAGTATTTTGATAATATTTTTCTAGAATATCGGTTACATATTAAGCGATAGTCAGGATATTTACTTAATCGACCCCCACACACATGTGTGTGTGTTAGTAAAATTCCATGTAACCTTGATTAAATGCTCTAATTTCTTAACCCTGCTTTATCTATTTAGTTAAAAAAATTATTTGGCAACATAAATTCTTATTAAAGACCCTTAACCCTAGCTTTAACCTAGCTGGGAAAATGACTTCCTCAAACAGGCTACATACACACACGTGTTGTCACGGTCGTTCATTATTTTGGAAAAAAAAAAGTGAGGGATTTTCCCGTTGGAATGTACTAAATCTATAGGCGTATCAAAATAGCATGCCTAGAACTTTAGATATGAAAGATAAGTATGGGTTCATTAGAAACCACCTGAGAAAGGGTACGTTTTACTTTACTCTATATAAATATACAATAATGCAATAACAATCCAATGAACACATATCCAGATGGGAGTTGAGTTCCCACTCACAATCCATGTAACTTGATGTATAAGAAATGTTAACACTTAACTCGTAAGGACCGTTATTGTATAATCATTATATAATCATTCATCAACATATGCTCCTTTAGCATACCTGTGACGAAACATGACCTTAAGTTTTGTTTTATTTGGTTTAAACCTCTTAGCCATTTTTCAAGACCAAAAGGTCCAAAGGATTTGCACAAAATTAAAAAAGAATGTCTAAAAGCCCTATTTGGCCAAATATTAACGAGCCTCTTAAACTAAATAAATTAAAAAAATTAATTACAAAAGGGGAATATCTATAAATGAGCACACCAATGAGCACACCACTGGTCTTACCAAAATCAACTTCAAGCAAATTAATACAACCCCTCATCAATTCAGGTAAGCTCCCCACCAACCCATTTGGGGGAGTTATTCTTCAAAGTTATTTCAACTACTCACCATCTCAAACCCACAATTCAACTCAAGTGTTCTTGACTCGTTGCGAGGTTTCTTAATGTAAAGAGTTCAAAAGTGATATAATCGCTTAGATAGAACAAGAAAAGTTCATGTATTTAAATACAAAGTTGGGATCTCTATTTATCAACTTAAGTTTTTGGATCAGTTTGGTTCTCGGTAGCTAAACTCTACAATCCTAAGCTTCAACCTCAACACCACATTTCCTCCCAATACTTAAATGAGCTCAACTCTACAATTCTAAATTTGAGCCTCAACACCTCAAATTCCTCCAATTAGCATGGAGTTTGGGATTACAATGGACGGGTTCAAGAGTCAATTCTTGATCCGTTTTATTCAAAATTTTGAATTAGAAACTTATTTTTTTTTTAATTCAAATTTTCGAATAAAGCTGGCAAAAAGTTGACCTTTGGATCTATCAATTCCCATCCTTATATAGATCTCTTCATTAGCTGGTGTGGATCAACTCACAAGGATCAATCTCTCTGCTAACTTTCTCAACGACACCCAGTCTTTCCTGATTGCAGCGGTATTTGTTTTTGTAAAAATTTATAATTAAATATGCTTCTAAGAGGATTTGAACTTAGATTGTTCTTTTATCATTTTCGAGTCTCAATTCTAATTGGTTTGGTTCGATTATGTAAAAATTAGCAAAAACCTAGTTGGAGATTAATGAAATATTGAAGTTTAATATAATTTTTTTTGTTTTAAATTTTGATCAAGAACTTATCCTAATCCAAATGGTATTGTATAGATGGAAAAAGAAATGAAAATTATAGCTATCAATATTTCATATGCAGCTCTCGTATGACTAAAGAAAGTCTTACCGTTCGAAATACCCAAGGGATTGATTGTTTTAAGGATTTAACCAATGAGAAATTTACGAAATCTACTAAATCTATAAAATTATGTGTTTGTATTAAGAAATTTGGTTAAGGATTTAGTGCTTACGTGACAATAATTTTAGTCCAGTTTGAAATTTCCACTTTTTTATGGAAAACCAATTAGAGGGCTTTTATTCTTTTTATTAATTAATGAGAGGAGAGTGGGTCCTTTTATTTTTATTTTTTTTAAGATTTATAATTTAGTTTTCAAAATTTTTAAATTACCACAATTTAGTCTCTCAGTCATATTTTTGGTCCGAAATTTCTGTTATACCCCTGAGTTACTTTATTTTAGTCATTCCTTTCCTTTTCCTCTTCTCTTTATTTTCTTATTGGGTTTCTCTCTCCATTCTTCTCCTCTCTCTCTCTCTCTTTCCTCCTAGTTAATTTCTAAATTGAAATAATTTAGGAGAATCCAATAGAGAAGAGAGGAGGAAGAGGAAAGAAAAGAGTAAAATGAAGTAACTAAGGGTTATAGCGGGAAATTCGAGCCAAAAATATGGTTGGGGGACTAAATTGTGTAATTTAAAAGATTTGGGGGACTAAATTATAAATATGAAGATTTGGGAGACTAAATTCTAATTTTTAAAAATTTAAGGGACATATATGCTCTTTGTTTTAAGGAGTATTTACAGATCTGTCCCTTAAATCTTTATAAATTATAATTTAGTCCCTCAAATCTTCATACTTAGGATTTAGTCCCCAAATTCTTTAAGTTACTACAATTTAGTCCCCTAGTTTATATTTTGTCCCGATTTTTCCGTTTTACCCCTAATTTCCTTCACTTAATTTCCCTTACCTCTTCCCCCTCTCTTCTTACTTCTTATTGGGTTCCCCCTTATTCTTCTCTTCTCTCTCTATTCATTTATTGGGTTCTCCCTCTTTATATTGAAACCAAATATATTATTCTTCACTAAATGTATTAAATATTTAAGTTTTAATATAAATTCATTGATTGGGTTCTCCCTCTCTATATTGGATAAATTCATTTCTAGATTTAATACATTTAGTGGAGAATAATACATTTGATCTCAATATAGAGAGAGAGAACAGAGAGAGAAAAAAAGAAGGGAGGAAGCCAATAAGAATTAAGAAGAGAGGGGGAAGAGGGAAGGGAAATTAAGTGAAGAAAATCAGGAATAAAATGGAAAAATCGGACCAAAATATAAACTGGAGGACAAAATTATAGTAACTTAAAAAGATTTGGGGACTAAATCCTAAATATGAAGATGATGGACTAAATTATAATTTATAATTAAGGGACAGGTCTGTAAAAACCTCTTTTTTAAATAGTCTTTGAAAGGAAAACAATGGGTATCTCCAAATCCGTACATATTTCTTTGACCTATTTTTATGAACCAATATTTGAAAAGCAAGAAAAAGACTCTCTTATTACTTAATACCTCTTCTCCATAAAAGAAATATGAATTTGATGTCATATTGATTATCAATAATTTAGTCAATAATATTCAATATCAAAAAAAAAAAAAAAAAAAAGAGGAGGAAAAAACAAAGTTACAAAAATCTCAACTTTTTTTTTTTCCAATGGAAGTGTTAATTCCCCCAACTATAATTAAAAAAAAAAAAAAAAACACCCCATTTGGGCATTTATTCAAGAGAGGCTTCATTTGTCTATAGCTTCACCTGTCACTTATTCTTCTTGTTTTTTTGCTAAATTATAGCTTTGTCACTTGTCAACATGCTTTTAGATTTTGCTTTCAGAGATGAGCCAAGTAGTAGCCCAATTGGCATCTAACATTCTTAGGTGGAGCCAACCCCTCAACAACTGTGAGAGCTAAGCACCACCAAACCAACCCAAGCAAAATCTCAAAACTTAACGACAGTGCCACACCAGTACACTTTTTCTGAATCGGGATTCGTCACCGCACAGTTTTAGTAGTATTCGGGATTAATCTCGACCAGGGCAAAAAATAACATCACAAAATAAAGTTGCAAACTCGTAATTTCTTACAATTTTAGAAGGTGTGCTCACTAAATCAGTTGTGTGCTTATTTAGAAACACCCAGGGCAACCCTGGAGGCCATGCTTGCTCAAATTTATTCATACTCCTATTCTATTGGTGAGTGATTATATTTTATGCATTCGGATCCTCTCTTAAGCACAAAATGGTGAGAACCAACCTCAATGCAATGTGGTGAGCATTGTCATCAGTGTGAACTTAGCCATATATCTATTAAATTTGTGTATGGTTAAGATACATATTAAACTAGCACACTCATTTTTTTTTACCATGCGAATCCGATGGGAGTTTTCAGAGGAGCACACCAATTTTCTTAGTGAGCCTACTGTCTAGTGTATTCTTGATCCGCACTGGCCTTTTTAAGTGGGCTCACTAGGGAAAATGGTGTGCTCCTTTGGAAACTCCCGAGTCCGATGCATGCAACTATAATAAGTAATAAGTCTCACGAGTCAAGAGTCGAGAGTTAAATCTAGGTCACATCCTATGAACCATCGTTTATTTCTTTCTAAAGGCATGGCAAATTCAATCCTCAGCACAAAATCAGTCATTAAGCATAAAACGATTTTTAGGGTTTCACAAAATCAAGATAGCGTTTAGACTATCATGTAAACTTATCTAAATATGAAGTACAAACATTTGTAGTCAATCAATTGGCATTTTTTTTAAGATACATGTTATTTATAAGAAAGAAGAGAAGGGAGAAGTGATCAATGCTAATATATACTTTTTATCATGTCATTGGTGTTTTACATTCACACTTTTAAGTTTAGTCTGTTATATTCATATTTAATTTATCCAAACATATGTTGGCAATGAGAAAAGAGAAATAGAGAGGATCTACAGCAACATAATGTCCATTGTAGTTAGAGGCAGACCCACCCTTATGTCAAGGTGGACAATTCTTCCATCGAAAAAATAACTTAGTATCTACAATTTTTATAAGTCTGCCCACTTAAATATAAAATATACGAGTCTGCCCCCATTCACTCCCCATAATCTATATTCCAATTTTCAAGAGTTAAGACTCAAGTCTACAGTTTTTCTCCAATTCCCTTTTGGTCCTAGTTGCTATCCATTTCTAGTTTCCTCGCAATTAAAACTCTAAAAACCATTTCCTCTAATCTGTTAGCAAAAGTTGGGCCTTCATCTCTAACATGTCAGAATGCAGTCAGTTATTTCCACAACTGTACTTTTCTATCGTTATTTTATAACAAATTAATAACATATTAGTCAGTATCAAAGTTCTGGAATAATTCGTCAAATTATGCCTTGATCATGTTTTGCCTTGCAAAATTATAATTGGGTTGTCGAATTCATATTTCTATATTATAAAAAAAAAAAATTAGGTCAGGAGTTCTACCTTGCACTCCAGCCCGGACGCTTCATCCCTTACACCCCAACAAGTTGACTGGAAGATCTATGTATAACTCCGTAGCATAATATAGTGTAACATTCTGAGCGGCCAGCTTGTAGAGTTGGAATATCTTATATCGATCGTATCAACTTACGGGAGTCTGAGTAATGATAATGGTTTGATACTGGATGTATTGACTCTATGTTGTATTTCTACGTCAATTTCCTTGAATTAATCGTGTCAGATTAGGCAAGCATCAAGTATTCTTTTATCAATTTTGATACCCTCTTATCTGTTTCAATTTATTCGATTAAATGTTATGATGATGGTATTGATTTGGCTGTAGAAATGAATTACTATATGATATATGATCTTCTATAAAACTTTCATAGGGTAGCGCCATGATCTAGCCGCTAACTGGCAGTCGCCATGATCTCACCACAAGCTGGCAGCGAGGACCACCAGCTAGCAGTCTAATCATAGCAGATTATTCTCAAATTTAGTCAAAATATTGTACATAGATTTGTGACTCTAAATCATTATCTCTTGATTTTAATCATGTCTATGATGTGGAAAATTGAGGAAGTGATGGAAAGGGACTGGCATCAGATTTTGAAAATACTTTTTGGTTTTACTGTCAAATTTATTTTAAGGAATTATGTTGGTATTTTGTTAGGAGAATTGGACTTAATGAATTATATATGGGCATCCCAAAAACCTTAAGGACAATAAAGTTCAAAGGACTGCCAATTGACAGCTTGGACTATGACCTCATAACATAGTTTACATGATTCTAGACACAATATAAAGATAAGTAATGTATGACACTAAAGATATTGATATGACATGAAACTATTCAACAAATACAAGATATTGGACATGCATTGTCACCACTGATATACAAAACTTGATACGATTTTGATATTATGTAAGTAAATTCCACCATTCTATAAAAGTAATAGTCTTCTCTCGTCTAGAGAGCATAAACATATATATAAAAGGGATATTTACAGATCTGCCGTTTAAATCTTTATAAATTATAATTTAGTCTCCTAAATCTTCATATTTAGAATTTAGTCACCAAATTCTTTAAGTTATTACAATTTAGTCTTTCGGTTTATATTTTGGTCCGATTTTCCAGTTTTAGCCCTGATTTTCTTCATTTAATTCCCCTTTCCCCTCTTTTCTTAGTTCTTATTAGATTCCTCACTTCTTCTTCTCTTCTCTTTCTATTTACTTATTGGGTTCTCTCTCTCTATATTGAGACAAATTGTATTATTCTCCACTAAATGTATTAAACCTAAAAATGAATTTATCCAATATAGAGAGGGAGAACCCAATAAATGAATTTATATTGAGACTTAAAGGTTTAATACATTTAGTGGAGAATAATACATTTGGTTTCAATATAGAGAGGGAGAACCCAATAAATGAATAGAGAGAGAGAATAGAAGAATAAAGGGGAACCAATAAGAATTAAGAAGAGAGAGGGAAGAGGAAAGGGGAATAAAATGAAAGAAATCAGGAATAAAATAGAAAAATCAGGCCAAAATATAAATTTGGGACTAAATTGTAGTAACTTAAAGGATTTTGGGAATTAAATCCTAAATATGAATATTTGGGGGACTAAATTATAATTTATAAAGATTTAAGGGATAAATCTGTAAATACCCCATATAAAAAATAGTGTATTACAATGTTATCTCCACTCCGAAAGAAATTTTCAACTTTATTAGATAATCTAAGCTTGTAATCTAAACGCCTGAGTAACATCATATTAGAAATCGCTTGAAGAGAGTATCACATAAAGTATACCAAACTCTTCTCCCTCTTCTCTCTCTCTCTTTCTCTTCACATTCTTTAATGTGATGATGATACAACCTTAGTCTATTTGTAGGAAAATTTCTCTCTCTCTTTTTTTTTTGATGAATTACTATGCCACCTCACATTCTGCTATAGCACCATTCCATGCTTGCAGCCTAATCCTTGATTAGGTTTTGTGAGTAAACTAACCATCATCTATTTCTTTAATACTATAGTTGTACCTTTGTGCAAGTAGAATTTAAATCTTAAATCTCTATATTTTTGCTAAGAGATTTTGACATTATGCTACAAAGACACCAGCATATAGCCAGTTGAAATGGAAGCTTTGCTCAACAAAATTTTCTAGATACATGAATCATAACAGTTGCATTAGAAACATGAATAGCTTTGATACAGTTTAAGATTGTTATAATACAAAATAATTTCTCTCAACGCTCACCACAACTTCAAAGTTTTGGTGTAATGATAGGAATTTCAATATAGTATCAAAGCAATCTAGGTTTAAATCCCACCGAGCACGCATGTAGTTGCAAATTTAAATTTCCATCCAAAATAAAGTTTAAATCCCACTGAGCGCACATTTCATTCCGCATTTAGGTTTTTGCCTAAAATGAGCTAAACCTCCGAGGGCCTATTAGAATACAAAAAAATTTTCCTCAATACTCACTACAATTTAGGAGTTTTCATGTAGTAACGGAGACTTCAATAAAAGTTACCGTTAAGACTGCACCAAAACACTAAAAATTGCGAGAGGATTTGAAAAATGAAAATGTAAGATTTTTATGTTTGAACATAAACTTAGGTAAATTTTCAGCTAGGGCAAAATCCAACATTGGGGTGGTCCTAAACAGGGTAATAAGATATTTACAGAAGATGGGAAGAAAATGACTTGTCTTTAAGCATGCCTAAATGCTGGAATCTCTCTCTCTCTCTCTCTCTCTCTCTCTCTCTCCAATTAGAAGAGAAGGGGACCATGTTTTTCTCTCTCTAATGTGGGTGATTGGCTAGTCTTGATGAAATGGTTGGTTGCATATGCTCTCACATCATTTAGGTTGCAATCATTTGTCATGAAAGGATATACTAATGAAAGATGATGAAGATAATAGTTAAGAACATGTGTTTTTAGAGAACAAATCAAAAGTTGAGATTTTGTAAATTTATGGACCACATATAAAAAAGATATCTCTAGTTTGTAGAAAATTTTGCCCTAAAAATTTTACTCGCCAACATTTTATTTTTTTTAAAAAGAAAACGGGGTGTCATATTTTACTCTCCAACAAATATGGGCTTGTTTTTGCCTTCAGAGTTTTGGGAAGTTTCTAAATGAGCATCACTGGTTTTAGTGAGCACACATTCTAAAGTTGTAAAAAAAAAAAAAAAAAGTTTGCCACTTCATTACGTGATCTTATTTTTTATTCTGATCGGAATTAATCTTGAATGCTGCTAAAACCGTTAGGGGACTAATCTTCACACGGTTTGAAAACCGTCCAAGAACTAATTCCAACTCAGAAAAAATATACTTACTAATACCAGTGGTGTGCTCGTTTAGTTGAGATGCTTCAATGTGATACAAATAGCCTCCACCTGAAAGCTAAGTATATAAAGTACTTTAGAGATGACATACATGCGTCAAGCTAAACAAAATATATTTTCTTCGAAGATTTATACTTAACCAGCAAATAGAAAAGATTCACTTGTCATTCAACTTGGTGGTTATGAAGTTCATTATTCGTCTCAAATAGAAAACATTCATAAACTTTTCAAGTGTGATTAACCTAAGTTAATGGATGTATCAACTAATGGTATATTTATTTATTGAGGTATATACGGTGGGATGACAACATTGATCATTCATTTTACTATGGTTAGAGAATCCATTTATGCAAAAGAGTAAAACATAATTTTTTAAAATTAATTTTTGGATCATGACCTATATAGTCCTAATTTTTTTACGATTAAATTTCACAGAATTTAGAGTTCATTTGTCATTCAATCAAGTGGTTACAAAATGTTGTATGAAAATACTAAATGAGCACACCACTTGACTTCGTGAGCACATATTTCTGAATCGGAAATTAGTTTCTTAATGATTTTCAATCCATTCGGAAATAAGTCTTTGAAAGGTTTTAACACCGTTCAGGACTAATCTCCAACCATGTTAAAAAATAAGGTAAAAAAGTAGTAAATTTGTAACTTTTTACGACTTTAGGAGGTGCCTTTAGAAGGTGGTGCTCACTAAGTCAAGTGGATGCTCATTTAGAATTTTCTATATTGTAATTACTGAAAACGGTTATTTTTGTGTAAGGACAAATTAAAATTAAAACCAAAACCTAAAGAATTGGGTATGAATGAGTGGGTTGAGATCATTATCCACAAAAATAATTTGAATTTTTTTTATTAGATATAGTAAAAATAAAATACAGTTCAGATAATTTACACGAGCTATTAATGGAAAATTAAAGATCACCCTTACATATTTAAGTTAAGAAAAAAAAGAGGAGATATTTAAAATACCTTCTCTAATCAATTTGACAAAACTCAACAGAGATGAAAATTTGTAGGTAACTTATTCTAATTGGCCTTTATAAAAAAAAAAAAAAAAAGGAAAAAGAAATCTTTCATCTTGGCTTACAACAAGTTGATAAAATATTAGCCCAAAAAAAAAAAAATAAAAAAAAAATAAAACTAGTTGGTAAAATAAAATTTTTAAAAATTATCATCTCTGCAAGTGCAGGCCATGTGCGGACAACCTAATTTTAATGTTTAATTTGTGAGCTCATAAAAACTTTTTTTGTATCTGGTGTTATTTATTACAAAAAAAATACTATAAATTTCTGATCACATTGTCTCCGGATCAGCAGTCATGGGATTAGAATACCATGGAAGACTTGAAGTTCCCGATACAAGATTTGTTTCTGGCCCATTTAAAGCTCCAGATCTCAGCAGTGGAAAGCAAATAGAAGAGAATGGGACTATAAAGCCATCAATAAAAAAAAAAAAAATTAAAAAAATTATCATTTTCTGTTTAAGATGAGAGTTTTCTTTCTAAATTATCATTTTCTGTTTATGTTTAAGATGAGAGTTTTCTTTCTTTCGTTTTTTTTTTAATTTTTTTTTATACTTTAAAGTAAGTATCGGTTGGTTTTTGTTATTTGATAAATTTTACAAAACCAAACCGAACCGATTAGAAATTAAAACTAAAAAACGAACCGAACCTAATAAAATTTATTTAAAATCATAACTTTATTTGCTTTAGTAAGTATATCTCTTCAAGATATCCAATTGGTATTGAATTTATCATATATATGTATTTATATATGCACCTACATGTATGTTTATATGTATATACATATATAATATATGGTGTGCAAAAATATATAATTTTTTTAAATAATTCGGTTCGGTTCTGTTCAGTTTCAGAGTTCAAAGCTTGAAAGTGAAAACCGATTCGATTATTTTGGTTCGATTCGGTTTTTGCTTATTCGAATATGTTTCGGTCAGTTTTTTCGATTTTAACTGAACTCTGCTAACTCCTATTTGGGACAAAGTAACATATTCAGTTGTGAGAAAGTGTTCTCTCTTAACCTAACTAATTTACTCTATCCAAAAGTCAAGATATAATGATAAGATGCTTAGTTTAATGGTTATTACGACTAATAATCGATAAAATATACAAAAACAGCAGTAACTAGAGTAACGTGCTCTTGATATGTCTCCTCAGGTAGTTATCTAAACAAAGCGAGCTACAGGTTCCTCCACAACACCGGGATAGGGTGCTTTTAGGATAGCCCAACGTGGTTCTGCAGTTCATTAGCAATCGACGCACAAGGATTATCCCAAAAAGTAGAGGGTAAGATGAATAATAATATAGAAATGTTTAATTGCAGTGAAACTTATTATTCTTAAATTTAAAACTTTCAGTTTACTTCTTGAACTCCTAATACCATTAGAGTTTACTATTCTCATAACTTAAATTATATATTTTTTTATAAAATCCCCAAATTATTCTCCTCCAACTTACTAAAAACTCATCCGACATATACGTCCACAAAAAGATAATTTGAAAATTTCATTAAAAAATAAAATTAAACAAAAGTAATAATAACAAAATATTAAATTAAAAGTTTTAAATTTATGAGTAATAAGTTATACTATAAGAAGTCTCCCTACGTTAACTCAAATTAAAAATGCTGACTTAAAGCGTACAGATTCAGTTTAATTTAGCAAGTGTTCTCCCACTAGTCATAACAAGTATCATGTTGTGACTTCGATCCACCGTGCTCCGCACCAAAAGCTAAGACTCCAAACAGCTATAATCATCATCTTGAGCAGTTCTAAGGATCCTACATATTTAGTTGTATTGCGCAGCCAAGATAGATTCCCAGTTATGTATCTCACTTTATACAAAGGATGCGCTAGCAAGCTGAAACCCTAGAAGATCTTACAAAAATGGGGGGACCAAGAAGGAACCAAGAGCAGGAAACTGCATAAGCATTGATCTTAGAAGCAAAGCAGATCCTCCTAGTATAAAAATTTACAGGCTTGAAAGCGTGCCTAAGCACAACTTGGTAACGTTACGTTAATACTTAAAAACACAATAAGCAAATGCAGTAACAGGAATAAAGCGACCTTGGTCTCCAGTGGAATTAGGAACGACCCGAAAATCACCTGTTTTGGGTTTTCGAATCAGTACACTGGCCGTTGCTGATGAAGAGGTCAACCGTCACGTTACAATCATGCTACTTCTGTGTACACGGGGTGAGGTCAGGTCAGCATGCTGTACAGAGGTTAGACTTCATGTTAGAAGAACACTCCCGCTGGATTGGGCTGTGGGGAAGACACAGCCGGCTTCTCTTCGGCTCAGATATTCTCACACGTGATATTGCCGCTGCAAGTGCATCGACAAAACCACACTCCTCTTGCTCCTCTGACCTGTGACTCGAACTCTCTAATGATGATGATGATAAAATATCATTGGTTAATGGAAGTGAAGCAAAATTTATCCTCTGTGCTACTGCACTGTTCCTGGCCTTTGGCTTGATAGGCAGTGCATTTGATCTGCTCTCTGTGTAGAGTAGAATCCATGGGTGTCCTGAGATTTGACAGTACAAATAAGATGGTATGTCCAGTTAAAAGGGAAGCATATTATATGGCCAAATGTGAACTTGCATACTTAGTATTTCATCAGGAGTAATCCTCTTGGAGACATCACGGTTAAGCATCTCACTGACGAGATCTCGTGCAAGGTCTGACACAGACTCCCACAAGTCACTATGAAAATCGAGTTCAACTGTTTTAATGGCTTCAAAGACAGCTTCCAACGACTCACCCTGGAAAGGAAGAACGCCAACCAATAGAGCATGGAGAAGGACACCGGCACCCCAGACGTCAACTTTCTCTGAGTAATGACCTGATAGGACTTCTGGAGCAACATAGGCTGGGCTACCAGCAACACCAGAAAGTTTCTGACCTGTGCCAAAGTGATGATAATATAGTTACGGCTAAACATCAATGATAAGAGTTATGGCTAAACATGAACGATACAGTTCTGAATAATATAACAGTATGAGATCTTTCTTAAATAGAAATTTAGATGAAACAGTAATGGATAACGAAAAATAGGTATAAATTAACAGAGTCAATATGACCTACTAAAGTGAGGACTCCACTTTGTCAAAAATTTCAGTAACAAATTAATTTCCCAAAGCAGCACTTGCAATTTTACATAACTAGAAGGCGAATTCAATTGTGGCAGGCCCAAAAGTTGCTATTTATCCCTAGGTTTGAGGCCTCGACTCTTTTTTATAAGAAATAAATAGATAAATAAAAAATAAAAGAGATCCACCAACTTACGAACAGTTCCTAGTTAAAAAGAGAAGAATACTAAGGTCTCTGTCTTGATTAGGATCTAGGAAATGAAACTTATCAGACTAGGATCACAATCTCATAAGAATGAAAAGAAATCTTGGATATTCTTTAATTCACTTAGGAAGCTAAAGCTACCCTTCATATGAGAGAGAGAGAGAGAGAGAGAGAGAGAGAGAGAGGTCTAATACTAAATATGCTTGCAGACACAACAACAACAACAACTAAGCCTTTTATCCCATGTATTTGGGGTAGGCTACATGAACCAAAAAAAGAATCACGCCGGAAAAAACTAAATATGCTTGCAGACCTTCCAGCAAAATACTATATCACTAATTAAACTGGAGAAGTGAATTTACATACAATAGACCTCTTTCCCGTTAGCCTACCCCAAGAATACAATAAAACTCTTTCCCGTTAGCCTACCCCAAGTATACAATAAAACTCTTTCCCGTTATCCTACCCCAAATACTTGGGATAAAAGGCTTAGTTGTTGTTGTTGTAAAACTCTTTCCTGTGCCCGACACTTATTAGTGTTGAGATTTCTATTTACACACACACAAAAAAAAAAACATAATGAAGAATTCTATTCTAAATATTCTATGGTTTATTTTACTATTCAAGAATCCCGCTTCTTAAATGTAAAATAATCCAACACCCCGCTTCTTATATCACACACACACATATATGCATGCATGCATGAGTTGATATAATATCTTTTCTAAAATGCATATGCATAACTGCACCCTCATGTCCATAAAGGAGGATTGCCCTCTAACACCCCGCGTCCGCGTAGGACCTCTCGTGTCCGTGTCCACAGATTCTAGAATAAAACAACAATCAATATGATTGCATGAAATGTAGAATATCAAAATTCCATTTGCCATGGATGACAGACACTTGTTTATATCAAACTAAATGAAGGTAACTTATGACATATAAGTTCAAAATAAAAAATGTCGTAGAGCTGCTAATGTAATACCCTAGCTCAACAAACCCACATTGGATGTGAGACAAGAGCTACTGTAGTTTATAATTATCCCAACGAAGCCATTAAGTAATCGTAGCTAGCCTTTTTAGGGAGAATGATTTATGACTAATTATAAACTATTTTAACTCTTGTTATCTTGTCGGAGGCTTTAGTATATTCAAACCGAATATGCTGCCGGTACTTGTACGCGCTCGTTTACCATATATTGGTGCGGAGTGTGACAGGTATTGAACTGACATCAAAGCTAGACACCAGCCAACAGTATGTGGAACTAAGTGCCGCATGGACGTAAGTGCTACACGAAGCAAAGTGCCACACAAAAATAGGAGCCACTTCTTGAATCCGTATGAGCCACCTCTACAAATCCCACACCACTTGGTGAAATATTAACATGTTACTGTGTCCCTCTGACGAGAACATCAGATGCTAAAAATGAGAGAGAATGTAATACCCTAGTTCAATAGTCCCACACTATATGTGAGACAAGAGTTAGAGTAGTTTATAATGATTCCATTGAAGTCATTAAATAATCGTGTCTAGCCTTTTTTGTGGGAGGAATTCGTGACTAATTATAAATTATTTTTAACTCTTGTTATTTTATCGGAGCCTTTAGCATATTTAAAAACTGATATGTTGTCAGTACTTGTATGTGCTCGTTTACCATATAATGGGGCAAGGTGTGACAACTAAACTACAAGAGTCACCAATCAATCATTTCACTTGATAGCTAATGCATGAAAGTTCTAAGATAAGCCCAAAACCTGCAATAATTCTATTAAGTCACTCGAATGCAAAACCTGGAAATATATGAGCTCCCCCCAAGCGTGTTTAAAATTGATCCCTACCCTATCCAGCATATGATGTGAGTTTGTATGGGTTACACAATCCTCTTTGGCTACTTTTTAGTCCACCCAATTCAGCATATGATGTGAGTTTGCTCTTGGGTTACACAATCCAACTCATATCCATAGTGAGAGAAGCAATATCATCTTGCAACATCTTAGCTATCTTTAAAAACTACAGATACCTTTGAAGATCTTCGGAGATTGAAACATGAATCAGAATTTCTTCCATCGACACTAGGAACAAGACTAGATAATTAATTCAGATTGACTAGTTGCTTACTGGTTAGATCAAGCAGCTAATAGAGTGAACAGCTCTTCCCGTTCTACTAAACTAATGCCTAGAGTCCCCTGATTGCAATATTAATGTATTAGAGAAACTGAGCTAAAAGAACTCATTAAAAAGATAGAAAGAAACAATAACATTAGTCACGACTTCTTAAAACTGAGCTAAAAGAACTCATTCTTAAAACAACTGCTTTAAACTGAAAATTTAAGGCAACTGGCGATAGGTATGGTGTTTAACCAATACAAACAGCCCAAGCATCAAAACTTTTGCATGTTAAGGCAAACATTCATGACTTCTTGCCTGTAACATGAAAAGTGTTTGAACACGAGTGGAAGCGATGAAGTAAAACAGCTTATGGAGATCTAAAACTCCATCACAATTACCAAAATACTAAATCTGCTTATTTGTATTGGTGAGACTTTGACAAATGCAGCATAAAGTTGAATAGTTGAAACCCAGTAAGACTTCCCAACTACGTGCCCGTCCTGTAAAACTGAAACAGATCAGACAGGTTTGAGCCTCATCTTAAGGCTCGGTAGTATTAGTAGCACTAACAACAGCAACAAAACCAACAAAGCCTTCATATCAAAGTTTTGGGATTAAATGTCAGCTATATGAATTTGTTTCTTCCATTCAGTTTTATTAGGGTCATCTCCACCAATAAGTAAAACATTTAAAAGTCCCTTTTATTGTCTCTACAAAAGTTCCCTGAGAACTACCTCTCATCACTCTACCAGTAATCCTAGGAAATATGCCATTGTTGCACATGGCCAAACCATTTTAATTGATTATCCCTTTTTATCGTCAATTGGAATAATCTCTGGTCTCCTACGCATGCACTCATTTCTTGTTTTATCTCCTAGTATATTTCCAATCATCCTCAATGCATTCTTACCACTGCTACTCAGAAGCAACAAGGCAGACGTAATGTTGATACAGATGTCTCATTTTCAAGGAATACTGCCCACTTACAAGCTACCCAAGTGCTCTACAGCATTCCCCCTACATGAATAGCATACCCATTTTGATCAAAGAGTGCTCATAGTATTGCTATTGACATGATACATTTAAGTAGTCCTTGCTTATTGCTCAAGTTTGCTCCCAGTAGTCTTGAGACTAGATCTTAAACAAGATCAAATAACAAAAAGACTTATCAGGACCCATTTTGGGCTCTACAACTTGAATTAGTACATCAGACCACCACGATTCTGATAACAAAGTAAATAACCCACAATTCCAAAAAAAACCCCACCACACAATTTACTGCAAACTTCCGAAAGTGTAACTATGATTTGAAAGATCCTCCAGATAGACAAGGTATTGAGATTTGGTCACAATGTTCCTATTGCTTCAGTATAATTGTCTAAGGCTTCATCAAGATACATAACTTCTAATTCACTTCCATTCCCTTCCTGCAACTTTATGAAATGCAATATTTTAAATATCAGCCGTAATATCGATAATGCGACGGATATTACATTTTTGAACACAAAATACAATGATATAAGTAATTTCACAGCATCTAGCTTTTTTTAAAAAAAATAGCGACGTAATATCGGATTGAACCCAATACCGCGGCCGCTATACCGGATGCAAAATAACAGTTGTTGTACCTTTTTCTTTGCTTTAACTTTTGCTTTATTTTTTATGTTATGGATAAGAAGTGAGATGTTTTTTTGTCAATTTGAAACCACGATTATAACTTAATTGAAAAATTACTTTTTCTTATAATGTGATACCAAAATCAAAATATGATGTCAAGTTGTCGAGGTAAATATATCATAAACTTGTATATATTATATTTATATATACGATACTTTATGTAGCATTTTAAGATATATGCATGAATTACCCTATTCATATTTATTGTTTATGATATATGCATGTATATTTACATTCTGATATAGACATTCAGCATTTGAAAAATATCCTCGATATTTCTCCGATAATGTTAACTACTATAAATTTTTCCAATTCGATATATCTGCTATATATGGTAACTAAAACCTTGCGGAAATTCCCCAGCTTTGTCATCTTCTAGATTTTATCTCCCCATAACCAGATGGACTCTCCTTTGACTATTTATATCTTTGATGGACTCTTAGCAATACATGTCTTCAATTATACCACCATGCTGGGTGCCTTTGAACTGCTTTTTTTCATCACTCCCATTTATATTATTCACATAAGACCAATGTTCGGTAATCTCTCATGCATACAAAAGCATAAGATATTCATCTCCTACCACCAACACCATGAGCAACCCATATAATGGAAGAAGACCCAATTTCCGTTTAAAGGACCTACTCTATACCAACGTTGAAAATAACACATTATGAAACCCGTTATATTGCGTTACGTAACCTAACGGGACCCCAACGCTACATAACAACTGAAAATAACTCTATGCACCGTAACAGTACGTTTTTTATGTTATTTTACATTATATTACGTAACGTTACGTTAAGTTACGTTATATTACGTTATTTACAATTATTTTTTTAGTAATTTCTATATTGTTGTTGATTATTATTTTATTTATTAGCGAATTGTTGTAATTTTCTTGATTAGTTGTTGGCTTGTTTAATTACTTGTGGAATTGCTAACATGTTAATTTGCGATTGTTTCCTTATTCGCTTGTTATAATTCATCTCCAGTTGCTGAAATATCTTACTTGTTGATTTTATTGAATTTTTAACTGAACTGAAATAAACAATTATAAATAAGATAAATTGAACATTACATAATATAAATTACAACAATATTAATAACTGGAATTGAAATAAAAAATTGAAATATGTTATTTTGCTTAAATGATACTGGAATTACGGTTGGAGACTTAATATAATTTATGAAGACAAATGTGAAAATTATTGTAAAACTTAATATAAAATTAGAATATATTATATATTATAAAATGATTTTATATTTTTTTTAATATTTTAAATTTATTTTTGAATTTATAAAAATTATTTTATATAGTTTTATATTTATTTTTAATTAAATAAATAGAAAATTGCATAACTTACGTTATGCGTTACGCTATATGCGACATAACCTAACAATGACAAAACATTACGGTACGTTATCGCTATTTTAAACATTGCTTTGGTCTTTCCTTTGATCTTTTAACTTGTTCTATATTGATAAACTCCACCGTCTAACTAGTACATCTGTAAGCATCCGTTCCACATAACCGAACTATCATAGGCGATTTTCCCACATCTTCTCTTTAATGGGACCACACCTACCTTAACACAACTATCTTCATTTCTCACTTTATCTAAACGTCAATTAGTTAATTAGAAGTCACATTTCAGGAAGTGGTGCACATCCAGAGACCAATGAGCTTGAAGAATATCCAATTCAATAGAGAAATAACCAAAGCATATTTTATTGACTTTTATTTGTACGCCATGCATAGAAAAGGCAGGCTTATACACTCCTACCATGCGCATCTAGATTACAACACTCCTACAACAAATAAAATATTTTAAATTTATTTTTGAGTTTATAAAAATTATTTTATATAGTTTTATATTTATTTTTAATTAAATAAATAGAAAATTGCATAACTTACGTTATGCATTACGTTATATGCGACATAACATAACAATGACAAAACGTTACGTTATCGTTATCGCTATTTTGAACATTGCTCTATACATATAAAATGAAGGGAGAAAGAGAGACATGCACCAAGTTTAGAAAATCTATTACTGTGAGAACTACTGTTGTTCAATGAGACTACATTGTCATCATAAATATCTATGTGAAAATTCTGCATCTGTTACATGGTACCATTTGGCGGAGGTGTCCTCTTCTGATTCAAAAGAAATAAAGAAAAGGATCTAGCATAAGTCAGCAAGAATAGAGGTGAAGCAATGAAACGACAAAAACATTATACCAAGTATTAATATAAAATGCATGAAATTTTAATGAAGCACATTGTAAGCAGTGATTATGGTCAACTGAGAAATAGACAAACTCAAATAAAAGGCACAGCTCCACATTCCCTTACAATAGTAAGAAACTGAAAAATCACTCTCAAGACTTATGGAACAAACTCCATTCATCAATATACATAGAATACTCCTTTATGTATACCTAAAAGTGGAACTAAAACTAAAATAAAGTAACTGAGTTTCTGTTTACCACAAAGTAAAGGATACCAAATCATAAGTAAATAAGAAAGCACAAAATAAAAAGAAAGGGTGAACAAAGCACTAAGTATTTGAACCTATTCAAATGGGAAAATCATCTGCATTATACGAACTTCACATGTATAAGAAGTGTTCAAAGCAATGATAAATACCTACTTTATATATCCGACTGCAGTGGACAAGATATGAATAGAAATTACAATATTTAAACTTAAACCCAGTCATATACAGCACACAAACTACACGTATTGAATGTACTATCCGAATTAGATGGCAAGTTTCAGCATCAAACAAACAATTAGGTAGAAATACCTTATGAATCCATTGTTCAAACAAACAATCAAATAAACTAAATTAAAACAAACAGCTATATGCATAATAAAATTGTATAGTGAAAGATGTGCAAAGAAGAAAAATAATTTTAAATTCAACACGTTGCACTTATCAATCAACTCAACTCTAATACCAACATCACTGGACTGTTGTCGTTCAATACAATGGAGCCTATAACACCAAGCAATTTTCGTGATTGCACCCAAAAAAGAAAAAGGGATTTGAATAGAAATTATAGCACACAAAGTTAAATCAAGCTATATACACAAGAACTATACACACTGTATGTATTAATTGAAATTCATAAAAAGTTTCAGTATTCTCACCACTAGCAAGCCTCACGGCCAATCCAAAATCAGCAAGCTTCATGTCCCCAGTAGCCGTCATCAAAATATTCTCCGGCTTAATATCCCTGTGGACAACACCCATCTCATGACAGTACTTCAGAACCCCAACCAAATCCTTCACCAACCTCGCTGCCCGCTGCTCAAAGAACCTCCCTTCTTTCATCTGATCCAACAACTGCCCCTTTTTACACAACTCCATTACCAGATGAAAGTTCTCCGAATCCTCGAACACCGACTTCAACGTAATCACATGTGGATGCCCAGAAAGATGCTGCATTATCTCGATTTCCCGATGCACCGACTCCTCCCCGTTCTTTTTCAATGTCTTCACCGCAAACTCCTCGCCTGTCGCCTTACACTGACATGATCTCACTGATCCAAACTTCCCCTGCCCGATCGGAGCCCCAAGAACATACTCACTCTCCAGATTCTTCTTCCGGCCGCCAATCTGCGTCGATGAATCGACGCACCCGAGCTTTCTCTTGTGCCCACGATTCGGCGACAGCGGCGACGACGACGTGGTGGTGGACGGCGGCGCCGTCATCAAGATCCCGCTTTTACCATCGCGAGACTCCAACTTGCACTTCTTCTTGCTCTTTCTCCCATGATCGCCGTCGTAAGACAAGTGAGATCCGATCGCCGCCGAGGCCTTCGCCCCTTTCCGCTTCCGCCTCAAAGATTCCATCGAATCGGCCGGCTATCGATCGAAAAAGCTACTCCTAACCTAGAATAAACAAAAAATCTAGCGGTCGGTTAGGGTTAGAATTGGGGAAACCGCTTGTGCTTCTTCCTCCGGCCCATCAGGGGCAGCCATCGCTAGGGTTTCGGAGATCGATCGAGGAATCTCTGGGTAGTGATTGATGGCAAAACCCTTGAAACCATGGAAAATCTAATAAAAAACGCGGGAATTGCGGGTGGGAGCGGTGACGTTACCGTCTCGGGCACGGAACTCGAGAGTGTCGTAGAACGAGGAGGAAGCAAAGACTGGGCCAGGCCCGGCTCTGGCACGGGCTTGTCCTAGCACGTCCTGACCGTCTCGGTGTTGGCCCAATGCATATACTGTTAGACACGTATCGTGCCTGTACCTGTGCCGGTATATATTTTTTTAAATTTTTTTAAAATATTAATTTAATTATTAAGTTAATTTAATAGAATAGTTAGTTTAATTTAATTAGATCTAACAAGAAAAAAATATTAAAAATAAAATTTTATTATATGAAATCTCATTAAATTAACAAAATTATTCTATAAATTTATTTGGAAATCATACAAAGTTCGAAAAGCGGGGAGAGAACCCTATCCGTTAACTTCAACTTGTTTTTAGTATTTTTTCCAAAAAATTTATGAGTTCTAAAAAAATTATATGAAAAAATTTACAAATGTAAAAATTAGAATTCGAAAAGAAAATACAAAAGTTTTCAATTTTCATTCATTCACTACTGAGTTCTCTTACTCTACTTCGTTAGATAGTTTTTATTTACTTTGTTCTACATCGAGTCAGTCCTTCAAACAAACACACATTTTGCTGTAATTGAGTTCCTCAATTCCGTTAGCACTCTACCACTTGCACTGAACGTAGACTCCGATCCTACTATAAACACCAGAGGGGTTAGTAGATCACGGACCATGTTCGAAAATATAGGATATGTTTTTTTCCTGTGATTTCCACCAGACCAAAATATCGAAGTCTCTATAACGTTCCGGGAAAAAATTACCTTCATAGTTGGCCCTTTTTAAATAATAACGAAATTTATTAAAAAAAGTACTAGATTGCCTAAGTTTTTTCGGTGAAATACGGATGACATTATTATATTTCGGGTTTCTTTAGCAGTTGGTTCTTTTGTAGTTTGTAATTTATCACCATACATATCTTCATATATATAGTACATAATATCTAAACACGTTTTAATATCATTAACTAAATTCTTAATATTATCTGAACACACATATTTTTATAAAATATTTCAAGTCCATCTAACTTACAATGTTGATCTACAACAGTTACAAAATATAGTAAGTATGAGAAATTTTTAAAACATTTATTAAATTTAGTTTTTATTGGTTGAACAATATCTTCAAGTATTGTGTTATTCCAACTTTCATTAAAAACCAAACTAATTTCGGCTATATAATATAGTGTCATGTGTGTAGTTGGGTAGTAAGTACCTAAAAGTGTTCTAATTGCATTTCAAATTTACTTAAAAAATTACAAATGCAATGCAAATAGTTCTATTCATTAAAATCTAAACTACAATATAGTAATTCCATTCCATTAAATATATTTACTATATTTTTATATTTAATTACCGTATTTAACATTTTATATATAGAATTCAATCTTGTTTTTATATCTAGAGATAGAATTTTAGGTTAGATTTTAAAATTCCTACATATTTGTTTAAATGATTGTCTTCTTGGCCGACTATTTTGTATAAATATTATTGTGTTACTAAATTTAGTTATTGAATCATTTACTATCTGTAATCCATCTTATACACATAAATTAAGTATATGACAAATACACCTAATATGAAATAATTTGTCATCTAAAATTGGTTTATTAATATTTTTTAAAATTTCTATTGCAGCCGTATTTTTTGAAGCATTATCGAAAGAAATAGAAAAAAAATTCTTTCTATTCCAAATATCGCAAAAACACTAAGTAAAGATTGTGATAGATTATGTGCATTGTGAGAAAATTCAAATCTCTTAAAAGCTATTATTATTTTTTGTATCGTCCAATCTTGATTTATGTAGTTGCCCGTTACACATAATAATGAAAACTATTTAAACCCTCCCAACAATCTTAGATTATTACTACTCTATAAATTAAAAATATTAAAATAGCAATTTAAGTTTTTCTCTTATTTTTATATATTTTTACAATGTCAGATTTACTTGTAGAATGTGAGACTCTTTTCTAATTTTGGGTCTTCGGCCATAGAAAAATGTTGTTCGGTATGTAATATATATGTTCTAATTCTTCTCTTGTGGTTATAGGATTAACTTTAAAGATTCCTAAAGTTCCTCTGTATATATTTAATTGTATTCGTTGTGGTTTATTTGGTGGGTGTGCTTTTTCTATGTGTGTTTTAAGCTGGCATGTTCCACTATCTAAAAGAAAGGAGTAGGATTTTTGACAATATTTACACCTAACTTTTCTAACACTATTTTCCATAAAATTTTCAAAATGCTTCCTATGTCTGATTTTAAAGTCCTACCGGGGGTGATTGTTTGAGTTTTGGGTATGGTTGTTTCGGTGGGCTCTTCTTCGGGCATATTAGTTGATTCTATATTTTCATATGGTTGTGATGCAAATAGTACTTGAGGAGGGTGTTCTAACAGTTGGCAAAAACTTTGATATTTTTTATTCGATAAAAAAAGGAAAAAAAAAAGTACATGCGATTTGAGAGGAAGAAGCGTTGGATGAGTATGGATTTATTTCGAAAAACTAGAAAAAATTGAATAAAAAATTCAAATTATAAATATTTCAACCGCTTGTGAGTTGAGACTTGAGAGTTTAAACCGTTTGAAAGATGAGACCAGAGAGATGGGAGATTGAGAAAGAAAGTCGGGAGAAGAGCTTGCTTGAGACTTACTTGAGGTTGAGGCTTGTTTGATACTTGATATTTGCTTATTTGAGTCTTCTTGATCATTTGATACTTACATAAAACTTGATCGAATATTGAAAATTTTATTTGGAAGAATTTTATTTTTGAAAATTTTTAAGAGAGTTGAATATTGAGAAGAGTTTTGAGAGAATTATGATTCATGAGAAAGAATGAAAATGGAGGCATGAGGTGGTTATTTATAGGGAAAGATAATATTTTTTTTCTTTTGCGAAAAAATTGCAAAAAACCCTTCCAATGGCCATTTTGACTGTTGGGGGGCAATATTTGCAAATTTAATTTGTAAGAAACCCTCAACGGCTATTTTTATAGTCGTTGGGGGTTCTGTCCAAAAAAATTGCAAAAAAACCCCCAACGGGTATAAGCGGTCACCTTATTTAAAAAAAAATACATAACATGTTGGGCCATACCTCGCACGTGCCAGGCACGGCTCGGCTCGGCGGGTCCAAGCCGTGCCGGCAGCCCGAGGCACCCCGGCTCGGGCACGGCCCGAGTCCTGGCATAGCTCCGGCGAGTTGCCGGGCCGAGTGTGCCCAGCACGTGCCGGGCCGAGTGTGCCCAACGAGCCACCCAGTCCATTTGCCAGCTCTAATCGCAGACCCGCGATGGCTTTAGAGGCTGGGCCCACACCAATTTCTGGTGGGATGACAGTTTGTCCTAACTAACGTGGCCCACCATCAAGCTGATCGTTTTGTGGTAGTTTCTAAAGGAGCACAGTGAGCCCAATTCTCAATGTATTTTTTGTTCGGGCTCAAAATTCGAACTATTATTAAGTAGGCTCACTAGAAATATTGTGTGCTCCTTTGGAAACTCCCTTGTTTTGTCCTAACAAGCTTTTGCAATTACATCCGCAACCAAATAGCAAAAACACAACTTGCAACAAATTTACTTCCAATTGCAACCACTATACAGTTGCAACCAAACGGGAGTTTCTAGAGGGGCACGCCATTTTTCCTAGTAAGCCCACATAAAAACTTCATTCATATTACAAGCTTGCTATTGAATTTTTTTGGACTAAAATACCTATTTCTTCAATCTCTCTTCTCCTTGTCTTCTCAAACTACAGTTCAATTAACCCAAAAAAAAACTTAACATCCACAAATATTCCATCGAATCTTTTCCTATATTAAATTATCTCACAAATTAAATTCGAAAATTGATTTTATTAGGCCTTTTCTTACTCAAAAATTCTAGAAACAGTGCGGATTGATAAAAATTATGAACCAAAAAAAAAAAACTCAAAATCCGGACTGACAAATCGGACTACTCTCTACTATCCGAACTAGCAGTCCGGACGATCCAATATCCATTCGAACTGGAAGTCCAGACAGAAGCCCACTGTCCAGACTTCCAGTCTGAACAGTTGGAATGTCCACGGTAATGTTCGGGGTGTACACCCTGGACAGAAGATAAGGGCCAAAAATGTGTTAATATATGGTGATGCATCATTTTTGAGAATATAAAATTTCGGGTTCTGTTTCAGAGTTAATATATTTTGTTATAGTATTATTTAAATTAGCAGCCAAAATTTCTCAAATTCCTGTGTGTGGGAACAATTACAATATAGTGCAATAAACACAAAGAATTTATTCATCTCTCAAATTTGTACGCAAAGTTTAGCTCTTTCCAACTACAAATTTCATCAATAACACATAAATACGAAATTCAAATTCAAATATTGAGAATTATGAACAAATCAGTCAATAATTAGAAACAACATTACATAATATATATATATATATATATATATATATATATATATATATATATATATATATATATATATATATATATAGACACACACACACACACAAAGTTTCATTCATCAATTAGCCCCAATGGGAATGGAAAATTAAACTGATGTACACAATGAAGTAGAGAACTACACTACTTCCCTGCTACTCAATGAAGATAACTGTACTCGCTGGGCCTTCTTCTGGGACTTGAACAAAAACCCACCCGGAGGGGATGGTGAAAACTCGAAAGGAAGGTGCGAAGGCTCGGATTGCCCGGTGAGCATCCCAACGATCTCCTTGATGGATGGACAACGAGCTGGAGACCGCTGGATGCAAAGAAGAGCAACTGTAATGCAAAGGATAGCTTGCTCAATGTCCTCTTTATCTCGTTGCCAAGGCCATCCGAACAAAGCAAGGATAGCCTGCTCGTACTGTGTGGCGACAGAATGAGCAGGACGATCGATGCCCTCAGAGCCAACTGATGCAGCAGAAACATTCTCGCATGGACCCATGACTGGCGCCACAAGGATCGGTGCCTCGGGGATAATCTCAGGAACAATACTTAATGGTCCCGCATTCATCATCTACAATGCTTCGACCACTGAGCAAAAAACGATCCTGGTATTCCTATTTCCAGTCTCAAAGTCGATAGAAGAATCATCCAAGTCAAGCCCGAACGGCCCCTCAGCGACGCGTGGGCACGAACGGACTAACAAAGCCTCCTTGAATGCATGACGGTGGCATCGTGAGCCCCATTTGCGGCCTCGGCATTCGTGCCCTAACGGTCTCTGATCCATAAAATCAAAGTAACGGTGCCTAACAATATTCCAAGATCATCCACCGACAAAATCGTCCCAATGGAATCTCTGTCCCATTTCATCGAACCATTTGTCGTCAACATGAATGAAATTCTCCTTTCATGCTTCTGTCCAAATGGAATACATCTACTCCATAACTCTCGATGACTATCTCCATAGCATTTCTACCATTAGCATTCCCCTCATTCTCCATTTTGAATCCAATTTTAAACTCCAACAATTCAGTTCAAAAGCAATAGAAGTTCAAAAGCAATAGAAGTGAAGAAAAATCTAGAACTCAAAACCCATCTCACTGAGTTTGGGGGAAAGAACCTCGCGAGCCTAGCCGGGGACTGTCGAGGGCGGCGGCTGGTCGGCAGTATGTTGGCCAGTGATGAAAATATGCAGCAGAACGAAGAATTGAAGGGCAAATTGTCTTTGCTGTGTTCGGGGAGTTTCTAAAGAAGGCAGGCAAGGGAGATCGTGAGGAAGGCGGCGCCGGCGACCGCGGCGACGGTGGGGATTAGGATCCTTTAGTGGTAGACGACGAGTGGCCTTGCCATCGCGAGGTTGGGTGGCTCCGCCGACAATGGTTGATGGGTGATATGGATTTTGAATCTGAAGGAGAGATAATAATTCAAGAGAGAGAAGGAAGGGAAGTGGGGAGAGAAGGAAGAGAAGCACCGAGAAGAGAAGGAAGCGAGGGTAAAGTTGGATTTTTTTTTGTGCTCACCGGAAAAATCCTCTCTTTTCAAAAGAAAAGGTGGGCTCACTGAAAAAATGGTGTGCCCTTCTAGGAACTGCCCAATCAAACACACCCAGTCATTAGTTGCTTGAAGTCAAAACAGACCATACATGTGGAGGACGGTGCGAGAGGTGGGGTCACGAGATGAGGGTGTGTGAGCTAGATCTCTCAATGATTAGGTTCTGAGTACAAGTGGAAAACCCACTTAATTATAAGAAAATATTTAGAGATTTTATTATTAGAAAAGGTAAAGTGAAATTTTTTCCGGTATGATCATACAGATCAACTTTCGGTTTATTTTATTAATGAAAATGAACAGTGGCTCTTGAAGTTATGTAATTTCTGATTCAGTGCCCTCTTTAGTTGCTTCAATGGGACTTAAACTCATTAAGGTACCTTACCACGTTGCTTAAAAAACTAAATAATAGATAAGTTTTAGTTCATAGAAAGAAAGGTAACTTTATCACTAACTTATGATAATCATTATATAATGAACTAAAATATTAATAATAAAAGTAAACAGATTTTAACTTTATATATATATATATATATATATATATATATATATATATATATATATATATATATAGAAAAATGGAAATGAGCTGACAGTTCACGCAAGTTATCTGAGCTGCAGTTCATTTCCACTATCTCCAATAATATTTTTTAAAAAAATTTCTTTTGGATTATGATATCGACCCCCTAGAGTTTACTCATACCCAATTTCTTGGATTTTAGTTTTGATTTGGTCCTCCATCAAGTTAACTTAAAATTAACGGTTTTCAATTAATAAAACATTTTGTATGCACTTGATGGAAAGGTAAATGAACTCCAAAATTTATGAAATTTAATCCGAAAGAAATTAAGAAGGTAGAGATAGTAATTGTTAAAAAAAAATTGAAGAAAAATCATTGGATCATTAATAGTTTTGTCACTAGCTCATGTAACTTTTCCTGAGCTGGTGGCTCACCTACAGTAATCTCATATATATATATATATATATATATATATATATATATATATGAGAAAAATGAAAATGAGCTGACAGCTCTTACAACTTACCTGAGCTACAGTTCATTTTCACTATCTCCAATAATATTTTTTTAAAATTTTCTTTTGGACTATGATCTAGACCCCTCAGGGTTCACTCATACCCAATTTCTTGGGTTTTAGTTTTGATTTGGTTCTCCATCAAGTTAACACAAAATTAACGGTTTTTAATGAATAAAATATTTTGTATGCACTTGATGAAAGGGTAAATGAACTCCAAAATTTATGAAATTTAATCCGAAAGAAATTAAGAACATGGAGATAGTAATTGTTTAAAAAAATTAAAAAAAATCACTGAATCATTATAGTTTTGCCGCTAGCTCACGTAACTTATATATATATATATATATATATATATATAGGGATTACTGTAGGCGAGCCGCCAGCTCATGAAAAGTTACGTGAGCTAGCGGCAAAACTATAATGATTCAGTAATTTTTATTCAAATTTTTTTTACAATTGTTATCTCTACCTTTTTAACTTCTTTCGAATTAAATTTCATAAAGTTTGGTGTTCATTTACCCTTACATCAAGTGCATGCAAAATATTATATTCATTGAAAACCGTTAATTTTGTGTTAACTTGATGGAGGACCAAATCAAAACTAAAACCTAAGAAATTGGGTATGAATGAACCGTAGAGGGTGGAGATTATAATCCAAAAGAATTTTTTTAAAAAAGATTACTGGAGATAGTGGAAATGAACTACAGCTCAGGTAACTTGCGCGAGCTGTCAGCTCATTTCTATTTTACTCATATATATATATATATATATATATATATATATATATATATATATATATATATATATATATATATATATATATATATATATATATATATATATAGAGAGAGAGAGAGAGAGAGAGAGAGAGAGAGAGAGAGAGAGAGAGAGAGAGAGAGGACTAATGACTTCAGATATATTGTATTATTATTGTAGCACCCTACAACACCTCTAATTTCTTGTTGATTATATATAATAAGTCTATCTCACATTTTATAGCTCCATTTTGAATTCTGACTCTAAGATTATCATTTTTTCCTATTTATCTTATTTAGGATATTTTCTGAGATTTTTTTTTTAAAGATGAGATAGTACTGTAATACGCTACTATCCATTGGCATATAACAGAGTTGTTTGGGATCGCATGGCAACACAACTAGTGTTACAATCAATTACAAAGAAAATAAATATAATACAGCAAATCATGCAACAATTAGAATTTTCTTAAATAAACAATCATTATAAAAATTCATATCTAATATAGTCTCACAAAATATCTCAATAAAACTAAGCTCAGAAACTAACTAATCAAGTCTCAAGAAAAATATGTTTTTATAGTTTCCAATAAATATCAAATCCACTAATTCAAAAAATCAATGTATAAATTATCTAATCAATCTTGTTTCTTGAAATACTCCAAATCTTACACTATAACTAATTCATCAATCTCATCTAATTTTGGGTCTGGTCATGCACAATCATTTGTTAGTAAAATGACCAATAAACATAATAATAATAATAATAATAATAATAATAATAATAATAATAATAATTTAAGGAAGTAAATCATATTAATGGATAATAATGAATACAATAAAAACCAACAATAATATAGTAATTACTTTATATCTATATATCTGTCTTATTTAGTTAAATCCATTAGTCACTTTTATTATGGCAGTTTGAAATCCGATTTAAGTATACATGCTAGCATCTCTGAGCGTATTTCCATTCACCATGAGAAAACAGGTCGATCAATAGTCACCATAGCCTATCCAATTTTAGTTTATTAGTAATGTCGGTATAGCCTATCTCATCTAAGTTCAATGGCAATTAATCAACAACTGAGAATTCAATAGTTCAATCACAAACAGAATATTAAATATTACAACCTTGATTTTCCTCTAGTAACCCATGCATTCAATCAATTTTAATTATATTGATGATATTTCAATTAACCCTTTTAAACGAATAAAGTAAATATAATTTTTGATGGAAGCAAGCACAATTAAATTATGATGCACCTAATATGGTATGAGAGCTGATTATTGACTTGATTTATTATTTTTTGAAGCTTCTCTAATTAGCATGCAGCTAAATGCTATCTGGAATTCTTTGTGGCCACTCAATTTCTCATAAATTTTTTTTTGAGAGAACAGATATCCATGAATAGCACTCATGTTATTGGTAAAGAGTTATTTGTTTATATTAATAAAATATATTAGCTTTAAAAAATAAATTATTTATATCGAAGAAAATAAATATGAATGTTGATCATACTCATATCTGATTCTCATGGTATCCTATTACAACCCCAACCTAAGTATGGATTGGAATTAAAAGACCTTATGAAGGGTGTTATGAAATAATTAGAATCAATCAATCTCTTTATTATAAGTCAAGAGATGCATATATTTATAGATGTCTCAACACCATACAAACAATCTAACAGGCGATGCATGAAGAAACTCAAAAATAAATACAAATACAAGATAGTTTTCTAATCTGACACTCTCTCTCAAGTTGGAGTATAAATATCAATTATATCCAACTTATTCCACAGATTAGAAAACATTATCTCCCTCTTCAATATCACAGATTAACTTAAGCTGGATGAACAACAACAATAGTTGTAGCAATAGTAGTGAATCACTTGAATCATTATAGCACATCCGTCATCACCATAATAGGTTTTTATCCTACCAAAAATGATAAGTAGTAGTAGATAAACTTGTTTTTTAGAAGCAATAGTAGTAGGCAGTAAATATAGTAGTCAACAGATAAACTTATTTTTTAGAAGCAGCAGTAGGCAGCATACAAATTTCTTTTTTAGAAGCAGTAGTAGGTAACAGAGAAACTTCTTTTTTAAAAGCAGTAACAAATAAATTTCTTTTTTAGAAGCAATAATAAGCAGCAAATAAACTTTTTTTCTTAGAAACAGTAATAGGAAGTAGATAAACTTTTTTTTAGAATCAATAGTAGTCAGCAGATAAATTGATTTCTTAGAAACAATAGTAGGTAATAGATAGACTTCTTTTTTAAAAGTTATAGTAGGCAAAGAAAGGAGTAAAGGATGTATCAAGTCATGATACACCCTTGTAGTTGAGGAGGGACTAGTCAGAGTCCTTGCAATCACGAGTATAGAAGAAACAGAAACTGAAGCAGATACAAAATTGAATTGGGATTGCAATTATGGAATCGAAGTCAGAATTAGAGTCAGTATCGAATTGGTGATAAGATTGCAGTGTCAGAATCGGCCATCGATTATGATAGTTGAGATTGTGCTGAGATTTATTTCATAACGTGTTCTAATACTATATTATGAAATAGTCAGAATCAATCAATCGCTTTATTGTAAGTCAAGTATATATATTTATAGGTGTCTCAATGCCATACAAATAATCCAACAGATGATATAGGACTAAACCCAAAAATAAACCAAAATACAAGATAATTTTCTAATCTAACAAAGACTACTGACTTCTTAACATATTATATATATAGGACTAGACCTGTTAATCGGGCCGGGCGGCCCGTTGGGCACGCCCAGCTAGGCACGTGCCGAGCACGTGCCCTGCAGGGCACGACTGAGCCGTGCCGGGCATGGCCCGGCACCTCTGCCCGGGTCGTGCCGGCAGCACGTTCCGGCCTGGCATGCCGGGTATTTTTTTTTTTAAATTAGCCGTTGGGGTGTTTAGGGGGGGTTTTTGCAATTTTTTTTTGCAAATAGCCCTCCAACGACTATTTTTATAGCCGTTGGGGGGTTCCTTGCAAAACAAAATTGCAGATTTCTCCCCCAACAGTCAAAATAGCCGTTGGAGGATTTTTGTAATTTTGTTTTGCAAATTAAAACTTTTTCTTTCTCTATAAATACCTCTATATCTCTTCTATTACCATTCATCATTCTTATACACTAAATTCATTCTAAAAAATCTCCTAAAATATTTAATTTTCAAGAAGTCTCAAGCAAAACAAGTAGCAAGTTTCAATCAAGTGATCAAGAAGTCTCAAGCAAGCAAGTCTCCCAAATAAGATCCAAGCAAGTTTTCTTATTGAAGCAAGGTTTTTTTCGCTATTTTGGTTTCCAGCTTTTTCTCTCTAACTAGATATTTCACACTCTCTCTCTCAAATAGTTCAGCGGTTAACAGGTATTTATAATTTAAAGTTTTTTTGAGAATTTTAATTTGTTTTTTTCGGGATTTTATTAAAATGGATCCACACTCGTCTGGCGCTTCTTGCTCTCAAGCCACGGGTTCTTTTATTCCATTTTTAACTAATGAAGAATATCAAAATCTATGTCAACCCTTAGAACAACCTCCTCAAGTACCATTTTCTGATCTCAGGAAGAAACAACTAATACAACCATACCCGAAATACAAACTACCACATCTACTAGGGCTGTTAGATCGGACATATGGAAACATTTTGAAAAAATAATAGAAAACAATGTTAGGAAAGCTAAGTGTAAACACTGTCATAAAATTTATTCGTTTCCTATAGGTAACGGAACGGGTCATCTTAAAAGACACGTAGAAAAAAATCACCCACCAAATGTATCACATCAAACACAAATAAGCACATTTGGTTGATCATTAGGTATACGTAAATATGATCCAATTAAAACAAGAGAATATTTAGCAAGATTTATAATACATGACGAACAATCATTTACTTTTTCGGAAAATCGCAAATTTGAAAGATTTTGTAAATCAGCATTTACTGACGAATTTAAAAAAGTCCCACGTTCAACATCTACATCCGACATGTTCAAACTATATAAAGAGCATAGGGACACTTTAATAGCTATTTTTACTTCTTTAATTTTTAGAGTTGCTATAACTGCAGATTATTTGGAAGCTAAAAATATGACTCATTATTTATGCGTGACGGCACACTATATAGATCAAGAATGGTGCATACAGAAAAGAATAATAGGGTTTAGGGTATTTGAATTTCCTCATAATGCACATAATTTATCAAAAACTATGCTAAGTGTTTTTTCAGCTTTTGGAATAGACAATAAAATATTTACCATTTCTTTGGATAATGCTTCTGAAAATACGGCCGCAATTAGAATTCTTAAAAATTATATAAACCCAATTCTAGATGGAAAATTATTCCACATTAGGTGTATTTGCCACATACTAAACTTATGCATTCAAGATGGATTAAAAATAGTAAATGATTCACTAATGAATCTGTAACACCCCAAAATTATCAAGTCAAAAGTTTCTTTCTATACACCTTCAAATTTAAATTGCATTTCTAAGGGCACCTCCTTGGCATTTTGTGGGGATGAGTTGTTAGAAGAGAGTAAGAGGTGGCACTCTAGTTGACATTTGTCATGCATGCAAGAAACCTTAGGACTAGGCTAGAGGATAAGGTGACCAAAATGCCCTTAGGTATATATAACCTTATTCCCTCAAAGAGAATTCTTATCAAAAAGAACAAATAGAAATTACCCTTGGTTCTTCTAGTTCGTTGAGTAAAGGAAATAGAAGGGAGGCTTTGCTACAACAAAGGAGGAGATTAAAGGGAATAGAGGCAAGTATCACCTTGTTCTTGTTCTCTCTTTGAATCGTATTTGAGTACAAGTAGCATGTATGATCTTTCTTGGAAATTATTTGATTTTTATTATGAGTACATGATTCCTTTTTCTTTATGGATAAATTCACATCATATTGGATCTGCATACTTAGAAAAATTTCTAGACTGCATACTTAGCCTGATTTACGGATGTTGGCTATTTTTGGCTTAGCCTCGGCAATTTTTAGCCTCGCGTTTGGCTATTTTCTGCTTCCTGTTTGGCTATTTCTTTAGCCTCGCTTTTGACAATTTTTAGCCTCGCGTTTGACAATTTTTAGCCTCGTGTTTGGCTATTTTCTGCTTCCTGTTTGGCTATTTGTTTAGCCTCACGTTTGACAATTTTTAGCTTCGTGTTTGGCAATTTTTAGCCTCGCGTTTGGCTATTTCTGCTTCCTATTTGGCTATTTCTTTAGCCTCACGTTTGACATTTTTTAGTCTCGCATTTGGCTATTTTCTGCTTCCTGTTTGGCTATTTTTTTAGCCTCACGTCTGATAATTTTTAGTCTCGCGTTTGGCAATTTTTAGCCTCGCGTTTGGCTATTTTCTGCTTCCTGTTTGGCTATTTCTTTAGCCTCGCGTTTGACAATTTTTAGCCTCGCATTTGGCAATTTTTAGCCTCGCGTTTGGCTATTTTCTGCTTCCTGTTTGGCTATTTCTTTAGCCTCGCGTTTGATAATTTTTAGCCTCTCGTTTGGCAATTTTTAGCCTCGCGTTTGGCTATTTCTGCTTCCTGTTTGGCTATTTTTTTAGCCTCGCGTTTGACAATTTTTAGCCTCGCGTTTGGCTATTTCTGCTTCCTGTTTGGCTATTTCTTTAGCCTCGCGTTTGACAATTTTTAGCCTCGCGTTTGGCAATTTTTAGCCTCGCGTTTGGCTATTTCAGCTCCGCGTTTGGCTATTTTCAGTTTCAAGAGAAACACGGATTTATACACTTGGCATGATTCGCGGATTTATGATAACATGACATGTGAATATCAACATGATACATGAAGGCAAGATTATTCATGATGACAAGTTCTAGTATCCTTATTACAAGTTCTAGTATCTTTATTACAATACAAATTCTAGTATCCTTATTACAGGATAACAAGTTCTAGTACTTTATTACAAGACATGATTACAAGTTCTAGTATTCTTATTACATGATATGAAGCATTCTTATAACACATGTGTACATGATTCCAAATCTTGATTCTTGCACTCTTGATTCTTGTGAAATGATAACAATTTGACATGAAAATCCACGTGTTTCCTTTAATTCACGTATATCATGTGCATTACTAACATAGGAAAAACTACATGATGGATAGATAAGTACTGTATTGTACAAGAATCTTGTTGGCCAACTTCTTGATTAGGTGCTGAGGGCCTTTTACTAGCAGCACTGGGTGGTACTGAGCCACCATCTGATACATGAGTCACCATATAGGTGATGCCCGTTACTTGTTTCATTTAACGGGATCTGACTTGTAGCACCTAGCGGTGTGTCATGGTGCAGCGCCATGAATTAGAGGCCGGGTCCCGGGTATGCACGAGCACTTGTACAATATGAGAAACTGCGCGCTATCTTATCTATCATTGAGTTTCAATTCCAACACTAATAAGATATAGACCTGTTAAATTTTGCATGAAGCTTGCGAATGACTTACATAGTTCTGGTTCATACAACATGATTGATATTTACTTCGCTTACACTTGTCACCTTTACTTGATTTGTTTTTGATATTTGAATGAATAGTCTTACTCAGTTCATTTTCAGTGTTCTTAAGATACGTTGTACCAACGCAATTTATTTATTCTTTTATTATTTGTACTGTGATAGTACACGTGTTTCTTGTTTTGTGTTACTTGCTGGGTTAATCCCCTGGGTTTTCTTAAGCCCAGATCACGAAAGTAGAGAAGGGGAGATTGCTCCAGACAACGATCCTTACTTCACCAACCAGGTCGAGTAGAGGATACCAGCACAATACTATTTGGGTACTTCGCACTTCTTGTTCTTGTTTCCTTTTTCTGGGCACTGCTTCAACTTGTAGTATTTAACTCTTTTGTGTAAATATTTAGAGCAGTGTGCCATTTTATATAATCAACTCTTTGTATAAATGAAATCCTTTAAGTTTCAGACATAGTTATTCATCTTGACATAGCAGTAGTTACGGTTATTCCAAGATCATGGGATTGTTGAGTTATTTATAGTATTAAGTAATGTCCCCCACTTAGGAAAAAAAAAAAAAGGTAGAGCCGAAGTGGGGCGTTATAGATTTGGTATCAGAGCCTAGGTTTAGGTGGGAGACCATATGACTACTGCCACATGAAAGTATGTCTAAGATACACTCTTGACACTTCTTCCTTATCCTTGATATCCATCAGATCTAGTATCGTGCCTATTTATTGTTTCTAATTCATTTGGAATATCTATCTTGAAACTCCATCTCATTAATTTCTCTTGGACCGTCACAGAACGATGACGATCCAATCTTCTACTAGATCAAACCCAAATCCTACGGGTGAAGAGTCTGAGCTTAGAACTATAGTGGAAAGAGTAGCGCAGACACAAGAAACTACAACGATAATATTGGAAAGAATGCTACAGTCCAAGGAACAAGAAAGAACTGGGGTGGTGTCAGATTTTCGAAGATTGCAGCCATTAGTATTTTCCGGAACAGAAGGACCACTAAAAGCTGAGCAGTGGATTGTGGATATGGAGAATCTTCTGAAGGCAGCAAGGATTCCAAAGGAGAATCGTGTTGAAGTAGTATGCATTCAGTTGGCTGACATAGCTAGAATATGGTGGCTTGCAGAAGAAGTAAAACACCAGGAACCCTTAACTTGGGACAAATTTGTAGAGGCATTTCTTACCAGATTTTTTCACTCATCAGCAAGGCAAGAAATGAGGAAGAAATTTCTAGGATTGCAACAAGGAGATCGAACTCTGGAAGCATATGCCGCAGAATTTGTGAGGCTGAGCCAATTTGCCCCAACCTTGGCAGCTGATGAGGAGGAAAAGGCACACTTGTTCCAGCAAGGGCTGAGGTCTCATATGAGGGAGCACTTAGCAGGGCATAACTACAAGACTTATTCAGAAGTGTTTGAAGCGGCATGTCGTTTGGAATAAGTATTCGAGGAGAATAGGTCAGTGCCATTTAAAAGGTTGTTTGGGCAAGGAACAAGTTCATCGACCAAGAAATTTGGTGGTCCGCCAACAAAGAGACAGATGATGATGCCAAATCAAAATTCAGTAACATGCAACTATTGTCATATGCCAGGGCATACCCAGAACATGTGCAGAAGAGCTCAAGGGTGGTGCCTGGCATGCGGATCCGCTAGTCATCAATTGAGAGATTGCCCAAAGGCCCAACAATCAACAATAACCAAGGTCCCGTTTCAAGCAACAACCAGGCCAATAACAACGTCGGCCCAGAGAGTTCCAAGACCAGGCCAGAAAGGAACCTGGGAGAACCGACAACAAACCTATGTTAGGGCCCGAGAAGGAGCAGGACGGAGGCAAGGGCAAGTTAGACTAATGAATGCAGAAGAAGTTCAAACCACTCGAGGAGTCGTGACAGGTATGATCTTGGTTAACAATAGACCGGCAACTGTTTTATTTGATTCTGGAGCATCACACAGTTTCATCACTAGTATGTTTGTTTCCCGCAATCTTATTGATTTCACTATCTTACCTGCGGGGTGGAATATTGAGACCGGGAATGGTAGTATCATGACTAATAAAGAGTGTAAACTATGTCCATTAGTAATTGATGGTAAGGAATTTTATGCCAATTTACTAGTTATTAGTGGAGGAGGATATGATGTTATCATAGGTATGGATTGGTTGAGCACCTTCTATGCAGTGATAGACTGTAGGAGAAGGAGAATAGTATTCCAGATTCCTGACTGTCCAGAGTTTGAATTTGTCAGTGGAAGCCAATCCCTAGAACCAGCTAAATCTAAGGTGTTTCCAAAGGGAGGAGTTTTGGAAGCTATGGAAATAGGAGAAGGGATAATCCCGGTAGTATCAGAATTCTTGGATATTTTTCCTGAAGAGATACCTGGACTACCACCAGTAAGGATAGTAGAATTTACTATTGATATTATCCCTGGAGCTGAACCAGTTTGTAAGCCACCCTATCGAATGGGGATTGCAGAACTAGAAGAAGTCAAGAAGCAAGTGGGTGAGTTAATGAAATTGGATTTTATAAGACCCAGTGTGTCACCTTGGGGAGCTCCAGTACTATTGGTAGGAAAGAAGGACGGGAGTAAAAGGTTATGTATAGATTACAGAGGTTTGAATGCAGTAACAATTAATAATAAATACCCATTGCCAAGGATAACTGATCTATTCGATCAACTTGGAGGAGCGAAGGTATTCTCAAGAATAGATCTTCGTTCAGGATTTCATCAAGTAAGAGTCCGAACAGAAGATATCCCAAGGACTGCATTTAGAACCAGACATGGTCATTATGAATATTTAGTGATGCCATTTGGGATAACTAATGCTCCAGCGGTGTTTATGAATTTGATGAACCATGTCTTTACTCAGTATTTGGACAAATTTGTGGTGGTATTTATTGATGATATATTGATCTACTCTAAAAATAGAGAAGAGCACGTTAAACATTTGAGGATAGCATTACAAACTTTAAGGGAACAAAGGCTATACGGAAAATTGAGCAAATGTGAATTTTGGTTGAATCAAATTGCTTTCTTGGGTCATATAATATCTGGAAATGGTGTATCAGCAGATCCTAAAAAGATAGAGGCTGTGATGGATTGGCCTGTACCAAAATCAGTATCAGAAGTTCGCAGCTTTCTGGGGATGGCTGGATATTACAGGCGGTTTGTACAAGATTTTGCAAAAATTGCATCTCCTCTAACTAAGTTGACGCGAAAGGGAATCGAATATGTCTGGACGGAAGGGTGCGATAAGGCATTTGAAGAATTAAAACTAAGACTGACAACATCACCTGTGTTAGCAATTCCAGATAACACTGGAGGAATGAAAATCTATAGTGATGCTTCAAAACTAGGACTGGGATGCGTGTTGACTCAGCATGAAAGAGTGATTGAGTTTGCATCAAGACAATTAAAACCTCATAAAAGAAATTATCCCACTCACGACCTGGAACTAGCATCAATAATTCATGCTTTGAAAATTTGGAGACATTGCTAACTAGGACAAAGGGTGGAAGTGTACACTGACCATAAAAGTTTGAAATATATTTTCACTCAAAAGGAACTAAATATGAGACAGAGACAGAGACGATGGTTGGAGTTAGTAGCAGATTATGACTTGGAAATTAAATATCATCCAGGAAGGATCAATATAGTGCCAGATGCTCTGAGTAGAAGACCTGCAATAGAAAGATTGACTCAACAAAAGGAATTGTTGGCAGAAATACAAAGGATGGATTTGGAAATAATTCTACCAGGAATGATAGCACAACTTACGGAAATGCGACTACAGTCACCCTTGATAGAGCAGATCAAGCGAGCCCAAGTTGATGATGAAAGCTTCCAAAGGTTAAAGAGCAAAATTGAGACAGGTAAGAGGCCTGAGATGAAGATACATTCAGATGGGACTATTAGATTCAGGGAGAGGTTATGGGTGCCCAAGGGAGAGACGAGGAAGAGAGTTTTAGAAAAAGCTCATAAATCAGCATATTCCATTCATCCCGGAGGTAATAAGATGTACAAGGATATGAAGAGGTACTTCTGGTGGCCGGGCATGAAGAAAGAAATTGCAAGACATGTATCCATGTGTTCTACTTGCCAACAAGTGAAGGTCGAACATCAGAAAATAGCTGGATTACTTCAACCCTTAACAATTCCAGAATGGAAGTAGGAACAAATATCAATGGATTTTGTTACGGGATTACCAAGGAGCACCAAAGGTAATAATGCGATTTGGGTGGTAGTGGACCGACTGACCAAGTCAGCTCATTTCATCCCATTTAGGGTTGGTCAGTCAACAGAAGCATTAGCAAAAAGATTCATACAGGAAGTGGTGGGGTTACATAGAGTTCCATTTAGAATTGTCTCAGATAGGGATACAAGATTTAGATCACAATACTGGAAGAAATTGATGGATAGTTTAGGAACACATTTAGATTTGTCTTCAGCATATCACCCACAAATAGATGGACAATCAGAACGAACTATCCAAATACTTGAAGACATGCTTAGAGCATGTATGCTAGATTTTGGAGGATCTTGGGAAGACCATTTATATATGGCGGAGTTTTCCTACAATAATAGCTATCAAGAGAGTATCAAAATAGCACCATTTGAGGCTTTGTATGGCAGGAAATGTAGATCTCCATTATGTTGGAACGAGGTTGGAGAGCGGAGCATTTTGGAACCTGAATTAATTACTCAAGCAACAGTGCAAGTAAAGATTATTAGGGAACATATAAAAGTTGCACAAGATAGACAAAAGAAATGGGCAGATCGACGTAGAAAATCATTGGAGTTTAAAATAGGAGATAAGGTATTTTTCAAGGTATCGCCAATGAAGGGAGTGATTAGATTCGGCAAGAAGGGAAAACTTAGTCCAAGATATATTGGACCATTCGAAATTACAGAAAGAATTGGGAACCTTGCATATAGATTATTATTACCGCCTGAGATGGAAACTATTCATGATGTATTCCATGTGTCGCAATTAAGGAAGTGCTTGGGCAATGAACATAAGGCTGTGGACTTGTCCGAGGTGGATCTGAGATCCGATCTAAAGTATGAGAAACAACCTGTAGCAATCATTGATCGACGGGAGAAAATCCTAAAGAACAAAGTGATACCGTTGGTCCTTGTTTCATGGGATGCACGATCACCTGGGGACTCCACTTGGGAACTTGAAGGCGATATCAAAACAAAATACCCGTACCTATTTTCATTATCAGGTATATAAGTTGAGTCTATTTTTATGTATGACAGACAACACGTACCTGTATATAATAGTATACTTTTTAAAATTGGAATTTCGAGGACGAAATTCTTTTATTAGGTGGGTAGAATGTAACACCCCAAAATTATCAAGTCAAAAGTTTCTTTCTATACACCTTCAAATTTAAATTGCATTTCTAAGGGCACCTCCTTGGCATTTTGTGGGGATGAGTTGTTAGAAGAGAGTAAGAGGTGGCACTCTAGTTGACATTTGTTATGCATGCAAGAAACCTTAGGACTAGGCTAGAGGATAAGGTGACCAAAATACCCTTAGGTATATATAACCTTATTCCCTCAAAGAGAATTCTTATCAAAAAGAACAAAATAGAAATCACCCTTGGTTCTTCTAGTTCGTTGAGTAAAGGAAATAGAAGGGAGGTTTTGCTACAACAAAGGAGGAGATTAAAGGGACTAGAGGCAAGTATCACCTTATTCTTGTTCTCTCTTTGAATCGTATTTGAGTACAAGTAGCATGTATGATCTTTCTTGGAAATTATTTGATTTTTATTATGAGTACATGATTCCTTTTTCTTTATGGATAAATTCACATCATATTGGATCTGCATACTTAGAAAAATTTCTAGACTGCATACTTAGCCTGATTTATGGATGTTGGCTATTTTTGGCTTAGCCTCGAGTTTGGCAATTTTAGCCTCGCGTTTGGCTATTTTCTGCTTCCTGTTTGGCTATTTATTTAGCCTCGCGTTTGACAATTTTTAGCCTCGCGTTTGACAATTTTTAGCCTCTCGTTTGGCTATTTTCTGCTTCCTGTTTGGCATTTATTTAGCCTCGCGTTTGACAATTTTTAGCCTCGCGTTTGGCAAATTTTAGCCTCGCGTTTGGCTATTTCTGCTTCCTGTTTGGATATTTCTTTAGCCTCGCATTTGACAATTTTTAGCCTCGCGTTTGGCAATTTTTAGCCTCGCGTTTGGCTATTTCTGCTTCCTGTTTGGCTATTTCTTTAGCCTCGCGTTTGACAATTTTTAGCCTCGCGTTTGGCAATTTTTAGCCTCGCATTTGGCTATTTCTGCTTCCTGTTTGGCTATTTCTTTAGCCTCGCGTTTGACAATTTTTAGCCTCGCGTTTGGCAATTTTTAGCCTCGCGTTTGGCTATTTCAGCTGCGCGTTTGACTATTTTCAGTTTCAAGAGAAACACGGATTTATACACTTGGCATGATTCGCGGATTTATGATAATATGACATGTGAATATCAACATGATACATGAAGCAAGATTATTCATGATGACAAGTTCTAGTATCCTTATTATAAGTTCTAGTATTCTTATTACAGGATAACAAGTTCTAGTACTTTATTACAAGACATGATTACAAGTTCTAGTATTCTTATTACATGATATGAAGCATTCTTATAACACATGTGTACATGATTCCAAATCTTGATTCTTGCACTCTTGATTCTTGTGAAATGATATGTGTACAATTTGATATGAAAATCCACGTGTTTCCTTTAATTCACGTATATCATGTGCATTACTAACATAGGAAAAACTACATGATGGATAGATAAGTACTGTATTGTACAAGGATCTTGTTGGCCAACTTCTTGATTAGGTGCTGAGGGCCTTTTACTAGCAGCACTGGGTGGTACTGAGCCACCATCTGATACATGAGTCACCATATAGGTGATGCCCGTTACTTGTTTTATTTAACGGGATCTGACTTGTAGCATCTAGCGGTGTGTCATGGTCCAGCGCCATGAATTAGAGGCCGGGTCCCGGGTATGCACGGGCACTTGTACAATATGAGAAACTGCGCGCTATCTTATCCATCATTGAGTTTCAATTCCAACACTAATATGATATAGACCTGTTAAATTTTGCATGAAGCTTGCGAATGACTTGCATAGTTCTGGTTCATACAACATGATTGATATTTACTTCGCTTACACTTGTCACCTTTACATGATTTGTTTTTGATATTTGAATGAATAGTCTTACTCAGTTCATTTTCAGTGTTCTTAAGATACGTTGTACCAACGCAATTTATTTATTCTTTTATTATTTGTACTGTGATAGTACACGTGTTTCTTGTTTTGTGTTACTTGCTGGGTTAATCCCCTGGGTTTTCTTAAGCCCAGATCACGAAAGTAGAGAATGGGAGATTGCTCCAGACAACGATCCTTACTTCACCAACCAGGTCGAGTAGAGGATACCAGCACATACTATTTGGGTACTTCGCACTTCTTGTTCTTGTTTCCTTTTTCTGGGCACTGCTTCAACTTGTAGTATTTAACTCTTTTGTGTAAATATTTAGAGCAGTGTGCCATTTTATGTAATCAACTCTCTGTATAAATGAAATCCTTTCAGTTTCAGACATGGTTATTCATCTTGACATGGCAGTAGTTACGGTTATTCTAAGATCATGGGATTGTTGAGTTATTTATAGTATTAAGTAATGTCGCCCACTTAGGAAAAAAAAAAAAAAAAAAAAGGTAGAGCTGAAGTGGGGCGTTACAGAATCTTAGGTATACATTACTTTTTATTAAAGATAGTGGGCCAAGAAGACAAGCATTTAAACAAATATGTAAAAATATGAAAATATCACCAAGAAATGTTCCTATAGATGTTAGAACAAGATGGAATTCTACATATAAAATGTTAAACATAACTATTCAGTATAAAAATGTAATAAATACTTTTAATGAAATGGAGTCACCAATGTATAGTTTAGATAATAATTAATGGCACCAGTTGCATTGAATTTCTAAGTTTTTAGGCAAATTTGAAGATGCATCTAGAGCACTGTCAGGAACTTATTACCCAACTACACACATTGCATTATATTATCTAACCAAAATTACTTCAGTTTTTAATGAATGTAGAAATCACTCTATACTTGAAAGTATTGTTCAACCTATGGAAATTAAATTTAATAAATATTTTAAAGATTTTCCATACTTATTATATTTTGCAACTGTTATGGATCCCCATTGCAAGTTAGATAGACTTGAAATATTAATAGATTTATTTTATACAAATATGTCTTATGAAAATAATGTGAGGGATTTACTTAATGATATTAAAACATGTTTAGATATTATGTATAAAACTTATGAAGATATGTATGGTGTGCCAACACAAACTACAAAAGAACCATCTACTAGGGAAATTCGTAATCCAATAATATCATCTCTATTTCACAGAAAAAAGCCAAGACAAACTAGTACATATTTTAATGAATTACATTATTATTTAGAGAGAGCTAACTATGAAGATAACGCATCTCTTGAAAAGTATGAATCCTTTGATATTTTGGTATTGTGGAAATCACAGGAAAAAACATATCCCGTGCTTTCCAACATGGCCCGTGATCTACTAACTCCTCCAGTGTCTACTGTAGCATCGGAGTCTGCTTTTAGCGCAGGTGGTAGAGTACTCACGGACTTGAGAACCTCAATGGCGTCGGACACATTGGAGATGTGTGTCTGCTTGAAGGATTGGTACGACGCAGAAGACAGGGAACAAGACTTGACTAATGAAGATGTACTAGAGACCTTAGGCTTACCAGAAGAAAATGAAGTTTGATTAAAAGTATTTAAATTTGTAAGGATATTCATGTATTTTCAATTTTTTTTTAATTTTTAACTTATAAATCTCTTAGAAAATATATTAAGAACAAATTGAGGGTGACGGCTAGGGTCCTCTCCCCTCTCTTCAGGCTTTGTATAATTTCTAAAGAGATTTATAGAGTAATTACATAAATGTAATGAGATTATATATAATATAACATTTGTTTTTATCTTAAATCTCCTCTTTTTTTTTCTTTTTTTTTTTGTTTTTAAAAAAACCCGGGCCGGCCCGAGCACGGCACGGGCCTGCCGTGCCGTGCCGGCGGGCCGAGCCCGGGCATACGTGCCGTGCTGGCGGCGGGCCGGCCCGATTAACACCTCTATGACACTTCTCCTAACAAAGTTGGCATGCCCAACACATCCAATGCATACAAATATGTAAACCATTATTTACCTTAAAAATTATATGTAAGATAGAATATGTTGTGCCCCTTCCAACAAAAGCAAAGTATTTGAATACTTTAGCTAAAATCAGGTTTTTTTTTTTTTTTTTTTCATATATGAAGAAAACTTTTTGTTCAACCTGGAATCAATAATCTGTAGTTTGATGTAATTCAAACTATAAAAAAAACATTTTCTCATCGTAAAACGAAGAGATGGCTCTTGTTTATCTGTGTTTTTGTTTATTGGCAATGACCACTAGTTCTCATATTTTTCACCGATCACTAGATTTCTGACTGATCAGTACATTAGTGAGACTGATTTCTTTAAAATTGTAAGCCATGTCGTTAAACAAGTACTTTGTTAAATATTAGTCCTATATTTCATTTTATTTCTCCAGTTTCAACTAAATTCCAAGTAATGCATTCTAGCATTGCTATATAACTGATCCTTAATTATCAACAAGCGTGGATGGTACATCTTCCTTTTCGAAAAGATAACAAGCTCAAAGTTTGAGATACCAAGCATAGAGGCAACATTTTGATCACCTGCATCAGAGTTCACACACAAACACACACATATTTATATACCCACATACATACATATACATACAGACATACATGTATATACATATATACATGTATGTATGTATATGTATATGTATAGTATGTATGTATACATATATGTATATGTGTGTGTGTAATATATATAGAGAGAATAACGGAAATAAGATAACAACTCACGCAAGTTATCTGAGCTGTAGTTCACTATCTCTAATAATTTTTTTTTTAAAAAAAATCTTGTGGATTATAATATTGACCCCATAGGGTTCTCATTGTATGCCTAAATTTGGGGAATTCCCTTTCATTACTATTTGCTAAAACTTATAGCAAATAAAAGAAAATTACAACTTTTAGTTAGGATTATAGGGATAGGGAAAAGAGACAACGCTTTTTCTCCTTTTAATTTTTGTGGGATCTTTGACAGTGGTAGAAGTTTGTTACTGTCTTCCATTAATGATCCGAAAGTCACGTCAACTGATTTCTCTGGTACCAAACTCTAGCCAGAGGAGAGGAGGAACTCTTGAAGTACAGTAATTTTTGCTTCCCAAATTCTTTGTTGCTGGATATCTGGATCTCTTATGTTTTGGATCTCTGGATCTCTCTGGCCAGAAGAGAAGAAACATAACTCCGCTCTCTAAATTTTTCTATATCCCTACATCTCTGATTTTCCTTTTAGTATATGTAGAATTTCTCCCTTTCCCCCCTTCTTTTTGCTGAGAAAGAGGGCTATTTTATAGCCTTTTGGAATGTATCTGTTCTTTAAATTTCTCCATAATTAGATATTAAATGTGGTAATGATTTCTCAGATCGTTATAACCAAATCCTGTACACGAAACGGAGTGCATGAACTTGCGGTGCACGCAGCGTGGGAGCTTAGGAACTGGGCGAGTGCGGGAACTGGGTACGTGCTCCCCTGGCTGCTAGACGCACTGTCCCACTGGGTGTTGGGCATGCGTGCACACCCCTGGGTGCTGGGTGCTCGCGCCCCCTAGGTGCTGGGGCGCACGTGCACCGCTAGGGACTGAACACGCGTGCCCCCTGGAGATTGGGCGCGCGCACCTGGGGACGGGGTGCGCGCACTTGGGAACTGGGCACACACGTCGGGAACTTGGGGAGTGCGCCTGGGCCTGGGCGTGTTACCTGCTCTTACGTGCATGGCTAGGTCTGGGCGTGCACGTCTACTCCACAACGCTCTCCTGGGCACATGCTCCAGGGTGCATGCACTCGAATGTGCACTCTCTTTTCACGGTGGTATCGTCAGCATGTGCGGGGCCCTCAGCGAGAGGCACGAATATGTGCCACTTACCGTTTAAGCGCACGTTTGGTGATGGATGCATTAATTCAAAAAATCGATATGAATAATCTACTGGAAGTGCACAGTATTGGTTGTAGCGCAAATAAATCGTTCCTTCGAGAATCTAAGACGTTTTGCATTCTAACTTCTTCTATTGTTCTACCGAGCTAACTATGGGTTCTATGAAGAACATTAAAATCAACAACCCCAAACCCTAAGTATAGGCTATCAAGAAATTTAACTCATGTATAACCTATCAAAGCATTAATCTACGAGTTGTTATATTTCAATCTTTTCATTAAAAAATCATGTCTTTATTATTTTATTTTAGAAAGAAGACAATAAGAAGCAATTACATAAGTTTCACCTACATCCTAGAGCTAAATTAAATTAGCTACTCATGTTAATAAGATTATATTTTTATTGTTAGAAAGCATTAAAAATTTTGTTTTAATATGAAACCTATTAAAGATCTACACTAAAAAGTAATTATATCTATCTGAAAAGTAAATAAAAGATTTCTCCTCACTAGAAAGCAATGAACAATAGTAGAATTATCTCTGGAGTTCGGTATGCCAGTCGTCACCTCTTCAGCAAAACCCTAATCTTTATTCAATCAAGAATGCATCATAAATTACATGAAACCCTAACTTACAAGGATACGACCAATATATAGGCCTCGGAGTACCAAACCCTAATCATATTACAAATGAATAGCTACAAAATTACAATGAAGCCCTCAGAAAAATTTTACAGCTTCACAAGTTTTGCCGCCAGATAGCGACATTGACTACCAAATAGCGGAGCTTGTAATTTTACCAAAAGAATCCTACTCCTTGTATGAGTTAGCAGAAGAAAATTTAGTGCAAGTGGGGCCCAAAGTGCTGCTAAATGGCGACAAAAATTATGAATTTGCCCCTTTGTTTTGAAGCACTGAGGTATCTAGGTTCACTCTTCTCTTTTTCATGACTGTACTCACTTTTATGTTCTGTAGCTTTGTTTTCTTGTAGTTTTATTCTCTTTTTAGCTCTTCTTGAATTTGGTTTCTTAATCCGTCTCTGATTTTATATCATTTCTTTGTAAGAATAGGTTTCACCTGACAAACACACTAAAAAAATACCCAAGTAATATTATTTATATATAAAAATAGACAATATATGGGTTATAAATATGCAATGTATGATACTCATCACATGCCCATTTGGATGTGCATGCATAGTTAATTTAGCCTCCCTGCCGCTTCTTTTTGGGTTGGGCTATCTTTATCGTTTATATAACATTTCCTAGAAGGCGCACGCTCCTATTCACATGCCAGGGATGCGTGCGTCTGAGAGGCACTCGTGCCGAAGATGTGCACACACTCTTTGACATGGGATGCACTCGTGAAGGAGGCGCGCTTTGCAACAACCTAAGGAGCGTGCTGCACGGTGCGCGTTCCTGGGTGCACTTCTTGGTTACGCACGCCTGGGAGGTGCACACTTGCTGGGGATTTGCGCACTCCTGGGCATGGGATGCACTCATCTGGAGAGCGTGCACTCCACAGTGTCCAGGGGCGTGCTCTTCTGCTCAAGCCTCTATTTGTGCTTCTGGGTTATGCGCTTGGGAGGCACGTTCTTGTTGAGGATGCGCACTCCTAGGCTTGGGGTACACTCGTCTGCAAGGCGCATGCTCCTCGATGCATGCTCCGCGGTGCCCAGGAGCATGCTCCTCGGCGTGTGCCCCTAGTTGCACTTCTAAGTTGTGCACGCCTGGGAGGCACTCTTGCCGAGGATGCGCGTTCTCTTCGATGCATTCTTTGCGGTGCCCACACTCTTGATCCTTGGCATGCGCCTCTAATTGCACTTGTAGGTTGTGCGCTCCTGGGCGGCGCTTGCTTGCTATGGATGTGTGCGCTCCTGGGGATGGGATGTGCTCGTCTAGAGGGTGCACGCTCTTTAATATGTGCTTCACAGCGCCTAGATGCATGCTCTTTGGCGCGCATCTCTAGTTATGCTTCTGGCTTACGCTCACCTGGGTGGTGCGCACTTGCGCTATTTTTTTAGTGAATTATTTTATTTTTTTAGTGCCTATAGAACCCCCTGCAAAGTTTTTAAATTTTCGTCGTTGATTTGTAATGAATTTCGAAATACTTTGGTCTCTTTTGATTTTAACTCTATAGTCTCCAATATTATTGAGATTTTCATGGTGTAATGTAAACCATCTTTTGAAGTAGCTGCATTCTTGATCCTTTAGCTCGTACTGATGTACTGTTGAATCATGTAGAGAGCATTCAATATGTCTTGAGTTCTTGAGTCCCACAGTTTTGAATGTTGACTCAAGATTTGCTCATAAGATAAGGTTATAGCTTAGTTTCAGCTCTTTTCTTATTATACAAGTACACAATCTTGTATTCGTTACTATTGTTTGGTAACTTTAAGATCCCCTACTAATTTTTTGTTTTATTAACCATCTTTCAAAATTGCCATCTTCTAGCTATTTGATTGTTGTAGGTGTACTATTGAACCTTTATAAAACTTGTCAAATCTTATGCACAAGTTTTCTTGATCTTTATGGGTATACTGTTGAACCTCTTCGAAATATCAAAGAATGCTTGTAAGGAATTTTTCTTGATATTGACCAGTGTACTTATGTTGTCCAGTCAGACTTCAATTTATAGTTTTGGTTTCAGAAAAGTTGTTGTCTACAGCCTAAAACATTATGGTGCCTGTTCAGAGGCTAGAAGCATGACAGATAAAGGGCTAAATTTGATGGATAGAGATAATTGTTAACGTATCTCATGGGTGAGGACTCAAACTATTCAGATGTATTACTAGTAGAAAACTTAGTATTCTTGAGTAATTATTTTCCACTAAAAAATTTTAGTCGAGAATATTGTACAATTTAGAGAGAAAATACTAGTCATTAAAATTCTCTCAAGAGTATAATATTCTTGAGAGATTTTAAACAAGTCTGAGAGAAGCATAATTAATCTTGACCAGAACATTTGGATAGGCGAGATTTTTTTGAGTTAATCTAGATAATATTCTTATCATAATTATATCTAATTTTGATTTAATTTGTTGGATGATTGTGATTGTATTGAATTAAAGTTAATCTGATGAAAAGAATTTAGAAAAAAAATTATAAATCGGAAAATCTTATATCTACCAACCTTTTTTCTGTTATGGGCATAGTTTCTAATTGATCTTATCATGATACTTTTCATCTCAATCTCAACAATAAAATTCTTGTTATTATGTCATCATCTCAATCTCAACAATGAGTTTTTCGCCTACATGAGAACTCTTTGTGGAGGAAACCCCTCCCAGCCAACGTTGAGGAATATGTTGTCCCAGATCCAATCAAAAATCCTAATGAGAAAAAATGCCAACCCTGTATTCAGGCACGTGTCAATACTTTAATTTGAGCTGAAAATTTAAGGTCATGATCATTGGTTGAGTTTTAAGATTAGACAAAGAATTTGTTTTGTAAAAATCAGATTTTCTTTTAAAATTGTTCTTCTGCAAATTTCTGAATTTTGTATATTTTTAATTGGAATTATATTTAGTAAGTTGAATTTTTTTTCCTTCTATATCAATTGTTGGCAGAAATGCTAAAAGCTCCAGGCTGATATATTTTTAATGTCATCATTTTATAAGAGGTTGAATTTTCAATCAACTTATGTTAATATTGGTGAAATTTACAAAAACTGTAGGTTTTAGGCTTTCAGCTCTTCTTTGTTTCTGTTATAATAAGTTTTTGCAGTTAAACTTACAATTACTTTCTTTGTAATTGAAACAAGTGATGTACTTGACTTTTTCTTGAAAAAGGAAAACAAAAAAGAAATTATTTTTGCAGATTATCGAATCATCTGCTCAAAGTAGATCGAACGAAGTTAAAAACATTGGGGGAGCATTTAAAAATCCGAGCTTGAAAACAGGAAGTAAAGAATTCGGGATAAAAAGTTAGTGGGAAAATGATGGAATTTCTTTAAGGCCAATCGCAAAAGGTAAAATTGGTGGAGGAAGGTAGGGCAAATACCTTGGAAGAGGCAAATTTGGGTTTGAACCATAAAATTTATATTTTTTTTGAACAATAAAGAGTTTGATAATTTGTAGGTTGTTAGTGCAATCAAGAAGATCTCTAGCAAGAATGTAGTGAGTCATAAATTGATCCTTGATCTCCTAGAGAATTCTATTATGAAATCTATAATTTATTTTTTGATTGAAATGTTAATATGTGAGTACTCTTTTTTGTATTGAAATGCTTTATTGCTTTGTTAAAATTGTATAAAGTTGCATTTATGTCGTACTTAGGTATCAATAAGATGCTTCTGATATATAATTTGAAAGTACCAAAATCTAAAAACATGATATGTGTGATTGAAATGTTTTTCCATTATTAATAGAACTCGTGAAGAAGATTACAATTACGAAAAATTCTTGATGGACCATCAATACAAATACAATTTGGGCATTAAAATTTATCAAAAAAAATATATTTCTCAATAGTTTATGGCTAATATTAGTTTAGACAAAAAATGACCCCCAGGCATGTGAATTCTTTTGAGAGTATTTTTTCTCTGACATTTGATATTCGACAGGAATTATTGTAAACATTAAAATTTTGTTGGAAGAGTTCTGATAGGAATATAATTCTCAACAGATAATATTTTGACTGTGATAGTAATTCTAGACCAATAAAATTGGTGGGGAAAATCCCATTTGGAATATAACTTTTCCTGACAGATACTTTTTCCCTGACAGAATCTTGGTCACAAATTCAAGCATTAGCGACAAGGTTTTTCCTGACTAACTTTTCTCGGCCAATGTTTGTTAGGAATACATATTCCTGACTGATTTGCAAGTTTTCCCAATAGTAAATGTTGTCAGGATTAACCTTATTTCCTGTAGTGCATTGGATGTAATAGAAAGAGTCTTCAAAAGAATAGAGTTCTAATTGTTTAGTGACGTTTAGTATGACAGATTAAGAGATATAGATGATAGGCAGAGGTATAATGTTAACATGCTCCATTAAGTATTGATTCGTGCTATTTAGAGGTTCTGGACATGATAGACAAGAGTTTATAAAAATAGGATCCTAACCATTTAGTGACATCTAATATGACGGATTAGGAAAAAGTAGAGATATTATTAAACATATCTTGTGGTTCAATCTATTCAGAGGTTCAAGACATGATAGTAATAAACCGATTAAATAGAGGTAGGGTTTAACATGTTTAATCTACAAATTCAATAATATCTAGTATAACAGAATTTGGACAAGGACAGAGATATCATTAAACATGCCTTAAAGCTTGACCTATTCAGAGGATGATAGAAATGAGCTGGCTAAACAGAGGTAAGGTTAACTTGCTTACTCTTGTGAGTTGACTATTAGAGATAATTGTTAACTTGATAGAAAAATAACTTTTATTAAGAAGTAATTGTTAACTTAATGAAATAAAAAACTAATTCATCAGATGTTGTATTGTTGGACTTGATGGATATGATTTTGTCTTTTTTGTCAGAGTTGAATGCTTAACATAACAAATAATTGCTCAGATTCGATCTCATTGAGAAATTGATTTGATTTTGTATTTTCATGTCAGATGTATGATTTCAATGTGACAAATATTTTGGAGAGTCACTGGCTCTGCCGAAAGAAAAAGTGATAAGGAAAGTTTTGTTGACAGAGATAAGATTTAACTTGATAGGTAACCTAATAAAAATCGGATTACTACTATTGGGGATAATCCAAAATTTAATTTAGACTTTTTTTCATCAGTGGTTTAATTTTAGCTTAACAGGGAGTGTACGAAAACTTGGACTCAAGTCATTTAGAAATAATTATCAGAGATAATTGTAGACTTGACTATTTTGATTGAGAAATTATGGGAGATTGAAGTATTTTTGTAGAGATGAAAGCTTAACATTGTTCGTCGCAAAAGTTCCTTCGCTTCATCCCATTGAATACATCTTAGATTACAACGGAAGTGAACAAGATATAAAAAGAGAACAAACGAGAGGATTTTATATGTTTAATCTCTCTCTTTTACAATAGTTTGTGGGATCTGTGGCAATGGGATCTGTCAAGCAGCTCCTTTGGACGATCGGTACGTTAAAATCTTCTCTTTTAAAGATATCGGCCGAATATAGACAATTTTCTCTGGTTTTGAATTGTTCAAGGCTCTCTCGCGTACTTGAATTGCCAAAGGATCGATAGGAGACTTCCGATGCCAAAAAGAAGACGACCCTTAGGGTTTCACCAGGAAGGTATTTATAGCCCCAGGTTAATGCAAGAGTTTCTATCTAAATAGAACTCGCATTCATCAAGGATTCCAATCAAATATCTTAGTTTTGATGGAATTCTGATTAGACTTGATTCGGGTATTTGGATAAGCCCAGAATCATAATCTCAATCAATTTGAGATTCTGGTTATCTGCTTACGCGGAGCTTTAATCGCATCAAAACGCGGCGCTAAATAACCAAAACGCGGAGCTAACGCAGAGCTATTGATCATCTCCTCGTTTTACTCAAACGCGAGTCTAATACAAGCCAGACTGCGGAATCAACGCGGAGCTATTAAACATCTCCGCGTTTTATTCAAACGCAGTGTTAATGTAACCAAACGCGGGGCTATTGAATTAGCTCCGCATTCTGTTGTGGAAAATCCTTTTAACTTAGAAATTTTCACTGCCAACAGAACCCCCTCCAAAGTTTTCAAAATGGCTTAGACTTCAGCAGATTTTAAAATACTTTGGATATTTAAACTGAAACGCGGAGTTAGAATACCAAGTCTATCTCGCGTTACGCTCGCTTACGCGGAGCTAATCAGCTTCACTTCGTCTTCAGTGAAATGAGTAATTACGTCATTAATTACCCCGAGTTTCCACGCCGAATACCAAGCGACGGAAATTCTGTTTAAATAGAGCTCCCGGCTCATCTTCTTCTTCATCTCATCCGAAGAATTTCTGAGAACTCGAGTAACTCACGAATGATCTTCAACTGATCTTCGTTCAACTCTCCATAGGATGTCTCTCCAGAGGAATTTGGCTTTTCGCAAGTTGACCGGCGTTAATGTTAGCGGTCATGGAAGTAAACGCGACGGCGAACCAGTCTATGCAGCGTCTTCCGAAGGTAAAAACCTCATCTCTTGGTTTTCTAAGAACCATTCTGAGATATTTTGGCTTGATCTAATCTGGACGATTGCTTATCTTGTCGGCGAGATCGCCGTTTTATTGTGTCGTCCCTGCGCTTGAAACGCGGGGTTTTGCTAGTAGTCACAATGAATCCGCGAGGCTATCTTTGATTAGCAGTCGCGATGAATTGCGAGGCTATCTTTGATTAGCAGTCGCGATGAATTGCGAGGCTATCTATGATTAGCAGTAGCTATGAATTGCGAGGCTATCTTTGATTAGCAGTCGCTATGAATTGCGAGGTTATCTTTGATTAGCAGTCGCGATGAATTGAAAGAGAAGGAAAGAGCAGAAAGAAATCTTTTCCCCTTTACGCGAAGTTATCGCATCATCCTCTGCGTTTAAAGCGCGAGGCTATTTCTTCAACTGTGCTCGGAGTTAGCTTAGCTCCGCGTTTTCACTCTTTTGGAAACTCTGTTCCTTTTGCAGTAAGTCCAATCCTTTCTGAAGAGGAATGTATGTGGGTCTATCGATCTTCATCAGCAAAAGTAACTCTAAGGAAGTCAGAAGCATATGCTTTACAACATAGTTGCAGGTTTCAAGCTCTGGCTTCGAGAGATAAACTCCTGAAGGGGCTGTAAATAAGGAGCTGCAGCACTTGCAGTGCAGAATTGCAGCACTTGGAGTTCAGAATTGCGCTTCAGTGCAGCACTTTCCTTTCCTCTCGTGCTTCATTTCGGATGACAGATCCTAGTTGACATTTGCAGAGGAGATCTTTTGCATGTGAACCAGGGAACTGAGCTTCAACACCCCGTAGAGAAATCTTAAATTCTTTTGCATGTGAACCAGGGAACTGAGCTTCAACACTCCGTAGAGAAATCTTGAATTTCTTTTGCATGTGAACCAGGGAACTGAGCTTCAACACCCCGTAGAGAAATCTTGAATTTCTTTTGCATGTGAACCAGGGAACTGATCTTCAACACCCCGTAGAGAAATCTTACTGTTTGGTTATTGATGAGTTGATCATGTAAAATCTTTTGGGAGAGCTATAACTCCCTCTTTGTAATATCTTCTTTTATGAATAAAGATAAATTATTTTCCTCTCTATCTGTTGGCTTCAATAATTTTGCTTGCTCAACAAACAGATGGTTAATAATTTTGGTAAAATAGTCTAAGGCACTTCTGCGCGACTTCGACTGATAATACCCAAATGATCGGATAATGATCACTTTAACTTAGATGGAAGCGCTCAATTGCACTCGTCAAAAATCTAAGTTTTTCCATGAAAACGCGAAGCTAAGACACAGGCTATCCTCGAGTTTTGTATAGTTGTGCGGAGTTAAACAACTTCGCATTTCCATAATCGCGCGAGGCTAATAGCTTCGCGTGTTGGAGAGTAACTGACCAGTCACTTTCTCCGAAATTCGCGTCGAATTCTAAGAGGCGGTTCCTTTCATTTAAAAGAAATCTCTATTTCTTATCCTTCTCACTCTATTTGAGAATTTTTCAGAAACTTAGAGATTCAGGCGATCAGAGTTCAGACGACCCGATCTTCTTCCGACCGAGTTTCTCCATATTTTCAGTCGATTTTTCTCAGCAATGGCACCCAAGACTCGTGCTACTTCTCGAGCAGCTCCATCATCAGCGACTGGCGCAAGCAGTGGTGGCGGCGGCCAAGGCAGCGACGCGCCAGCCCACATTTCGCCCATCGGGGGTAAGAATCTTTCCATTGAGACTCTTTAGAACATTTCTAGAGTGATTTGGCTTAAATTTAACTGATCAATCAACTCTTTTACCGGCGAGATCGCCGTACTCCTGCCGTAAGGCTTGGAGAAGAAGAAAAGTCTCTGACTGCCTTCTTACGCGAAGTTATCGCGTCATCCTCGCGTTTAAAGCGCAAGGCTATTTTAAGTAGCAGTCGCGCTGAAAACGCGAGGCTATTTTAAGTAGCAATCGCGCTGAAATGCGAGACTATTTTAAGTGGCAGTCGCGCTGAAATGCGAGGCTATTCTAAGTCGCAGTCGCGCTGAAACGCGAGGCTATTTTAAGTAGCAGTCGCGCTGAAACGCGAGGCTATTTTAACTTCTGCGCGGTCTAATCTTTAGCTTCGCGCGTTCTAATTTTTAGCTTCGCGCGTCCATACTTAGAGAAATTTTCTGCCCTATATAAACTTCTCTCACTCTGCTTTCTTTTTGCAGTAGGGTATTCGATGGAATCTCTTCCCCACAAGAACTACTTCGGCTTTGCTGGGGGTTCTGATCCCTCGGGCCAATTCCGTTTCACTACCATCCTGCCCTCATACAAGCCAGACCCGAAGGAACGCAAGGAGAAGCTGATCAAGTATCATCCCACCACTGCACGAGAAATCATAACTGACGCAGCCTTCGAAACTGTGAATAGAGAAGGTATGGAAAAACCCGCCTTCCTCTTTGGAGACCAGATGGATCAATCAGATGAGATCCTTTCTGAAGGGGAACGCGTTTGGCTATATAACTTAGGCGAAATGTTGATGTTTTTGCCTAGAATGGATCGTAGCTATCCTCTGGTCTATCTTCAGAGGCTAGCGATGCCTCGGGAATTAAAGTGGGGACTGACTCAAGAGCAAGATGGCGTCCCAATAGGAAAATTTGGTGCAAAAGGAGTTTATCAAGATGGTTCCCCCAGATGCATTACTGGCTTGCTTCCAGGCCGATTTGGCAAGGAGCTTTCAGTGGGAGAAGTCCCATCTCGTGCCCGAACTTTCTTAAGTGAGTTCTTGGCGAAGGATGGTCAGTACCCGGCTAGCGACTTCAGGATGCCTGGCTGGGTTCATTCTTCTAACAATATGTGGTGGGCTCGCCTTGTTCAGTACATGTTGGATTCCCACGAGCCCATCTTAAAGGATATCGGCTTATATAAAGCCATCAGGAACGTCCAGTTCAGGTCCCCCAGAGTGCTTATCATTTCTACTGCCTCCTAGAGATGTACAACCCTGAGACTTGCACTCTCTTTACACCAGTGGGTGAGCTAGGGTTCGCTCTCCACGAGATGTTTGAGGTTTCTGGGCTCTCGATGGGCGAAATCCCTTACGAGGAGTATATCCCTACCACTGATGAGTTGAACATGCTATTGGCGAGGGATGAGCGCATCCATGCCACATACTGGGAGATGATGTGCCATTATCGTATTTGCGCTGACTTGACGAGTGCGCGTAACCACGGTATTGGTCATAAGAAATGGGCCGAATACCTTTTTGCCAACTTGAATTCTAAGGATAGCTCGGCATTATCCATGGTCATCCACCCATCTATGGCTCAGAGATTGATCACCGTATTGCTAAGGGCCGCCATCTATTATATTATACCACTGAATCCAATGAGAATGGATACGGTCCTGGCACTTCATTCAAGAGCTATCACTATCAAGCCCAGTTTCCGATCTCCAACAGAGGTCTCATTGCCGGGTTTTTGATGTTGTGGCTCAAAAGATGCGTCGTGCCGTCATTGCCCAAGGAAGCGATTACAGTGACCGTGGTATATCCAGCGGTTCTTCTTGCATACGGCCGATCCCTTGGACTCCTTCCCGCCATGGTATGCAATTTGCAATATGGACTGAGGGTGCTCTATCGTGATTTCCTCCCTACTATTAAAGTTAAGGGGAAAGGAAAGGGCAAGTCGAAGGAGACTGCCCAGCCGAAAACTCCAAACCCTAGGGTGGAGATGCCCTACACCTATTTGATGGCGAGGCTCGTCTTGCACTGTCCCTCCTTAATGAGTGCACCAGAGCGTCGTTCGGGCGAAAAGTGCTTCCTTGTAGAACTGTATGAACGTTCTTCATGGAGGCAGAATTATATGTCCCAGATTCGGAAGACTCTTCGTAGCTTTCAGAATTACGAGATCTTCCGGTGTTTTCCTGACTTTCCCGGCGGAGGATATGGGACAAGGCTGAAAGATGCCGTGGGAGCAGATAAGTTCACTACTTTATCTGCTGGAGCGTTCTGGTGGCTTCTCAACATCCGTCCCGGACACTTGGTGTATCGTCAAGATCTCCAGTGTCAGATTGAGCCATATACTCCGAGTTTCTTTGCTCGCCAGTTTGGATATTCTCAACTTTATGTGGGCAATCCAAATAAAGATCTCGCTTACGAGGGGAATTTATACGAAAGCGCTCGTGGCTGGTTCCATTTTGTAGCTGGCGGGACCGAGGCTGAATGCTTCTTGCCCCAGAAGGTGCCATTATTGGCCATGACCCTCAGCTCCTGCAATTGGTTCAATATTGCGAATGCTGACGTGCCCGGCTTCTCTCTCAATCGCAGTTGTTGCAAAGAGATTGAAGCCCTCTATATTAGCCGCCAGGGTGCTTCTAGGGTAAGGATAAAAGGAATGGAAGAATTCCTTGGCGCTGCGGCTGAGCCTTCGGATGTCAGCGAATCAGACGATGATGCCGGTGATGATGACGACAATACTGGTGCTGGTGGAGTTCCTGAGCCTGTTGCAGTCGTTCCCTGAGTCGAACTCTCAAACGTCGCGGTGCTTTAAAGAAAAGGCCGGGTAAGAAGCAAAAACTGGCACAGGAAACTTTGATAGCCCCCAAGAAGTGGCTATCAAACTTGCTTCAGACTTGTTAGCTTCAGCTGTACCCCCAGCGTTGGCAAGGGAGGATGAATCTGCTAAAGCTCCAAGTGTTTCTGAGGTTTCGGCTCCTTCGGCCGTAGAGCCTGTGGCAGAACCCGGGGCGCAACTAACGGGTAGCGAGACGGGTACATTGCTGGAAACGACAATGGCTCCCCCTTCAAGTCCGACAACTGGACTTGTATCGCCTGGTATGGCCCTTAGCATTTTATCTTTGGCCCGTTATTATTTTAACGTAACACTGCTTTTCTGGTCTTCTGAAACGCAGGTGATCAACTTCTCTCGCCAATGCACTCGACTACCCAAGTAGAGTCTGACGATAGAATGGACCATTCCGGCTCCGTTGGCGGTGTGGGTAGCTTTGCTGGTGGTTTGCGGCTGATTATTCCACACCGGCTCCTGCCTCTGTTTCCTCTTCGATTCCCCCAATTGATGAATTGGGGAGCGATGAGAGAACAGAAGTCATTATCGCAGCTACTGCTAATGAGGCTACACCTTCTCCTAGCATGCCGTCTCCAACACCCGTTTGCTCTACTGAGACATTTCCCACGGTCGTTGGCGTGCCTTCTCAGTCAGCGATTTTAACGTCGTCTGTTGTCGTGGCTGCTGAGATACCTGCAACTCTTCCGACTTCAAGCCTTCCAGCAGGGGAGGAGAATAATTTGAAATTCTCGTTCGAAGATGCTTCTCCCACCGGAGGAGTTTCAGGCGAAGTGGTCCCATCTTCTCTTCCTGTTGGTGGGGGTATCCAAGTGATCTGTACCGACGGTACTTCGTCTGGGGTCTCCAGTTCTTCCAGATCTGCACTGGCTCTATTGGTCCCTCAGATCATGAATTTAATGCAGGGACGGGCTTCTTCTTCTCCAATCCCAGCCACTACTGCTCCCTTGCTCACGACACCTCTTTTGGCATTACCTACTTTGCCTACCGACACTGCAAATCCTCTTGAAAGACTTTTCGGCTTCACTGTCGAGGATTTTATGCATTGTTAAGAAGATGTGTCGAGATGGTTCTTGTTGGCCACGATTTCTTCAACTTCGCACGTCCACTGTTACTCCGCTATTTAGGAAATATCGAAGAATTCGGTGGACAAGATCGAGCAGCTCCATACCGGACCCGCCTTACAGCCTTAGAAGAGCAGGTGACCACGCTACACACACTCCGTCAGGCGGATGTGGAGGCGATCACTGAGATAGAGCTGGCGCGGCTTCGAGCAGAATCCTTATCTCGAAGAAATATTTTAAGGCAGCAGGAGGAGAGATGGTCTTAGGAGCTGACAGAGCTCCAGGCCAGTCGGGAATCCGTTCTTGGCGACCTGCAGAGGGTAAACTTCGGAATTGAGGAAACTCAGGCGGCCATCTCTAAAGCCCAGGAGACGATTGCGAGAGCTCGGGCCACCTTGATAGAAAATGAACTCCGATTAGGAGAATCTGTCAAGAAACGGGAGATGTTGCTTGTCCAGCAGGAGCAGATTCAGCAGGAAGAGATGGCCAGGAATCGTGCCATAGAAGAATCTCGTCAGCAACAACTTACAATAAGTGATGATGAGTTGCGTAGGCAAGCTCAGCAAACCGTGGAGGCTTCTCATCGTAGAAATTTGGACGAGACAATAAACCAATTGAGACTTCTGGGAGGCCAATAGTTTCATCTCTCTTTACACATTTATCTTCCTTGTAATAAGAACTTCGTAAACAGGAGAGAGATAACCTTACGATGTTTCTTTGAAATTCTTTTTGTATCTTCACCTTTTTAATAAAGATGATTCTTTTGACTCTTTTATTTGCCGGCTTCAAAACAGATTTGCTTGCCTAACAAATAACCTACCGTCAAAACGATTTATCTCGGTATCGTTTATGCTCAATTTCTTGAACCGAAATAACAATTAAAGTTTAATATGGGATTTTTAGCAAACCCCCAGCTATTAACGGATTTGATTAGCCTTTACCAACTACCGTTTGAGTTGGACTAGCCATGTTATTTCCCTCAACATGGTGAGTTGTCGAGGACTACGATTGGGCTTAAATGCCAAACTTTTCCTCTTCCCTTTACTTTATCGGTATTGGGCGATTCATACTTTTACCCCAGCATGATGGGTTGGCGAGAAACTCGTTCTCTTCCCATTGCCTAGTCGGCGTTGGGCAATTCATACTTTTACCCCAGTATGATGGGTTGGCGAGAAACTCGTTCTCTTCCCATTGCCTAGTCGGCGTTGAGCAATTTATACTTTTACCCCAGTATGATGGGTTGACGAGAAACTCGTTCTCTTCCCATTGCCTAGTTGGCGTTGGGCAATTCATACTTTTACCCCAGTATGATGGGTTGGCGAGAAACTATTTCTCTTCCCATTGCCTAGTTGGCGTTGGGCAATTCATACTTTTACCCCAGTATGATGGGTTGGCGAGAAACTAGTTCTCTTCCCATTGCCTAGTTGGCGTTGGGCAATTCATACTTTTACCCCAGCATGATGGGTTGGCGAGAAACTTGTTCTCTTCCCATTGCCTAGTTGGCGTTGGGCAATTCATACTTTTACCCCAGTATGATGGGTTGGCGAGAAACTCGTTCTCTTCCCATTGCCCAGTTGGCGTTGGGCAATTCATATTTTTACCCCAGTATGATGGGTTGGCGAGAAACTCGTTCTCTTCCCATTACCCAGTTGGCGTTGGGCAATTCATACTTTTACCCCAGTATGATGGGTTGGCAAGAAACTCGTTCTCTTCCCATTGCCTAGTTGGCGTTGGGCAATTCATACTTTTACCCCAGTATGATGGGTTGGCGAGAAACTAGTCTCTTCCCATTGCCTAGTCGGCGTTAGGCAATTCATACTTTTTAGGTCAGAGACGCTTAATTACACATGCCTAAAAGAAGATTGGGGGCTGTTAAACTTGAGAACTAAGCACACCATGTTTTGGGTCAGAGGCGCGAAACTGCGCATGCCCAAGAAAAGACTGATGGTGGTTCAAACTTGAGAACCAAACTGGAGGCGGTTCAAGGCTCTCTCGCGTAACTCAAACTGGGTACTCCAAACACACCAGGTTTAGGTCAGAGGCGCACAATGCGCATGCCTAGAAAAAGACTGGAGGTGGTTCAAACTTGAGAACCAAACGCACCAGGTTTAGGTCAGAGGCACACAATGCGCATGCCTAGAAAAAGACTGGAGGTGGTTCAAACTTGAGAACCAAACGCATAAGGTTTACTGGGTTAAAATCACCAGAATAGAAGAAGTCCAAGTGCTCATCTGCGTAACTTGGATAAATTGGAGGCTTATACTCCCAGAGATATTAAGCATAGTATTTCTTCAGAAATTTGCCATTGATCGGCATCATCATCCTATCGCTGTTTTGATTTGTCAAACGATAGGCTCCACTGGAGTACACTGTCTCCACAATGAACGGTCCTTCCCACTTGGGTTCAAATTTACCCTTAGTCTTGTGGGTTAGCACCATTGGCCTTTTAACAGCCAGAACCAAGTCTCCTTATTTAAAGGTCCTTGGCTTAACGTTTTTATTGAACGTATGAGCAATTCGGGCTTGATACAACTCAATTTCTTGTTGAGCCCTGAGACGCTTTTCATTCAACGCCTCTAGTTCTTGCAATTTTTACTGATGGCGCTCTTCTGTCGTCATCTTTGTGGCTAAAGCCACTCTTAATGAAGGAATCTGGACTTCGAGAGGCAAGACGGCCTCGCTTCCATAGACCAAAGAGAACGGGGTAGCTTTAGTCGGGGTGCGAACGGTGGTGCGATAAGCCCACAGGCACTCTCCTAGCTTTTCATCCCAATCTCGTTTATTGGAAGAGACGAACTTCCAAAGGAGTTTAATAATCGTCTTGTTGAAGGCTTCGGCCAATCCATTAGCTGCGGGGTTATATGGCGTTGAAGCAATATCTTTGATTCTGAACTTATTACAAAATATGGAGAATCCCTGACTGATGAATTGCGGACCATTATCATGAATAATCCGTCAGGGGACGCCGAAGCGGTAAATGACATGATGCTTGACGAACTTGATCACATCTGCCGTTTTCACCTCTTTCATGGGCACGGCTTCGGCCCATTTTGAAAAATAATCGGTTATTGCAAGAATAAACCGATGTCCTCTGGATGATGGGGGAGTTATTGGCCCTACAATGTCCATTCCCCAGGCTTTAAATGGCCAGCTTGCGATGGTATTATGCAAGTATTCTTGGGGTTGATGAATAAAATTGGCATGTATTTGGCATGCATGACATCGTTTAGCGTATGCCATTGCTTCCGTAACCATGCTCGGCCAGTAGTACCCCAACCTTCTTATATGGTCTCCAAGTTTGGGACCGGGCTGATGAGCTCCACATATTCCATCATGTGTTTCTTTCAGCACTTGTTCTGCTTCTGCTTTCGATATGCAGCGTAGCAATAGACCACCTCTTGACTTTCTATACAAAGTCTGAAGTTTATGGTCATAATAAAATCTTTGGGCCTTTCTCTTTACTGAGATGGCTTCCTTAGGATCTTCTGGTAATATCCCATGCAAGGCATAATCCACAAACGGAAATCGCCAATCATGGGGTTCTAACTTTAAGCCAATCTGGCATACCTCTTCGGCTTGAGATACCACATCTGGGTGGAGGAGTTCTCTACTACCAATGGTGATGCTTTTAGCTTCACCTGACGGGATTGCCAGTGTTGCGGCTAATGCGGCAAGAGCATCTGCATATATGTTCTCATTTCGAGATATGTGGTATATGTAAAATTGTTCAAAATATCCTGCTAGCTCAATAGCTAGCTGATGATAGGGGATGAGGGCTTCATGTCTGACTTCATACTCACCTGTCATCTGATTGACAATGAGCTTAGAATCTCCATATGCCTCTAGATGGTTCACCCCCAGTTGCAGAGCTATCTTTAAGCCGATAATAAGCGCATTGTACTCCGCTACTTTATTAGTGCACGGTTCTGTTAATGAGTAACCGTTAGGCAATATATGTTTATGTGGGGATATTAGCACAACCCCCACTCCAGCAGCAGATCGTCTCGCGGCACCATCAAAGAACATTTGCCAAGGTTGTTCTCTGGTAACTGTGTTGACTTCTGATGTCTGCTTTAATTTGGACCAAATTGGATGGTCTGCAAGGAAATCAGCGATTGCCTGTCCCTTCATGGCCTTTTGAGGGACAAAATGTATGTCATAGGGCGATAGTAAGAGCGCCCATTTTGCCAATCGGCCATTCAAGGATCCTGGTTTTGTCATCAGAATCTTCAGGGGATTAACCCGTGATATGACATGAATTGTTTGCCCCGAAAGGTAGTGTCGCATTTTCTGAACAGCAAACACTAGGGCTAAACATTCTTTTTCAATCGGGGTATACCGTTGTTCTGCCCCAATCATTGTTCTACTTAAATAGTATAGAGCATGTTCATGGCCGTGCTCATTATATTGAGCAAGTAATGCTCCTAAAGCATTATCCATGGCCCTTACATATATAAGGAAGGGCTGCCCAGGGGCTGGTGCCATTAGTACAGGAGGCTTAGTAAGGTACTCCTTGAGGTCATCAAATGCCTGCTGACATGCCTCATCCCATATGAAGGACACTCCCTTCTTCATAAGTTTGGAGAATGGTTGGCATCGTCCAGATAAGTTGGATATGAAGCGCCGAATATAAGCGAGCTTTCCTTGTAATCCCCTTAATTCCTTAAGATTGTGGGGAGGCGGCATTTCGCTAATCGCTTTTACCTTTTCCGGGTCGAGGAAAATTCCTTTTGAAGTTATTACGAACCCTAGAAACTTCCCGCTGGATACCCCCATGAACGACTTGGTAGGATTCATCTTCAAGTGATGTTTCCGCATAAGATCGAAGACCACTCTTAAATCGTGAAGATGATCTTCTTTGTCTTTGCTTTTAACTGCTAAGTCATCCACATAGCACTCCACTGTTCTGCGTAGGTGTTCTTTAAATATGGCGCTCATTGCGCGTTGGTAAGTGGCACCTGCATTCTTTAATCCGAATGGCATCACTGTATAACAGTATACCCCCTGTGGCGTTCTGAAAGCTGTATGCTTTTCATCATCCGGGTGCATCTTGATTTGGTTATAACCTGAGAAGCCATCCATAAAGGACATCCTCTCATAACCGCAAGTATTATCGATCATCACGTCGGTGATGGGGAGTGGAAATTCATCCTTGGGACATGCAGCGTTCAGATCTCGAAAGTCAATGCATATCCGGATTTTGCCATTCTTTTTGCGAACTGGCACTATATTTGCCACCCAGTCTGGATGTTGTTCTTCACGAATGAACCCGGATTGTATAAGCTTGTTGACCTCAGCAACTATTGCCTCCATCAATTCCGGTCGAAAACGCCTCTGTTGCTGTTTAACAGGTTTGACATCTTCATTTATATTTAACCGGTGTGTGGCAATTTGAGGGTCAAGCCCAGGCATATCTTCATAATTCCATGCTAACACATCTATATACTCTTTGATAAGGGATATAAGTTCCTCTTTTTCTAAAGGAGTTAGTGTGTCGCTTATGAAAATGGGTTTCGGATTTTCTTCCGTTCCCATATTAACATGTATTAATTTGTCTTCTGTAGGCGGGTCACGCTGTTCAAAGCGGACATCCCAGAGAGTATCCATGTGCTTAGCCCAAGCGTCATTTTGAATGTCAATTGGTTCCTCGTCGCTTTCTGGCGCGGCTGAAACCATATTGATCGTCAAAGATTGAAACCAAGCACCGGTGCTTATATCTGAATCATGATCTGGTGAAGATGTTTCTTCTTTATCCGAAGAACTCTCTTCATCCTTGGATGGCGATGAGGGTGGAGTAGACACATAGCCCAACCCCCTGCGGGTCTTCTGATAATAATCAGGGCTCTTTCCTCTCTGTCTAAACGAGGGTATGAGATTCCGCCGCCCTTTTCCAAAGTTTAATCCCGGCTTTTGGGTAAAATTATATCCCATTTTCTCCATCATCTGTCGGGACCTTTGCTCATATAAGTGAAATTGAGGTGATGTTTGTTCATCACACTACTTTGTCTCTGTCGAGGCGATGTGACCACTTTGCCGAATATGATCGGCCTTTGGGACTTCTGTCGGGGAGGCACTTCAAAGAAGTGCCCTTGATCCTCGGTTATTTTTAATTGAGAGAGGCGGGAAGACCTGAGGGGCAAATGATATGCCGCCAGAACTTCAAGTTCGGTCAGGCCATCCGCTTCGGTGGAGGTACAAGAGGGCTCAGACTCAGTAGCTACAGCATGCTTGTAGACTAACTTTACATTTTCATTAATAACCCATTTACTTTCTATTACATCCACTATATTATCAAGACCTAAGCTAAGATCTAGGTGAGGGTTGATTTCGTAATCACCCTCGTCATCTTCTCCAAGAAGCTCGTACTCAGTGTCGGCTTCATTGCCACTGTCGTCGGGCTTTGGAGACTTGCTAAGACTGTCATTGGAGGCTTCATGTGCTGGCTTGTAGAGTGCAGCATCTGTGAAGTAATTTTCCAACCTTTTGAATGGCTGCTTGTCAGCAATTAGTGTCCGGACCTCTCCTTCCTCATCGCAATATTTCATGCACTGGTGAAGAGTCGACGGAACTATCATATGAAAGTGGATCCAAGGTCGCCCCAATAAAATATTGTAGGAGGTATCAGCATCAATTACGTAGCATGTAACCTCCGTTTTCAAGTCTCCAATTTGACACCGCAATCGGATCTTACCAAGAGGATGGCTATTATTAGCATTGAATCCATAGATGGTAGTGTGTGTAGGTGTCAAGCGATGAAGGAAAATCCCCAACAGCTGCATCAATCTACTGGGCACGACGCTGAGTGCAGAACCTGGATCAATCTGAACTCGGTCCACTTTTGTGGACCCGACATATCCAGTGAAATATAAAGGCCTATTATGCTTTATATTCCTCACCTGCATGTCTTCTGGAGAGAAGATGATTTGTAGGACTTGCCTCCTCACTTGATGACAGTGGGGGCAAGAGTTCCACTCTTCGATGGCCGGCTCGACAATCTGAGCTAGGAACGACTCAGAGTCTGCTAAGGCCTCTCTTAGAGCTTCACGTGTTGATTTTGATAATCTCAACAATTCGTAAAGCGATACTCGCGCTGGGATGTTAGCCAACTGCGCAATTATGTCAAATTCGAAGGGAGTTTCTTTGGCTCCTTCATCTCTGGTAGGATTCTTCTGGAAACGAAGTCCTTTCTGCTTCGCAGGCTTTGCGAGTTCTGCATAGATATCTTTTGGATCCACTCTGGTGTAGTCCTTAAGATATGTCTTTCCAGATCGAGTACCGGAAGGGCCTGTCCCATCTTGATGGGTGGCCATAGTTTCGGGTTCTTCTTCAGAATCTGTGAAGGCCCCCGAAGCTATATATTATCCCTTTATATCCGCAGAAATGGCATTGACAGCCCGCTTCTTCTCTAGACCTTTTGAAGCAGTCCATTGTTCATCTTCCAATAAGTCGGGGTGAACCCACATAACTTCCCCCTTTTGGGTTGTTACGGGGACAAGTCCCTCTTGGGCTTTGTTGTGCGGATCAAGATTCTTCGTGACCATCTTACCCTTAGGGATTGGGATCACTCCTGCGGGAAACTCGTGGGTTCCAACCACTATGGTTGCCATATTGGCAGTGACCTTCTTCTGCTCTTTCTTAAGCGTCAGAACCCCAGCTTCTATTAGTGCTTGGATCCTGTTCTTAAGGGGAAAACAATCCCGGGTGGGGTGTCCAACATTCCGGTGATAGAGACAGTAGTTGAGATCTTTTGTCTTACCAACGTCTTCTGGCTTCTTATTCTCCGGAAGTTTTAGCATTCCCTTCTTTTGGAGCAGGTGAAAGAGGACTGGTGTCTGTTCAGCTTTGAAAGTGTAATTCCTTTCATGCTGCGGTCTAATTTGCCTTGATCCTCGCTGACCTTGAGATTTCGGCTCTGGCGGAGGACTGGTTTTCTGAGGAGCAGTTTCTGATGACATTACTGCTTTCCCTTTATTCTTGTTGTTGTTGTTTTGGGTATATGATTTACTACCCCCAGCACTTCTTGGCCCGCGGGACTCTTCAACGCGAATCAAGTCTTCAGCTTGCTCTCCTTGTTTGAGCAGGTCCCTCCACGTCTTAGACTCTACGGCCCCCATTTTGAGGAGCACATTAGTCTTAAGGTTGTGTCGACATGTCTCGACTAGAGTTTCCTGGATCATTCCGTGTTTACAATGTACGGACTTCTCCCGGAACCTTTCTATGAAATCTTTAACCGTTTCTTGTTCTCCTTGCCTAGTTGCAAGAAGGGAATGAACCGTAATCTCGGTGTCATCCTCGAAGAAACGTGAGAGAAATAATTTCTCAACATCTAACCAGGTATTAATAGTACCTGGGGGCAACTGCATGAACCAGGTGAAGGCAGGCCCTCGCAAAGTACTTACAAATACTTTGGTCATGATGGGATCATTACCCATTAAGTGTCCTGCTTGGGATAAAAAGTAATATATATGCTGGCTGGGCGATCCTTTTCCGTCGTATGGCTCTAATTTGAGCGGCTTATACTTCGGTGGGTAAGGTATCATGTCCCATTCAGGAGGATACGGTCTTGAGACCCCTGCTTCTTTTAACTCCTTCTTATGCATTAAAGCTTCGAGTTGATTCTGGAGCTTTTCTATCTTCTCCCCATGTGGATCATGGAAAGAAAATCTATCCTCTTCCTCATGCATCGAGTGGGCTTTCTCTTCCTGTTCTTCTTCATTCAGAGTTTCTTTGCCCTTTTTGGTATTATCTTCCACAAATCTCGATAGCATGCTCTTAAGACCTTCAATCATCTTTTGCTGCTCTCGAATCATCTTTTCTTGAGCTTCAAATCTCTGATTGATATCGTCAGTCTTATCCGTCATATGCGATGCTGACTTCTGCAATCGAGACGATGTAGAGGATGGAGGCGAGGCTATAGCGGAATTATCGCTGTCCTCGTCGTAAGAACCCCCTGCGAGCTTCTTATAATTTCGGGGCGGAACGGCTCCTGATCTTAGTCGAGTAATACGATGAGGTTCATCATCGCTCGATTCTGAATCATCATCTATCTCTGCAATTTTCTTCCCTTTTCCTACCATGTTGGAAGTTACAGCTCTCCCTTGTTTCAGGGGAGTGGTTCTTGTCTTCTTAGCAGGATTCTGGTTTGACTCGTTTAATCGATCGAACACAAATATCCTGTTCTTGTTGCAGCCACAATTATCCATCACGGCTGATACTGCTGTCATAAGTTGCTGGCAATGGCAACTATGTTCAACTTGAAGTTGGTCTATGCCTCTCTTCTTAGAGAGATGCTCCCTGAGGTCAGTGCCTCTAGCCATGGAATCAAGAGGTCCATTCAACTCTTGAGAGTGTTTAGGAATCCACTGAAGCTTCTTTGATTGATCAACCCTGACTCTGGGGTCGGACCGATCCTCGCGTGGCTTAGGAATAGCCTCGCGTTTCACATTGCGGGCCTGAAGAATAGCTCCGCGCTTATCCACACTAGCCTCGCGTTTCTCGCTAGCTTGGTGTGTCCTTGGAAGTTTAGCTTCTGGAATAATAGCCCCGCGTGAAGGGAAGTTCTTGCACGCTGGCTTATCTTTGCGATTAACGCAGATCATAACTTCGCACTTAGCGCGGTTTTTACGACTGACAACTATCTGCCAATCATTCTCACGTTCCTTGTGGGTGTCAGAAGTCTTGCATTTATTGCAAGTATCACTGGCTTCGCGTCTCTCGCTAGGCACAGTAATAGCCTCGCGTGGAGAATCACACGCTGGCTTTGAATAATTTTTATACTCGCGTTTCTCGCGAGTGTCAGGAATCTTGCGTACCTCGCCAGTATTACCAGCCTCGCGTGGAAAATCACACGCTGGCTTTTCCTTGCTTTTAAGGCAAGTTGCATCTTCGCGTTTAATGCGGTAGAGATTGGTCTCGCGGGTAGCGCGAGCCAATTTGCGAGGGACCATAGCCTCGCGTCCTCTAGAGTTAGCTCCGCGTCCAAGGCGGGCTTTGAGGGCTCTACGCCTCGCTCTCCGGTTCCTGTTCCGGAGTTGGGTCCTGGTCAGTCCAGTTCCCACGTCTTCTTCGGCAATCAGAAGCTCTTCCTCGACTAGGATTTCTTGTGTGGACTCCAGCGCTATAACCGTAGTCTCCAAGGATCCCCGTCTCTCGGTGGATACCTTTCTACCCGTCACTCGGGTATTGGAGTACATACGGCGATAGTGCCGTGTCTCATCCAAGTCACCTGATCCGGAGGAGAGGAACTCCTCGTACTTCTGCTGGTCGATTTCAACGACCAGCGTGTCTACTTCGGATCCGATCAAATCAACGTCCGATTGCGCCACAATCTCTTCATCAGTGAAAGAGATGGCTCCCACTGTGGTCGCCAGTTTGTTCGTCGCAAAAGTTCCTTCGCTTCCTCCCATTGAATATATCTTAGATTACAACGGAAGTGAACAAGATATAAAAAGAGAACAAACGAGAGGATTTTATATGTTTAATCTCTCTCTTTTACAATAGTTTGTGGGATCTGTGGCGATGGAATCTGTCAAGCAGCTCCTTTGGACGTTCGGTACGTTGAAATCTTCTCTTTTAAAGATATCGGCCGAATATAGACGATCTTCTCTGGTTTTGATTTGTTCAAGGCTCTCTCGCGTACTTGAATTGCCAAAGGATCGATAGGAGACTTCCGATGCCAAAAATAAGACGACCCTTAGGGTTTCACCAGGAAGGTATTTATAGCCCCAGGTTAATGCAAGAGTTTCTATCTAAATAGAACTCGCATTCATCAAGGATTCCAATCAAATATCTTAGTTTTGATGGAATTCTGATTAGACTTGATTCGGGTATTTGGATAAGCCCAGAATCATAATCTCAATCAATTTGAGATTCTGGTTATCTGCTTACGCGGAGCTTTAATCGCATCAAAACGCGGCGCTAAATAACCAAAATGCGGAGCTAACGCAGAGCTATTGATCATCTCCGCGTTTTACTCAAACGCGAGGCTAATACAAGCCAGACTGCGGAATCAACGCGGAGCTATTAAACATCTTCGCGTTTTATTCAAACGCAGTGTTAATGTAACCAAACGCAGGGCTATTGAATTAGCTCCGCGTTCTGTTGTGGAAAATCCTTTTAACTTAGAAATTTTCACTGCCAACAAACATAACAGGAGATTGACCTCATTAGGATTTTTAGCAAATCCTCAGCTATTGATAGACTTGATTTTCCTTTACCAACTATCGTTTGAGTTGGACTAACCATACTATTTCTCTTAGCATGATGAGTCGTCGAGAATTTATTTGGGCTTACATATTAAACTTTTCCTCTTCCCTTCACTCTAGCAGCTTTGGACAGTGATGTATCCTTATAATCGAATAAGGATATTATTGTAACAGATTTGTCATGAGATTTTCAGCAAAGCTCCAGCTATCAACGAATTTGGTTTACCTTTAACAATCACTATTTACATTGGGCTAGCCATACTATTTCCCTTAGCATGATGAGTTATCGAGGATTTCGTTTGGACTTACATTCTAAACTTTTTCTTTTCCCTTTGCCTTCATGGCTTTGGGCAATTTATACTTTTACCCGCAGCATGATGGGATTGACGAGGATTTTATTTCTTCTTCCATTTGTCATAGCAGCATTAGGCAGTTTATGCTTTTACCCCCAGTATGCTGGGGTTAGCGAGGGTTTTATTTGGGCTTACATGCTAAAATTTTCCTCTTCCCTTTACTTTAATAGCATTGGGCAATTCATGCTTTTACCTCAGCATGATGGGTTGGCTAGAAACTCATTCTCTTTCCATTGTTTTAACAGCATTGGACAGTTCATGCTTTTACCCCCAGCATGATAGGGTTAACGAGGATTTATTTTTCTCTTACCTTTACTTTAGCAGCGTTAGACAGTTCATACTTTTACCCCCAGCATGATAGGGTTGGCGAGAATCTTATTTTCCTTCTTTCCTTTACTTTAGCAGCATTAGGCAGTTCATGTTTTTTAACCCCATCATGATGGGGTTAGCGAGAGTTTCGTTTGGGCTTATATGCCAAATTTTTCATTTTCCCTTTGCTTTACAACATTAAGCAATTCATGCTTTTACCTCAGCATGATGGATTTGTATGAAACTTGTTCTCTTTCTATTGCTTTGGTAACATTGAGCAGTTCATGCTTTTACCCCAGCATGATGGGGATTAGCGAGGATTTTATTTCCATCTTCCCTTCGTTGTAGCATCATTAGGCAATTCATACTTTTCCCCTAACATGATAAGTCAGCAAGAAACACTTCCCATTACTTTAACAGGGTTGGGTAATTCATGCTTGTACCCCCTGCATGATGGGGTTAGCAAGGATTTTATTTTCCTCTTTCGTTTGTTGTAACAGCATTGGGCAGTTCATACTTTTACCCTCAGCATGATGGATTAGCAAGGATTTCATTCACCTCTTTCCTTTGCCTTAGTAACATTGGGCGGTTCATACTTCTACCCCTGACATGATGGGTTAGCAAGGATTTTGTTTAGGCTTATATATCAAACTTTTCCTCTTCCCTTTACTTTAGCAGCGTTGGGCAGCTTTTACCTCAGAATGATAAGTTATCTAGAAACTTGTTCTCTTTCGGTTACCTTGGTGGCATTGCACAATTCATGCTTTATCCCCCTAGCATGATAGGTTAGTGAGAAACACGTTCTCTTCCCGTTGCTTTAGTAGCATTGGGCTGTCATGCTTTTACCCCCAGCATGATGGGATTAGCGAGAATTTATTTTTCTCTTCCCTTTATTGCAACAGCATTGAGCAGTTCACTTTTCTCCTAGCATGATGGGTTAGCGAGGATTTTGTTTAGGCTTACATGCCAAATTCTTTCTCTATCCTTAGTCATAGAGATGTAATATTCGTTTTCATCTGCTACCCTTAGTCGGGGATATGCAACTTCACCTTAGCAGTGAGCCAGTAATTTTTCATTTGTTATGTTGAAGATGAGGTCAGATAACTTATTTTTTTAAGAATAATATTTCTTCAAGAACTTTCCATTAATTGACATCATCATCCGATCATTGTGTTGATTGATTAACCGGTATTCTCAATTTGAGTAGACATTCTCTATTAAAAATAGACTCTCCCATTTTGGCTAGAATTTTTGCTTAGTCTTATGCGTCATGACTATCGGTCGTTTGACTACTAAGACTAGGTTGCTTTCTTCGAAAGTTCTTTCTTTCACTTTTTTTATTGAAGGCTCAAGATATCCATGCTTGATAAAACTCTATTTGTTATTGATATTTTAAGCGCTTTTCTTCAGTGCTTCTAATTCTCGAAGTTGTTGGCTGTGTTTTTTTTATGGTCATTCTTTTTGCTAATGCCACACGAAGGGAAAGAATCTCGATTTCTAGAGGCAGGTCAGCGTCACACTCATATACCAAGGAGAAGGGTGTGGCTCTTGTTGATGTTCTTACCATTGTGCAATAAGTCTATAGACATGCTCCTAATTTTTTATCCCAGTCATGCTGACTTGTGGTGATAAATTTCTGCAAAAGCGTCATGATAGTTTTGTTGAATGCTTTTGCTTGGCCATAGGCGGCCAGGTTGTATGGGGGATGAAAACACATTCTGTATTCTAAATTTGTCACTGAATTTGGTATAGGCTTTGCTAGATAATTGAGGACCATTATCACTGATGATCCATCTATGAACACTAAAGCGATAGATGATGTGGTGTTTGATAAAGTTGACCACGTCTGTTGTTTTCACTTCTCTTAGAAGGATAGGTTCTGCCCATTTTGAGAAGTAATCGGCTATAGTTAGTATGAACCAATATTCACGAGAAGATGGTGGAAATGATGGGGCCAATAATATCCATTCTCTCTGTCTCGACTAGCCAAGTGATCATAGTTGGATGTAGGTGCTCTGGAGCTTGATGTATGTAGTATGCATGCACCTAGTAAGCATGACATCTCTTCGCATATGCCATGGTATCTGCCATCATCATTGGTCACTAGAAATCTATTCTTTTTATCCGGTCTCCTAATTTCGGGCCCGATTGGTGAGCACCGCAAGTCCCATCATGAGCTTCTTTGAGCACTTCTTGTACTTCTTGTCTTCAGAGTACATCTAGATTTAATTATACCAAGAGAATCTGTCCATAAAAGACATTCTTTTTTAATATGCAAGTAATGTCAATCATGACATCCGTTATTAGAGGAGGAAATTCGTCTTTGGAGTATGCTGCATTCAGATTACAAAAATCAATGCAAATTCAGATCTTTCCTTTCTTCTTGGGAACAGAAATAATATGTACTACCCAATCAAGGTGTTGTTCTTCCCAATTAAACCTAGATTTTATGAGCTCTTGACTCCATCCTCGATCAACTCTATCTACTCTGGACAGAATTTCCTTTGATATTGCTTCACTGGTTTTGCATCTGGCTTAATATCGATGCATAGCAACTTGAAAATCTAAGCCTGGCATGTCGTTAATTCCAGGAAAAGATGTCAATATATTCTCTGATGAGAGTTATAAGATCTTCTCTTTTTTTAGAAGACAAACTCTCACTTATGAAAATAGATTTGGGGTTAGGTTCGTCACCCATATTCACTTGAACTACCTTATCTTCAATAGGTGGTTCGCGCTACTCAAAGCACATGTTCCATTAGGTGTCAAGATATTTAACTAATGCTTCATTTTAGGAAAGAGTTAGTTTATCATTTTCGTCTGGAGTCGGGTTGGTAAATGTTGTGTTAGTAGCCAGCACCTTAGATAGTACCCCAGACTGATAACTAAGACCAAATTGGTGTTTTATATATTTTGACAGATCATGTCATCTATATCTGAAGAATCGGACGTTATGACATATCCCAACCCCCTGCCAGTTTTGTGATAATAATCTGGCTTTTTCCCTTTGGGCACAAATGAGCAAAGCTAACTTCGAGCTTTTTACCAAAATTTTATCTTGGCCTTTAGACGAAGTCATACCCTACTCATTCTAGGCAATTGAGGCTTCAACGGTTTCATTGTGGATATCGATTGTATTTCCACAATAAGTTTCTAGAAGAATGTAAGTGTCGTCCCCAATGATGTGAACACGATGGTTGTGAACCTCACATAAAATTTTTTACTTTGCAGTGGGCTTAAACCTAACATCATCATCACATAACTTTGATTCTGAGAGAGTTTTAGGAAGTCTCTTTCATGTGTCTTATAGACTACATGACCCTGAATATGAGACTTGTGCTTTATATCTTGGGTGCAAAATGGATGCAACCCTGAAGATGAGTTTAGCGTAATGATTTGAACACACGGATACCAATTTGAGCCTCTTTTGGATTGAGACACGTGAGTGTCATGACAAATCACTAATGCAACATGAGACATACGAGTATCATGACAAGTCTCGCACTGGAGCTAAAACATGTGGGTGTCATGTTGAACTCTATATTGAGACTGAGAAGCACTATGTGAAACTTTGAGTTGCTTGAGTTGCATATCTTCATCTTCTTGATGGATGGCAAGATATGAGTCTTACTCGGTTGAATAAGAATATTTTTAAACACAAAGCCAGAAAGCCTTAACTAACTTTTAGCTTAATTAAACTTACGGGAGATCTCTTGCCAAGATAGAGCTATATTAGCTTGGTTGATTGTCATGCTGTAAGCCTCATAAATCACATGTGGAAATTGTGGGAGACTTGGAAACTAAATAGATCTCATACATGAACCCCAGTTGAATCAATTCTTGATACAAAAGAAAAGAATCAACTTTTAGTGATTTGCTAAGCCCGCATCAGACTGAAGTGTCTTTAGAGACTAGAAGGAAAACTGGTGTAGACCGATGGTGAGAAGACAAAGTCTCGTCTAACTGTTGGAGGAAATCATAGTTGAATGATATGACTACTCCCAGTCAGGTCTAAGTACGTCTAGACTTAAGAATGATATGAGATAACCATGGATACCTGTTCATATTTTTTTGAATCATCCGGATATTATTGCAGTTTGCTATATTGACTGTTGTTTGGATAATTGATATAACCTCATCTGAAATATAAAGATTTGGTAGTAATTACCCCCAATACAGTGGCTACACTATATGTATGTGCATCGAGATTAGCGCAAATCACATGGCAAATGCAAATCTGGCGTTGCACTGAAAATATTCTCTATTTCACTTATCTAGCTTGCCATCACACCCTGCCCAGCATGTTAGATATCTTCACAGCTTCAACACTTTCTATGGCAGATCCAATTTGACTCACCTTCAATAGAAGATCACTGCATGTCTTATCATTAATTGCCTTGGCAACCCTAATGGGTTTAGTGACAAGAAAATCTTTTCCAACAATTCAAATCACTTCTTTTTCTCTAGAAATTTTGGAGCAAAACCATCTCCATCCCTAATATAGTTATCCAATAAAGTTAAATATGCCCCCCCGAACCATGTTGTGCGAGTTACACGGGGGTCAAGCTATCCAGATAGCTCATCCGGGGTGCAGGGGCAGCGCGCCCCTGCCAAGGGTGCAGGGGTAGTGCCCCGGCCCAAAATTTTTTATGAGCATTGACAATTGATTTTCTTATAAATTTCCTTAAAAAATTAGTTACATATAGCTTGCTCTCACGCTGGCCAGTGCATTTATTTAGGCCCCGCGCACCTTTGGAGTGCGCCTTAAATACCATTGCTGAGGAGCGCATGGAGCACACGCCTCTACTATTGCACTTGGAAGAGTGCATAGAGAGCGTGCCTCAAAATCTGCACAGAGGGTGCGCCTCAAAATCTGCACGAAAGAGATGGTGTGCTTCATGATCTTCACAATGAAGATAGAATGGAAGTGCGCACTAAACAACACATCTGAAGAGGAGTTCGGAGTCGCAGTTCAGCGCACGCATTGGAAGAAGAGCGTAGAGGTGCGCCCTATGCACGTGCTTGAAGAGGCACATGGAGGGTTGCACTCCACACACGCAGAGTGTTCCCTATGCACGCGCCTGTGCGCGCAAGATGTTCCCTATGTGTGCGCCTATAGGCGCGCAAGGGCACGCACAGGGTGCTCCCTGCTCTACGTGAGGAGAAGCGGGCTCTGCACTTGCATTTGCATCTGGTTCTATGTGCATCCTTGGTTTTGCTGCAAGCACACTTTGATATGTTGTGTGAATGCTTTGATCCGTTACACGCTTGGTAACATTCTTTTCTATAGAACGGTCGTCAGGAGACTACTGCATGACAGTAGATCCGAGGTTGATGCGAGCCTCACTGTTGAAAGGCGATGACGCAGCATCTTTTTTAAGAGGCGATGATGCCTCATATTTATCGACAGACGATTATGTCTTATCATTGTTGATAGACTATAATGCCTCATGTTTTTTGATAGGCAATAATGCCTTGACGTTGTCCATAGGCTATAGCACCTCATATTTTTCAGCTGTCACCCGACGATAACGCCTTGTAGGTTTCAAGCCGGAGGAATCGACGATAATGTCGAATTGCACTACTATTTTCTCTTTAGTGAAAAGAGGCTCCCATTGTGGTCGCCAATTCCTGTACGTCCGAATTTGGAGAATTCCCTTCATTGCCATTTATCAAGAATTACAGTAAATATAAGAAAATTACAACTTTCAATTCGGATTGCAGGGTAGGAAAAAGAGAGCTCTTTTTTCCCTATTAATTTTTGTAGATTCTTTGGCAACTGTAGAAGTTCGTTACTGTCTTCTGTTGACGATTCAAACATTACGTTGACTGATTTCTCTAGCACCAAGCTCTAGATGGAGGAGAGGAGGAACTCTTAAAGTGGAGTAACTTTTGCTTTTCTGGTTCTCTAACACTGGATCTCTAGATCTCTTCCATTTTAGATCTATGGATCTCTCTGACCAGAAGAGAAGAAATCGGAACTCCGCTATTTGGATTTTCCCGTCTCCCTACCGCTTTGACCTTTTCTTTTAGATTGTGCATATTTTCTTCCTTTTCCCCTTCTTTCTGTTGAGAGAGAAGGCTATTTTATAACATTTGGGACGTATCTGTTCGTCAAATTTCTCCATAATTGGAGATTAAATGTGGGAACAATCTCTTAGATTGTTATAACCAATTTTGCACACGAAACGGAGCACACAAAGAGCTCGGTGGGCACAACGCGGGAGCCTAGGAATTGGGTGCGTGCGTGGGAGCTGGGCTTGTGCCTAGAGACTGGGCGCACGCCCCTCATTCCTGAGCGCAAGTGCCTAGGCACGCGCATCGGAAACTTGGCGCACGCACCTGGGCCTGGGCATGCGCCTGGTCTTGCACACATGCTTGGGTCTCGGCATGCATGCTTGTTCTGCAGTGCACTCTCCTGGGCAGGAACTCCGAGGTGCAAGCGCTCCAAGGTGCGCTTTCTTTCCACGGTACTGGTTTGTGCTATCATCGGAATGTGTGGGGCACTTAGCGAGGGGCGCGAGTCTGTGTCACTCGTCGTTTAAGCGCACGTTCAGTGATGGATGCATTGATTCATGGCGCCTATTTGGATGCGTGCACATAGTTAATTTAGTCTCCCTGCTACTTCTTTTTGGGTCAGGCTATCTTTATCGTCTATATAATATCTCCTAGAATGTGCGTGCTCCTATGTGTGCGCCAAGGATGCATGCACTTGAAAGGCGCGCTCGTGCTGGAGATGCATATACACTCCTTGCCATGGGGTGTGCTCGTGTAGGAGGGATGCTCCTCAGTGCAAGCATCACATCGGCCAGGCGTGTGCTCCTCGCACACGCTCCTAGGTGTGCTTCTAGGTTGTGCACGCGTGGGAGACGTGCACTTGCTGGGGACGCGGCACTCCTGAGCATAGGATGCGCTCATCTAGAGGGCAGAGTGCGTGCTCTGCGGTATCCAAAGGCATGCTCTTCTGCTCGTGCTCCTAGTTGTGCTTCTGGGTTTCACGCGTCTGGGAGGCACGTTCTTGCTAAGGATGCATGCTCCTAGGCATGGGGTGAGCTTGTTTGGATGGTGCACTCCGCGACACCTAGGAGCGTGCTCCTCAACACTCATCCCTAGTCATGCTTCTGGGTTACACGCCGCGAGGTGCTCTCTTGCTGAGGATGCATACGCGCTCCTAGGCATGGGATGCGCTCATCTAGAGGGTGCGCACTCTTCTATCGCACTTCGCGACACCCAGAGGCATGCTCCTTGGCACGCGCCTCTAGTTGCGGTTTTGGGTTATGCATTCTTGGGCGGTGCACACTTGCACTATTCTTTTAGCGAATTGTTTTATTTATTTATTTTTTAGTGCCTTTATTCATGCCAATTTCTTGGGTTTTAGTTTTGATTTGCTCCTTCATCAAGTTGACACAAAATTAAGGTTTTAAATGAATAAAATATTTTGTATCCACATGATGAAAGAATAAATGAACTCTAAAATTTATTAAATTTGATCTGAAAAAAGTTAAGGATATAGAGAATTGAAGAAAAATTATTGGATCGCTATATTTTTGCCGATAGCTCACAAAACCTTTCCTGAGCTGGCCAGATAAGTTACGTGAGTCAGCAGTAAAAAAATAATTATCCTATGATTCTATTATTTTATTGCAATTTTTTTTTAGAAACATATTTTCTACCTCAGCTTTTTTAAAATCAAATTTCATGATATTTGAAGTTTATTTGACCTTTCATAAGTAGATACAAAATATTGTATTCACCAAAAATCATTAATTGGTATTTTCTTGATGAAGGATGAAATCTAAACTAAAATCCAAGAAATTGGGTATGAATAAATTCTAAGGGTCAAGTTCATCATCCAAAAGAAAATTTTACGAAAAAATGTATTAGAGATAGTAGAAATGGACTGCAGCTCAGGAAACTTACGTGAGGTGGGGGCTCATTTTCATTATTCTCATATATATATATATATATATATATATATATATATATATATATATATATATATATATATATAAGTCAAGACCATCATCCAAAAGAAAATTTTAAGAAAAAATGTATTAGAGATAGTAGAAATGGACTGCAGCTCATGAAATTTACGTGAGGCGACAGCTCATTTCCGTTATTTTCATACATACGCACACATACTTTTATATATACATATAATTTTTAAATAATTTGATCAGATCGGCTCAGTTTCAGGTTTCAAATTTTGAAACTGAAAACTGACTAAATTATTTCAGTTTGGCTCAGTTTCGAGTTTCAAAGTTCGAAACTGAAAATGACCGAGTTATTTCAGTTCAGTTCAGTCTTTCTTATTCAGGTTGATTTTGATCAGTTATTTCAGTTTTAAACGAACTCTACTGATCCTTAATCTTCAACTTAGTTGTATTTTATATTTTGGACTATTGTGTGAGTCTTCTATTCAAGACTATATTTGTACTTGTTCTATTATTACTCTTTAATGGAACATGAAGGAGGGATTTTGCCAACCGTTTCAGCTTTAAAAAAAAAAAAATGAGAGCTAAATTGGGAAGTTTTCCCTGCTGAGCCTTGTTTATCTCACAGCTCACAATCTCAAAAGTATCCCTTTTAGCTTAATCTGTTTCTTGTTTGAGTTGGCCAAAAATAACGCAGGTCTTGTTCTAAGTTATGATGTCCCTTGCACGTCTTCATTTGGAACACAAGAAGTTGAACACACTACCTGAGTGAAGGGGGAGGATCCGAAGGAGGTGGGACCCAACGGAGCGGGACCCTAGGGAGCGGGTATGGAGCCAGACGGGAGGCTCAGTGATGGGAGTTTCCAAAAGAGCATACTATTTTTCTTAGTGAGCTCACTTTATAACTGTCCAGACTAAAAAAAAATTACTGAGAAGTAAGCTCACTGGAAAAATGGGTGTGCTACTTTGGAAACTCCCCTCAGTGACCAAACGCTGCAGTGCCCCACCAGAGCAATCATTGTCTAGTGCTGATTGGACTGGACCGTGTTTGGTAGTCTCATTTTGAGTGGTTTTTCTATCAGTATTTGTATGCATGTATTATACTGTCCAATTGTTTGCTCCTTCAGGAGGGGAGTTTCCAAAGGAGCACACCAATTTTCCTAGTGAGTCCATTTCTGAGTATTTTTTTTTTGTCTGGACTCAAAACCCAAATAATTATAAAATAAACTCGCTAGGAAAAATGGTGTGCTACTTTGAAAACTCCCTTCGGGAGGGATAATAGGACACTTATAGGTGTGAACTGTATGTAATATAGTCGGTTTTGTTATTTTGTTATGTTCTGGTTAACGAAACACGAGTGTACTTATGTACCATTTTTTATATAAAAAAAGAAAGGGTTAATTACACTCAGACCTCCTGTAGTATGGGACATGTAACACTTAGACCGCTTGAAGTTTAAAACTCTCACTTAGACTCCCTAAACCAGGGGTCTGAGTGTAATTAAAACACGATGATTTAGATATTTCAGGGGGTCTAAGTGAGAATTTTAAACTTCAGAAGGTCTAAGTGTTACATGTCCATACTACAGGAGTCTGAATGTAATTAACCCAAAAAAAAAAGTAGTTTCTACCTCAGCTCCTAAATCAAAGACTCGGTCAAAATTATTCTCTTTAATGTCGTCACTAGAGGGTAAGAAATAGACGTGTTTTACTTCTAACTTTCTGTCAATTACGCCAACAGGGGAAAATCTATTTGAGCACACCACTTTGCTCTGTGAGCACACCTTCCGCTCGTAGTTTTCACATCATTTGGGAATTAGTCCATAAACATGTTTGGAGATCACATCATTTGGGAATTAATCCACAAACATATTCGGAGATTAATCCCTGATCGGGAAAAACACGGTAAAAAAATAATAATAAAAAAGGGTGTGCTCAAATAGAATTTCCCATGCCAATTATGTCCATCGATATATCGTTGTAATGCATGATGTAGGCTTCGAAAATGATCGACTTTCTACTCGAGATTTTTCTTCTCTGATGATGATGTTTGAAAATTGACATTTTGGGCATCAAATTGATAATTTTGACACGGAAGCTTGATCTTGCTTAGAGGGCAAGCAACAATGTTAATATTTCTATAGAGTAATTATTATTCTTTTCAAGAATTGTTTTCTCACTTTGACATTATCTTTGGAAACGGAAAGGTTAAAGTGTTGTGACAGGTCTATGATAATATATCATGATTAAAACCAAATATTGAATTTCGTTAGGACGTTCCATACCAAACGATTTGTTCTGTCAGGATTTGATATAATGAAAAATTTGTGAGAGTTATTAGGCAGTTGCTCAGAAGTCGCGTGTCATATCGACAGTTGGATGTGGTGTCAAATATGTAAGGATTCCTGCACCTTAATAAATAGGTTAGCATAAATATGTTAACTTATGAATATATAATTGGGTTTTGCTCAAGGGCTTATGGAGTTAACGATGAAAGATATTTCTGAATTTAATTATGAGATACTGTAATTGTTGATGGATAGAGGTGATACGAAAAAAATATAGATTCTAGAGGTTTAAATGAGCAGATATTACTTAATAGGAATGAATGGAGAAGGATTTTCAATGTGATCGATCTGGCTTGATTCTTTTTTAGTTCATGTTTCCTACCCAAGAACTTGGAATAAAAGGCTTAGTTGATGTTGTTGTTGCTGTGTAAATTGCAATTGAGATCATTTCTTAGTGTACAGTTGAAAACAAAACGATAGCACCATAATGGGCAAAGGTGATAAAACCTCATCCAGAAGTTTCAATTTGTCAGTAGTCTAAGATCCTTCATTAGACTGTCTATGAAGCGAAGACTTGACTCACTCATCTATATAAATATCTCCTCTTCCTCTCCCCAACTCAAAGGACAAAGTATCACCTTGGCAAAATCCAATAACAATAGCCATGGCTAGTGAGAAAGTGAAGGTCTTTGGCATGTGGGCAAGCGCATTTGCTTTGAGGGTGGAGTGGGCACTCAAGCTCAAGGGAGTTGAGTACGAGTACATCAATGAGGACTTGCCTCACAACAAAAGCCCAGAGCTGCTGCACTACAACCCAGTCACCAAGAAGGTCCCCGTGCTCGTGCATGGAGAGAGGGCGATTGCGGAGTCCCTGGTCATCGTAGAGTATATTGATGAGGTTTGGAGCGACGGTTATCCTATCATGCCGAAGGATCCCTATGAGCGTGCCCAGGCACGATTCTGGGCTAAATGTTTTGAAGATAAGGTACAAATTGTGCTTCTTCGTATGTTGAAATATTCTAAGAGTTTCTAACACCCTCTTTATTCCTTAAATTTAGTGTTTGCCGGCATTTTTTGAAGTTTACTTAAAGACCGGTGAGGAGCTACAAATGGCTGTCCGAAACGCGCAAGAGAACTTGAAGATTTTAGAGCAGGCTCTCGAGGGGAAGAAGTTCTTCGGAGGCGAGGTCATCGGATACTTGGACATTGCTGCCGGTTGGATTCCTTACTGGTTCCGCATGATCGAAGATCTGGCCGGAGTCAGCGTAGTGAGCAGCGAGAGCTACCCCCTGATCAATGCGTGGTTCGACAACTTGTTAGATGTGGACGTGGTGAAGGAGAGTTTGCCTCCGAAGGATAAGTTGTATGCTTTCAATAGGTGTCGCAGAGAAGAAATTATGTCAGGGGAGAGAAAATATTAGTAGAGGTAATGCTTTGAAATGTAACTTCAGTTGGCAGAAATTTAAATTGGTGTGGTAGATCTCTATTTATGTATTGCTGTTGTATTTGTAGTTCACGAAATCTCTATTAAATTAGCTCTAAAGTTTCCAAGGAAGAATATCGCAAAAGAGTTTCAGAGGCTTAATATTCTAGAATGATACCTTCAGGAAGAAAAATCGTCGACAGCGAGACCATTGAGGTAGTCGACATTGCAGACTGGACTCCTACCAGGTATGACATCATGAAAGAGATCACTGGTATTGAGATCATGGACGATAACGAGATTCTGTTGATAAGTGCATGGATGCTAGCTTGGACCTCGACCTGGTGAATGAGAGCAGGCCACCTCCAGATGAAGTGAAGGCTAATATGAGAAAGATTCACAGAGCTTGTGCTGGCTGGTCAGCTCTTGGCTTAGAATAACCTGCAACCTCTTCACTTCATCAGTTGCTTGAACCTCCTAATATATCACCAATGCCCTAGTTTCGTCATCCAACTCGATCCCATCTTTTTCCATCATCTTAAGAACATCGAGAGGTTTTACCTCGGTTTTAATGTGTGCTCTGATAGCTGACTTGTACAGTGGCAAGCTCATGATACCCAGATCCTGCAGAATCTGGACATAGCTTCTCATGTCCTTGATGTTACCCTGTTCCTCAAAATACTCCGCAATGGCCAACGTAATCTTCGTAGATGGACGCCATATGCAACCTTTCAACTTAGAGAAACCCTTCTTCATTACTTCTATAGCTCTATCCATCTGCCTGGCGTTCACCCAACCCTCCATCAGAATCTCCCAGGTCTTGTAATTTGGAACAGCACCTCTCCCCAAGGTGCGGAGGTGAAATGCCTCAGCCTTGTCCATCCATCCATTCCTCATGTAAGCACCCAGAAGTACATTTGACACCCTGATATCATAGTTACGACATTGCGACTCCCACTCTCTGAAAACATTCTCAGCTGCCTTGATATCACCGACTTTGATCAAACATAAAATCACAGACATATAATTGGTGCAGGTGATCCTCGTGGGGACATTTTTACTAGATTCCCAAACCCTTAAGACCCCCTCCCTGTCTTTCAGAGCAGCATAGATAGTAATGATGAAAGAATAGGGGAGCCTGTTGTTCACGGATAACATCTTTTCAGCGATCCGAAGGGCAGCAAAAGCCTTGTCAAGACAACCAACTTTTGTATATATGTTGGCTAACGTGACGCAAGTGCTCCAACCTTCCTTAACGTTCTTATCGTTTGTCATCTCTCTATAAACCATCTCCACTGAGGAAACACCAGCAACTTCAGCAGCAGCATTCAACCATAAGCTGTAAGAAAGAACAGTGAGAGGAATCTTACTAAGCTTCATGTGTCTTATCACAGCAAGTACCTTCTCGAATCGACCTGTAGCCATGTAGAGCTTCATCATCTCATTGAAAAGATAAGGATTCACAGCTAGACCTGAGTTGAGCAGCCTCTGCATGTGAGCCTCGGCTTTCTCTAGGTCCCTACCCTTCACATAACAATGGAGAAGCGGGAATGCTGCAGCCTTCTGTGAAGCACTGGCAGAGAGTCTGTCGAAATATGCCTCTGCCTCAGACAAACTGTTCACCTTGGTAATCAGTTCGAGTCTAGTCGCGTGATCCTGTGCTCTCAGCTGAAAACTGCTTTGTGATTCCATCCAAGTCATTATCTGCATCATGAGCGATAAATATTTAGGCTCCTGGAGGCCTGTATAAATCTCCAGCCTTCAATCGTACCACAACCACCGTGCAGAAACTGTCAGTTTTAGTAACAATGTGAACATAGTACGCGTAAAATAACAATGTGCAGTCATTAACTTTAGAGCAAAGTAAAACTCTAGACATTCGTTTAACAATACATATGGTCAAGCAATTAAATGACACAGATATGTAAAATAATTAACTGGAGATGGAGATCACTAAGCAGAAGATAGTGAAATAGTCACTATAGTTGAAAATAACATAAATTATCAATACAGTAGTTCTTTTTATTGATTTTATATGGCCAATCAGTACAAAAGTGCACTAACTTGGAACAAGTTATGAGTCACTTTTCAGTTAAATTACTGACTGTCAACGCTGCCAGTAAGTCCACAACTCCTATCCAGCATTAGACCTCGAAAATTTTCTGCTACCTCAGTTAAACCGCCCTTCACAAATGCATCCAACAGGCGGTTGCAGGCACACACATCAAAGTCGAGGACTTTCGATTGCATCCACTCCTCAACAACTTCTCCAGCTTCCTTCAATTGCCCTAGCAGGAGATATGAAGACAGAACACATACATAATTTCTGCTGCTCATTTTCTGGGAAGTCATTTTCAAAGACTTCCATATTTCATTTATTCCTTCTCTATTTCCAAGACCCGAGTAAAGAATAATTAGGAAATCATAGGTTATCCATTCTCTCTGACTAATCTTTTTCTCAGCCTCAACTATCGAATTATCTGAACTCACGAGATGGCCAGCACTGACATATATGTCGGCCTACTTAATATATACTTTCCAGCCGTCATCACAGTTATGATCATGGGACATTTCATCAAGAATCTTTCTTACACCCTTGACATCCAATGTAGCAGCAGAAGCACTTATCCAGAGATTATAAGTAAATATATCTGGAGAAACTTTCCTCCTTTTCAGTTCTTCAACAACTAAGTGAACCTTCTCCAGCTGCCCGACTGAAATATAAAGTGTGATCATCTCATTATATGTTAACGCACTTAAGGAGAGGTTCGATTCTTTGATTCTCTCAAAAAGGTTCTCAGATTTTTCAACCAGCTTTGCTTTTGCATATGCATGGAGGAGGGCAGTATATACATCACCGGATTTCGCAATGGATGGGAGCCCTTCAAAGAATTCTTCAGCAGCATTTACACCAAAAACTTTTGTTATCAAGTCTATACGCATTGCATAGTCACTGTCAGATAACTGATACTCTTCATGGGATTTCATCCACTCTGATATCTGCAAACTTGGATCAGTTTCCAGAATGGCAAAAATTACATTCTAGGCTTCTAGGACGTGCACATATAATGCAATACCATTCATTTAAACATTTAGACAGCAGTTGTGAATGTTTATTGGAGAAAATGTATGCAGGAATGCAAAAACAATAGAACAATAGTGCAATATGGGCTCCAGAACTGCATAACATGGTCAATATGGGACCATTAAGAGGTACAACAGTTCTATAAGAGATTCCAAGAGCACAACAGAAAAACTGAGCACATGGCATCCTCAGTTTGTGCTATGATATAGTTTGTGCTATGATATCACCCATATATGACACTATGACAATGTCAATGCATTTAAATGTGGTGATGTCGGTATAGTTCAATGAGGAGGAGGTACGTATGATGATTTTAATTTGAGAAAGGATAAATATCAGAAGACTAAAAAGATTCAATTCAGATATCAGCCAAGATTTTTCCAGGCTGATAGCAGGTCAAGGGTGACGAAGGAACTCATCAAAAGATGAATAAATAGGAAATATAGCACATTTCCAGTTGGGCAAATTGCCACAGAGTATACAGAACAATTGACGTCCACTTCATCAGTAAATTCCATATCACACAGAATAATCCTATGAATTACACTGTGAAAAGAAGAGTAATAGAAATGAAAATGGAAAGTGAAAAGAAGAGTCTCCATTCACAAATAATGTGAAACAACAACCAGATATGGACAAATACAATACAGATACTTAAAAACTGCTCTTATAAATGTTCCATGCTCTTTCTATATGCTTATATATGAAAGCAGAACGAGAAAGTCTGGATTACACAACCATAAAAGACAGGCATGCCAAACTAGCATAAATATTGCTCGAAGCGCAATCTCATAATGGGAACAACTGTGGTTTAATTACAAGAATGAAGAATCCCGAGTATGTGAGACAAAAATAATTGAAATTGGTTGTTTAATAAATGAAACTTTAAATGCCAACAAAGGAAAGGATACTTTGTTGACACGTCAATGTTCTCATGTATATGTGATGTGCCTCGGATTGTATGGAATGCTTCAGTGATGAGCTTTCAAACGACTTTGGTAGTTTATACATAACATACATCATAGTTGTCAATATCCCTACCATATACAATGCGTATATAGTATTCTATATGCAAGAAAATTGATATGCACTTTATTTACAATATTATTGGGCTATGTATCTTATGATATAATAAACGTATCCTACAATATGTTATATATCTTACAATATACTATGCATTTTTAATATGCTAACTCAACTTATAAATAAATAGCAATCATACTCAAATTAACTTTTTGGGTTTAATTACATATGCAAATCTTGAACGATTATAGTCATTTAATAAAAGAGAACATTAAAATTCAAGATATCTATTTTCATTGATAAAAAATATTCAAACTACTCATCAAAAAGAGTTATTATCGATTAATTTTAATCAGTATAAATTATTGAATAGATGAATCTCAATTAACATGTCTAATTAACTTATTCGTTGTACATTAAAACCATGATAAAAGGAAGAATTTGTATAAATTGGAGAAGATGATAATGAAGAAACTAAAATAAAAGTTTTTAAAGATAACAATAGTGATATATCTATATGGGATGATTAATTGATATTACATTCACTTATTTTGTAATTATTTGAAGTGGTAATGTCGTAACGAACTTATGCTCTATGCTTTGATTTTTGTTAAAATAGTATACAATTGGAACTAAGGCCATAAAAGAGGAACATATGATCTAATTTGACTATCGGATATGAAAGCTAGTTACAAATGGATTGCTGAAAAATAACGGCCTTACATAGTGGAACACTTCTTGGATGGATTTCCATAAATATTTTAAGTTGAAGAACGACGGATCTACTTAAAAGAAAATGATGAGAATATGTAATGGTATAATTTTTACCAATTAGTTGCTTGTTCCTAATATGTAGTCGTTGATAGATTTTTTTTAAAAAAAATATTGGTAGGACCTCTTAAATTGAATGCAAATTGTAAACAATAAATTATGAAAAGAAAACAAAAATAAGAGTATAATAATAGAGAGTTTGTGCGATGAAAATGAATGTCATTCTTCAACTTCAAGTGAATTTAGCATTGTGTTATGTTTACTAATCTAGTAAAGCATTGACTAATGACCTCAAATTCTCATCCTACTTTGAATGTTAATTACCTATTTATATATAACTATTGGCTTGTAATTAACATATACTCGCTTTAGCATTTGCTCTTGGTTATTTGTTTACTCATGCATTAAATTTGCTTATATGTTTGTTATATTAATCTTATAATGTGCTTGATCACTTACCCAATACACGGCAATCAACGTATCTTACGATACGATATGCAATATACGATATAATACAGAGATAACGACAAATAATAAAGATCCCGAATCTACTCTAACTTCTCTTATAGTTTTTAGCGATGGAGGAAGACTATTTAAATTACACATGCAAGACAACTATAGAGTGTAGACTGCAACATCCATAAAACTATTTGACTCAAGGAGTTCCTTATGCTTAGTTATATCAGGTCGTAATTGATGGTTGATGCAACTTATGCTGAAAAATAAGATCTCTCTCCCTTAACCAATGATAAGCTCTCATATTGAAATAGTGGGTTTTATTGGAAAGCCCCTTTAGTACATGCTCAGGCAGGTATATGATCAAGGCAGAGATTTCACATTGGTCAGGTAGTGTCACCTTTATATTTTGCTACAACACGTCTTTTCTCTCTCAAGGTTTAAATTTATCATGCATTATGGGTGGCATTATCAAATTTCATTCTCTCTCCTATTATCTCACAATTGTACATCATAACTGAGATTAATGAGAAAGGGTGAAACTGGACCATTATGACAGTGGAAATATGATTCCTTACTTCAACCCCAAATGTAATATGTCATCCCCTTTTCTTTAATTCATCCATCTCTTAACTAAACAACATAGCATAACAAATGGTGATAACTTCCAAATCCTAATCCATAACTTGCCTCCAAGACATCTCCGGTTGGCCATTTGACTTGCACAAACCTAAATAAGGTTTCTTTTTCTTCTTATTAGTAACTAGGGTTTTTTTTCTTCATTTATTATTCTTTACCCTTTATTTCAGTTGTGTTTTTCTTTTTTTCATGTGTTATGTTTTCTTCTTCATGTTCACCTCTGTTTACAGTACTTCTCAAGTTTTCTTTCATCCCCTTTTCTTTTCTCTGCTTTTGCTGATTTGCTTTCTTTCTTCTTTAAATTCACTCTAGATAGAAGCTGCAATTATAGATATTTTAACTGAATTATTTCTATCTTTCACCATTTAGAACTACGTTGCTCACAATTCACAATTTGTCCACCACTAGATGAACACCTTTAAAGATTCTCATCTTATAACTTGCGAGTGGAAGAACCACAAGGTAACTAAACAACAACTAAAATAATTCTTAAGTTTTCTTTCTTACCCATTTATTTTCTCTGCTTTTGCTGATTTGCTAGCTTTCTTCTTTAAATTCATTTGATACGAAGTTGCAACAGTAAACTGTTTTAACAGAATTATTTTTATCTTTCACCATTTAGCACTATGTTGCACACAATTCACAATTAGTCCACCACTAGATGCAAACATTTAAAAATTCTCATCTAATAACTTGCAAGTGGAAGAACCACAAGGTAATCAAATAGCAACTAAACTTAACTGATTTTTCAACAATCGACAAGAAGCTTGTTAGTCCTCTATAGCCTCACATGCATTTGCTTCGGTTTCTTTTCTATTTTTTAAAGCATTGTTAAACATATTTGATAAGTCATATATTGTTCATTTTTTAAAAAAGAAACAGGCCTAGGACAAAGAAATATAAAATTAGGCAATAAGTACCATTCCAATTAAGGCATTTGATGTAGCATTTTTCTGATTTTCGACACTCAACTTTTGGATGGTTACTGGATTTATGTTTTACAAGGGAAAAGCTTGATTTCTCCCTCAACTATTTTATTTATTATCTTATTGATCATTGGATAGTAGTTAATTTATGACTATTAATTTGATTTAATTAATTGTTAAATTGTTTCTTATAGGGAAAGAAGGAGACATTGCTTAAGAGATCAGTTAAGCATATTTTTCTGAATATGGAATTCGTTAAGGGTGTTACGATGAGAACATTTCAGCTTATAACTCTATAAAAAGAGTTGAAAGACTCGAAGAAGACATAAAAAATCTCCACTCCTCTTCTTCTACTAATCTATTCTGCTCTCTCCTACTAAATCTTATCAAAATATTTTCTTCGGATAATCAAACGTTTTCAATTTTCGATTGAGCAAAAAGTACCCACAGACCATTACCAGCAAGTAGCCGACCACTCAAACATGTTCTTCCCATTAGGGAGATAGGATGGAGTGCCTTCATGGACGCATCGTCTAACCTTTTGAGGGTATGACAACACAGATTGTACCCTTAACAAGCTACCCCATCTACCCGCTTTTATTTTGTTATCTATTAATTGCAAAAGTAATTACCCCTGTTACAAATTTCTATCATAAATTGGATATAATATATTTTCTATCATTGACCGAAAATATAGTTATCTCCCCATCTAAAGTTTTCCATTAGAGTTTCAAAAGGCTTTTTTTCGCTCTATAATTTTTAAAAAAATTTATCCATTATCACTTGCATTTCTTTCTTAAAAACTTAATAGAAGAAATACATGTAGACAACAAATGAGCTTCTTATACCTCACGAGCTAAAACAAAAAAAAAAAGTACAAAAATTTCCTTTCCAATTTAATGAACAAAACCCGATCAGCTCTAAGCATGAAACTGAAATAAAAGTCTACGAGATCTTGAAAACAATAGGCACTTTCATATAAAATTTGAACTCATACCATTATGAAAACGTTTGGTGGGGTTGAAAATGAAAGAATGGAAAGAAAATAGAAATGGAAAGAGAAACATAAAAGAAAAAGAAAGGAAAAAGAAAATAGATTCTCCATGTTGTTTGCTAATGAGAAAAACTAAAAGAAAATTTAAGAAAAAACTAAAAAATTTAAATTTAAATTTAAAAAATTAAGGGAAGAACTTTACTCCAAACTCGCTCTACATTCCTACAATAATTCTATGAAATTTAAGAAAAAACTAAAAATTTTAAATTCAAATTAAAAAAATAAGAAAAGAACTTTACTCCGAATTCGCTCTAGATTCCTACAATAATTCTACATGGTAGCAATTCTATGTGACATTTCTCTTATTTTCTCCGGGATAAGGGAGAGAAAAGGCGAGAGAAAATTTTAAGCTTATTTCTTTTATTTTCTTCCAACTTTCTTTTCCTTTGACATTTTTTCCCACCCAAAGAATGAAAAGCAAGTTTCTTTCTTTTCTTCTTTTCTTTTCTTTCACTTTATCTCAAACAAAAAAGGGCCTAAACAAATTGTCATTCTCTAACCAAATGGGATCCAAGTTCAAAACCTTTGTAAAAGAAATTATGCACCTTCTTCCAGGAAACCTAGCAAGAGTAATTCTCTCCAAAAAGATACCCTGAAGTAGTCTTCCTATCCAGAATCGCATGGTCAACATGATCTTTTTTGGCGGAAAGTCATATTACGATTCAAATTCTCTATATCTCTACCCAATTCAAAGATTGGCAATCAAACTCAATCCTTCCTAGGTAAGAAACCAAGTTTTTCCTAGAAACTGAATTCATCTACATCAAAGAAGTCTAACTCCAAACACTAAAATATCAGAGTTCAAGCCCAACTATAACTCCTATTCATAATCACTTATGAGCAACTATAAATACACCCCTCTTAAAGGAGGAAGGAGGTGGATTTTTCTACATCGGAATAATGTAAAAACTTGTAACTTCATGAGAGATTCGACAGAAAAAGACATGGGTATTGTAATTCACCTTTTCAATAAAAAAACACATCGAATGGCTAATTTCACTCCGGGGATGTAGGCAGAGATGCATCTCAGAAAAACCTCATTGACTATTGCCTATTGTCTACATAATTCTCCTAATTATCTTCTCTCTAACAATTGAGAAAATCGCTTACGATGATTTGGTCATGCGTAACGTAGACCTACAAATGCCTCGGTTCGACGATGGAAGCTTATCCACGTAGGATAAGTTAAAATAGCGAATGGAAGACCGAAGAAAATATGGATAAAGGTGATACAAAAAGATATAGATTCTAGGTGTTCAAATGAGGATATATTACTTTATAAGAATGAATAGAGAAAGATTATCATTGTGATCGATCCGGCGAGACTCTCTTTTGGTTCATGTAGCCTATCCCAAGTACTTGGAATAAAAGGCTTAGTTGTTGTTGTTATCTTCTCTATAACGATCTATCTACATGTTACTAGCCCAATCATCAATTTAGTGCTTGGATTGTCTCATCCAATCTACTCCTACAATTTTAGGCATCAACAGTAACTAACAAACTAAAAAATTTCAACAGATCCTCCCCATTTTTTTAAACAATAATAACTAAGCCTTTTATCTCAAATACTTAGGGTAGGCTATATGAACCAAAAGATAATTATGTTGGATCTATCATATGAAAGATTTTTCTCCACTCAATCTTATCTCTCTTCGTTTAAGCCTTTCGCATCTATATCTTTTCACATCACCTCCATCTATATTTTCTTTGGTTGTCCCTTCACTAAGTTAGCATAGCTCCCATAGTAGAAAATCGTCTATCAATAGTTTCATCATGTGTGACAGACATACAAATGCATTGGTTCCTTCACTCTTTTAACTTGTCCTCCGTTGATAACCTCCACTCGTCAAACTCATCAAACTGGTGGATCTGGAGATCTACGTCTCCATTTTCATATGATATAATTTTTTTTATCTAATACTTAAAAAATCGAACTCACAAGAAAAATCATACAAACTCAAACTCTAACAAGAGTACCAAAGACTTGGACCTTCTTGATTCCTCACCACAAAAAAAATTTCAAATTCAATCTCATCTTGGTCCAACATCTCCTAAATGCAACGAAAAGTAAATTTGGATCAAAACATCTAATTGATTCTATAAATAAAACTTAATTTTAAAACAGAGAAATTCAATTTTTGCGACGGAAATACTAACCTCGAGAGCGTGCTTGTATCGCTGCGATTTCTTCAGGTCCTTGGTGAGCTGTCGGAGCTCCGATTGCGAGACCTGCTTCCCTTCCCCCACCTATTTGTCGAGCGCCGCGGTGGCGCTCCTCTTGGGGAAGCGAAGCCTGAAGATCCGGCTCCGCAGGTCATCATTTGGAGCAGGACAGGGTTCGGGTTCGGATTCAGGTTCGGGTTCGGGTTCGGGTAAGGGGTCGACTGAGAGAGTGAAGCTGATTGGGGTGCAGGAGGAGGAGGAGGAGGAGAAGGGTCTGATTGGGAGAGGGCGGAGGAGGAAGCTCTTGAAAGGGGAGTTCCTAAGGAGAGTGGAGAGGGGCATTTTTCTGGAAGAGGAGAGATGAGTCTGAGGGTTAGGGTTTTACGGCTGTTTTCATGGGAATTTCGAATTGAGCACACCACTGGTCCCACACCATTCTTAGTCTGATTTTGTTCCGAGGGTGTGCGCCTCATATTTTTTTAGTGAGCCCAAAAATTACAGAAAAATTATTTTTTCTATAACTTTTCAAACATGCTTTTGAGAACTAATATCTGAATAGGCAAAAGTCAAGATCACAAAAAAAAAAAAAAAAAAAAAAATTAACAAATTGGTCACTAAGACCGGTGGTGTGCTTAGTTAGAAATTTTCAGTTTTTATGGTTTGGTTGATTGGATTGGACCTATTGAATTCATTCATATAACCGAAATTATTGAGGATTTTCTAATTTACTATTTTTGCTTTTTTTTCTTTTCCTTTCTTTTTTCTTTTTTTTTGTGTTTTGAGTGTTATGGGAGTTGGGATTGTTGAGTTAAGTCCTTGAACACAAAAGGTTTCAAAATCAAAATATGTTTTTATGCAGATACAAAATGAAAGATATTTGAAAAGTTTACCAAAGTGATTGAATATTATATTCATATCGGTTTTATTAGTCTCATATCGGTTTTATTGCGTAGAATTTTTATTTATAATTGTATATATAAGACCCAAAGTTTATTAGTTAATTGATTGATGAAAATTATTTGATTCAAAGCTTCATAATAGCCATTTGTAGTTTAGTAATACAATGAAACTCATTCTACAATATTAATATCATGATCACGTATTGAATATTACATCTACACATCTTAATAGAGTTATGAGAAAGATTGTTTTCACTGCTTATGATTTTGGTATCCCTTTGGATTCTCACATCAGTCTAATCTTCAGTGGAAAATTCACATCAGTTTAATTTTTAGTGAAAAATTCTATTATCGCTAACATGTTCAATTTTTGAATCACGGTCACTTTAGCTAATTCGTTGTGAAAACTAGTTCTATCTATGCCATTTAAACTCTGCATACATTATGATATGCATGTTCTAGCATATTTACTATCACTGTTTGACTGAGATGTTTATTGCTAGGAGATTTATCATTTCAACTCATAAATGCATTTATTATCACCATATTTTTCGGAGATGAATAGTTTGAAATGGGGGAAAATCACAAGGACATTGAACAGCCACAATTAGGCCAAAATCTACTAGACTATATTATTTAAATTTTATTTAAGATTTTGTGAAATTTTAGTTTTTATTAATTTTGTTTCTAATTTGTAGATGATTCTCATTTAATTATTAAAATTAATTGATTGATTGATTAAAAATTGTTTAATACAAAGCACTATAATGGCTATTAGATTACTTTAGTAGTTAAATGAGATTAGATTGTCTCATATTTCTTATCTCAAAATCCCAGTTCATCTGCAATTTTCCAAACTGCACTAGAAATTTTCTTGAGCTACTTCTATTTTTCATTTGAATTCTTCGTAAGTTGATTGAGATAAGAATCTAATCCAATTATTTGTAGGAAAAGGCATGTACTCGTGATTCTAAGTTGTCGTCGAGCTAAGTTTTTTCTAAGTTGGGCTTGTCATCTTAATGGGCTTTTGTCTTGAACCTTCATAATAATGACTTATTTATTATATGCATCAAGCCTCTCCGAGTTTAGTATGCTCTTAGAGTATTTTGCAATTTATTCTGCAGTCATCTCATAATTACGTGACTATCTTCTTCGTGTCCTAGCCTAGGTGCCTATGATCCGTGCTGAATAAGATGCACTTGCCATGGACGTCCTTGTTGGCGTTATTCGCCTTGTGACATATTAGCTTCCTCGATTATGGGCATTTCAGTTTTGGTCATCTCTTCTTAGTTTTGGCCATCTCGTCTTCTTTTAGGTTGATGAGCTTATTGAATATGCTCAAGAATTTGGTAAGGCAAGTGACTTTCTTCACTTTTGTTACTATCGCAGCATTCTAAATCTCATTAATTTTAAGTATTCAGTGTAAGGAATCAGAAATTTACTAAAAAGAGAGATCTTTTAAAGACTAAATGATGTAATATAAGGATAAACTTACTAAAAATCAAATACTTATTTGATTAGCTGACTAAGATTGGCCTTTGTTGATAAAGTTTTTTGGCAAGTTTCAACCTATATGGAGTGTTCGTCACACTTTTAATTGGTCCATTCCCTTATCAAGGAGATTGTTGTTGACCCATTTGTATTATAAAGCACGTGTCAGACATGATTTAGCCGCGTTTTCTATGGATGGCACCAACTGTTGGTTGAGTCAATTTAATAATCAAACAATAGATTATGCTCAAGACATACTCAAGTGGGATTGGGATGTTGAGATCAAGTAACCGAGACATATAATCTTGGAAAAGCAAACTGTAGGAGAACTGCTAGATATAAGAATAAGGAAATAAATAAATACGTAGATAGAAAATTTAACAAGGTTCTACAAAGACGGATCTCGAGCATACATTCTTAAAGGAAAGTCGACATACTTAATTATCGATGTGAAGAAAGGATGTGCAAGTCATCTGAGAATGCTTTTTCCACTCTCTTGAAATTACATGTTCTCTCGAATTTTAATGTCCCCAAAGTATCTTCCTTTCCATGGAGGAGTAGACTTTATAGTTAGTAAGGAATTAGACAATGTAAGCATGTTATTTATCGTTATTTTGGATTATTGTTGGAAAAATATAATATTAGGTTTGGAACTTGAAAGCCCTAGCGTTAGCAAAGTTCTTATCCAACCAAAAGTAAGTGTTTTATATTAAGAAATATCTTAATTAACTCTATTATAGGTAGAGTTAGTAGCTCAGGATCATCATCGGTATGAGATACCTTTAAACCTGATAGATATTTATCTACTCCATTAGCAGAACACCGTCATAATGCAAAAATTTTTAATACTTTAGGATAGCCAAAACAAACTAGATCAATAACTATATCTAATTGTTTCCCTCATGGTCCTCAAGGTCTAGCTTATATATAGAAAAATTGCAGATAAATATTTGCCAAATAGAACTCTATCAGTGTTATTCTTAAAAATTTATCTTTACACTGTCTGTCCTAGCCAAGATAAAAGAGGAGGGTTGTTGTAGGCCGGTGACAGTCAGCGTAAAACATTCACATATTATGATATGAGCCAAAATATGAATCTCGTTGGGGCGTTCTCTACTCAGCGATGCACTACATCGGAGCCCGGGTGTAGTAAAAAATGTGTGAGAGTTGCTAAGTTGTCGCCTAGAAGCGACGTGCCATGTCGGTGCCCAGATGTGATGTCAAATGTACAAGAGTTCTCACATCTTAATGAGCGGGTGGGGGTAAAGAATTAGTTCATAAACATAAACATATATTTCGGTTGGTATCGTGAAATATAGATTTCCTTACAGGTAAATTAACAGAGTTAGTTGATATTATGATTAGAAGGAGAATTAATATTTTTTTGCATACAGGAGACTAAGTGGGTAGGTGAGAAAGTTAAAATCATAGAGTCTTAGGGTTATAAACTTTGGTATGCAGGTAAAGATAGAAATCGTAATGGGATAGGTATGATCATAGATAAGTAATTACTTGGGGATATAATAGAGATTAATAGGAAGGGTGATAGAATTTTATTTATTAAACTTATTTTAGATAGAGAGATTTTTAATATCATTAGTACCTATGCACCACAAGTAGGACTTGATGAATCCAGTAAACATAATTTTTGGGAGGATCTAGATAAGATAGTATAAGGAATACCCGCTGGAGAAAAACTATTTATTGGTGGCGATCTTAATGGGCATGTAGGAACTAGTCGTAATGAGTTTGATAGCGTACATGGAGAATTTGGTTTTGGAGAAAGAAATTAACAAGTAATTCAATTTTAGATTTTGATGTATCTTATGATTTGATTTTAGTGAATACTTGGTTTAAAAAGAGAGTTTCTCACTTGATTACTTTTAAAAGTGTATCGAATACGAGCCAAATAGATTTCTTTTTAATTAGGAGGGTAGATAAAACTAGTTGTATCGATTGTAAGATAGTGTCATGTGAGAGTGTAGTTATCCAATATAAACTCTTAGTTTTAGATATTCAGTTTAGTAAGAGACTAGAAAAAATAAGTATCAATTAGATTCTAAGATTAAGTGATGGCGATTAGAAAACAATAAAAAAGTTTTTATAGATAAAGTAGTACAAGAAGCAGATTGTAGAGATCATAATGATCCTAATGTAATATAGAACAAAATGACTAGTTGCATTAAAAAGATAGCTAAAAATATATTTGGTGAATCGATGGGCGGTGCTCCACTATGTAAGGATACATAATAGTAGAATGAAGAGATAAAAAATACTATTAAGATCAAGCGAGATCTTTATAGAGATAATAATAATAATAATAATAATAATAATAGAATAAGTTTTGAGAAGTATAAACTAGCGTAGAAGGAGACTAAGAAAGCTTTTCGGGATGTCAAAACTAAATTATATAAACAAGCGTACGAGAAGTTGAATAATAAAGAGGCAGAAAATGATAAATATACAATTGCTCGAATAAGAGAGAGAAAGTTTAGAGACTTATATATTATAAAATGTATTTAAAATGAGGATCAGACGGTTCTAGTTCGAGACGAAGAGATTAAAGAAAGATGAAAATATTATTTTAATAGATTATATAATAGTAGTTTTACTCAAGATTTATGAGATCTTACTATTCAATGTAAGAATATGAATCGTAGTTTTATGCGTAGAATTAAAGACTCTGAAGTAAAAGAGACTTTAAGGAGGATGAAATAAAGAAAATCTGTTGGTTCAGATGAGATTCCTATAGAGGTATGGAGATACTTATAAGGGATTGGTGTGAGATGGCTGACAAATCTTTTTAAAAAGATTTGGCAAACTAAGAAAATGCCAAATAAATGGAGGAAGAGTACCCTAATACATCTGTATAAGAACAATGGTGATATTCAGAGTTAACTATCGAGAAATAAAACTAATGTGTCACACTATGAAGCTTTGGAAAAGGGTAATTGAACATAGATTGTGACAAACTGTTAAAATATCGGAGAACCAGCTTGGATTTATATCGGGGCGATCGACGATAGAAACTATTCATTTACTTCGTCAACTTATACAGCGATTCCGAGAGAAATAGAGATTTGCATTGGTATTTATTGACTTACAGAAAGCCTATGATAAGGTATCACGAGAGATACTTTGGTTGACATTGATGAAGAAAAGAGTTCCCATCAAGTATATCGACATAATTAAGAATATGTATGATGGAGCAGTGGCCAATATCAGAACATGTGGTGGTTTAACAAGTGATTTTTTAATCACAATTGGATTGCATCAAGGATCTGCATTGAGTCCGTTCTTATTTGCTATAGTGATGGATGAGCTTAGTATAACTATTCAGAATGAGATACCTTGGTGTATGCTATTTGCTAATGATATTGTCTCAGTTGATAAGATAAGAGTATGGGTAAATACAAAACTAGAGTTATGGAGACATACATTAGAATTTAGAGGTTTTAAATTGAGTAGGTCTAAAACAGAGTATATGGAGTGTAAATTTAGTAAACGACGGATCATAAACTATACTGCTGTAAAACTGGATGGGTAAGAGGTACAAATGAGTAGTCAGTTTAGGTTTTTGGATTCTATTATTCAGAATGATGGAAAGATCGATAATGATGTTAACCATAAGATACAAGCTGGCTGATTGAAACGGGAATTTTATGCGACTGTAACATTCCGTTAAGACTAAAGGGAAAATTTTATAGGACTGCTATTATGCCAGTTTTGTTATATTGGTGGAATGTTGGGCCATAAAAAAACGTTATTCACAGAAAACAAGTGTAGCAGAGATGCGCATGCTCTGCTGGATGTGAGGCAACACTAGGAGAGATAAAGTGAGAAATGAAGATATTTGTGCTAAAATAGGTGTAGCTCCTATCGATGAAAAGATGCGAGAAAACCGATTACCATGGTTTGGTCATGTGCAACGTAGATCTACAAATGCACCAGTTCGACGAGAGGGAGTTTATCAATGTTTGACAAGTTAAAAGAACGAAGAGAAGACAAAAAAAAAAATGTGGATGGAGGTGATATGAAAAGATATGGATTATAGAGGTTTAAATGAGGAGATATTACTTGATAGAAATGAATGGAGAAAAACTATCAAAGTGATCGATCCGACGTGATTTTTTTTAGTTCATGTAACCTACCCCAAGTTGTTGTTGTTGTATATTTGCCAAATAGATTGGTGGATGACAGAAAAGTAATGGTAAATATTAGATGCTGTTGATATCATTCAAAGAGTACTTAAAGACTTATAAGTAGATTTGGTAATATAAAGTAATAGTTATAATTTTCTCTTTAAAATATATTTACACACGATCGAAAATAAATGAATAGAAAAACGTCAACCTAATTGGAATATATTCATACTTTATAATGCAATAATTTTCTAATTTTTTCTGATTTAAATTACAAATTTCATATAAAACTTACCAAATTTGCACTTAATAAAGTTTTATTTATTTTTGAAAAATTACTATGTGTTTTTTATTTGTAGCTATTTTTCATTATGAATTTTTTTTAATGTGCATTTTTTCAATAAAAAACGTGCCTGCATAACCGGGGCGGACCGCTGGTCACCCGCCCCTATGGGTCTGAGCACGGGCCGGGCCGGCCGGTTGGACAGGTCGACACGTAAGCAAAGTGAGGGCGCCCTTAGAAGCTCACATCTTTTAGGCATATTCCTTCCTTCTGCACTCTTTCGAGAATCACAGAGTCCCGCCCTCATCTCCGCCACCGCCGCTAGGTGAGTCTCTGGTCGCCTCTTCCGCTTCAACAATTCCCACATCTTCGCGTTCCTCGATTTTCCATAACCGCCCCAAGCCTTATCGAGCGGCGATCTCTCACAACCTCTTTGTATAAACGACTCCGAGAAAAAATCCCAATTGCTCTACTGTATTATCCAGCGGCGATCTTCGTAAATTTGTTGCCTTTGGTATGCTTCTCATCATCTAAAGCCCATGCCTCCCCTCGCTAGGTTTGCTTCGAGAGCACTACTACAACACGCTAGAAAGGTACTCAAAAGGGGAAAATTTAGTTATTTTTACTGTTTTCTATTTTTTTTTTTTAAAAAAAAAACCTAATTCCGTCTCATTTGGATTGTTTGATGCAGTCGCTTGGGGCGTTGCCGTCTTCGATTGGCTGGGGGAAAGAAGGGTCCTTGCCGTTTCTGAGAGCGATTTCTTACTGGTCTCCATGTAATTTTTCTTCATTTGTTCATGCCCGTTTCAGAATCCAATGCTTGCAAAGTCATGCATGTCTGTGAGTATGTTATTTAAGAATAGGGATGAGAATGGACAGGTCTAAGGGCTAAAGTTTTCGCCTGCACTAATCAAAATTTAAAATTTTGAATTAAAGATAAATTTTTTATTTTTTTAAAATTCAAAATTTTGAATTGAACGGGCTAAAAATTGGCTTTGGATCCGTCCATTCTCATTCCTATTAAAAAAGCAACAGCGACAGCATATCAATAGGCTTGAATTGAAAGTGTCAGAATGTACTTTTGTAATTATGGGAAGCCATGCAAGAGGAGGTATTAGAAAAGGTTACCATCGACATGCAAATGGAGTCAAAATGTAAAATGTGAATGGCAAGTGGGATGTATCATGCTACCACTCACAATAAGAGTATTGCTCCAATGAACAATGATGAAGTACTAACATTATGATAGTAGTGGCTTGTGGGAGACTACTAATTGCAATCATTTTAAGATATAAAATGGTATAAATTGAACTAGATTAGTGATGATCGAGGGAGGGTAAAACATCCTTTTAGTCGTAAGATAAGTAGCTATTATTCATCAACCAGTTTTATTGACAATGTGGATTGTGCTAGACTACTATGGTCCAATCATTTTTAATCTAAAGATAAGTCTCTGGAATTGCCTTAGACATATGCTACTTATTATGTGTTCTATTCTTTACCTAGTAGCATATGTGTTCTATTCTTTACCTCTTCATGTTATGTCTTCTTAATCTTATTTAAGAAGTCTATTCTTCTCAGTTTCATGCCGACGCAAAGCTTATGACACAGAGAAAATTTCTAATCATTTCCAGCAATCATCCTTTTTGAACCGATCTTTTCATGCGACAGGTACTTCTTTTTGGTTATCTATCACATTGTTTCCTATCTTTAGAGTTCTGTAAACTTGTTGACATTAAAATATCAAATTGATACAGGGATATGTTATGTTAAAGACAGAGACTACTATGAAACGCTTGGTGTGCCTAAATGTGCTAGTCAGGATGATATCAAGAAGACTTTTCATGCAGTAAGTATCTACCGTGGATGATCTTCCATTCTCTATAAAATGGTTGTTCTTTGCTTATCTGTTCTTAGTATTTATTCATTAGCTCAAAAAAGCTTTCGTATTCTAGTTATATGTGCTTAGCTATTCTATGCTTCATAGATATATTTATGTACGACATATCTGATGTTTTTTGTTCTTGTGCGGATTGTTTCATCCTGTGCCAAAAATAACTGTACCTGCAAAATAGCGTAAATTGAAATTTAATTATAGTGATCCCTTCCCCTCTGATCTCTTGTATTCCTCATATATAAATTCTTTAGTCACTCCATGAAGATGTATGGCAACAACTCAACATGCCCTTCTTCTAGAGTGGGTTACAGAACTTTCTGATTATCTGCAACTGTTGGATATAGGTTTTAACAGTGATGAAATTCAATAGACTTATTGTTGTGCATGTGATATTTCATAGAAAGAAGTACAAAAGTTGTTCCATTCAATTTTACCATCTGCGTGAACTGTAAAAATGGTACAGCTGAGCTGGATCAACTTTGATGTATACATATTTTCAGCACCTTTTGTGTTTGTGTTGGTTACTTCTCTTTGTTTGTTTTTTGTATGAAACATATACTTGAGAGAATTGTTCTGATTCAGTAATCTGGAAGTGCATATTCTGTTGACTGGAGAGGGATTTTTCTGGTTCAATATTCTGAAGTGCCGAGTCGGAGAGAAATGAACCAATATATGTAGCAAAGTCACTTAGAAATGTGGCGATGAATTTAATTGTGAATACAATGGAAAGAATGGTACCAGTAATGATGCTTCTCATTTTCTTGTGCAATACTCACAAGATATTTGAAAAAAATGGGAAAATTTTTCCACCTGCCTTGTTTTGTACCCATTTGACCTTTTCCACTTCTTTGAAGTAATCTATGGGAAAACAGTAATCGCTTCCTTACCTCTCATCATTAAGATAATCACCCCTCATACAATGATCAACACTTGTTTACAAATTATTTAGTTCCCTAATATCATTTTTTTGTCTTGTTTATGTGGATTTCTATGTTTTTTTTCCTGGATTTACAGAAAGTCTAAATACAAATATGGTACTGTTGGCCCAAAATTAAAATTAATAAGCCTTGATTAGATATTTAATATGTCAGAAAAAATTACTTATGCAAGAAATGTGTTTTTTTTAATGCATATAAGACCAAACTTAGCGCAAATTTGACATCAGATCTCAAATCTTAATATTTTGAAATTGGAAACCTCTGTCCCTGCCCATGAAGGATTGTTATATGAAAATAGACCAGTTTATTTGAATTTGGACCTGCAAGTCTCTTTGGCGTGTTTTGGTAATAGGTGAAGGGCAAAAGCAAAGCTGAGTAAGTAAAAAATGGTCAAGGGCTTACCTAGGATTAAGTTATTATGTGGATTTTTAAGCTTTTGGATAGGGAAAGTACTTTAGTGTTTGGTATAATAGGGAACGCTTGGAGATTTCTTAAGATACAATTCATACCTTTTGTTGTTTTTATCTGCAACCTCAACTAACTTTATGTAAAAATGTGGGTTAATTTTTTAATCCTCCTATTTATACCGATTAGCAAACTGTCTCTAATGCACTTAAAGTCTCTAACCTATTAACTCAGATTATCTTAGCTTGTTTAGCCCAAAAACTTCTTAGCAACTTAAACCTATGTTTATGGTTTTTTTTTTTTAACTGTGTTTTAATCTGTTACAAATAGAGCCTCAAGTGGTTTGAAATTAGACCCCCAATTTTTTCTAATTTAAAAATATTAAAATTGGGAGTTTGGACATCATATTTAGGCTATTTTGTAGCTTTACGTAAACAAACAAAAAACCACAAAAAAATTAAAATGAAATATGGATTTTTAGGAGAAATCGAAATGAAATTTCCCGATGTAGCCTAGCTATATCCTTGAAATAATTTCTGTTGTCATAACTAGCAAGGCTGGTAATGACCAAACCAATTGGAACTAGTAAACCTATAATCTTTATATTAGCTGCAATAATGTCTTCTTGCTAATATTTCTTCACTTCATGAAGGTTGTCTGTTAGCTAGCTGTTAATTGACTAGTTTTCACTAGTATTTTCATAAGGTTATACAAAACCTCTACTAAATGTGAATGGTCATATGTCTTTTGAAGGCTTGGTTTATTTAACTATTTCATATGACTATTTAGGTCTGTTGAATAGTGAACCTCTTGGAGTTTCCAAATGCATATAATATATCCATCAATGGTCAAGAATGATCTTTTTATGTGTGAACCTTGTTCAACTTATTGTGGCTATTTGGAAGCGACTCGGTTCAGGCATGTGGGCATCCCTTTTGTCTGGGCAAACATGTATGATTATAGCAGACAAACCATCCCTTTTGTCAGGGCATACATTTATGACTATAGAAGATAAAATAAGATGACTGAATATTATTCTTATTAATCTATAACGTGCTAACGGAGTAACGGGAACCAAATTCCAATATGTAAAAGCAAATACTTAGAGGCTCAAGGAATGCATGGACAATCATCATATAGTTCAAACTTGAAACATATATATTAGTGTGGAAGTCAAAGAAACATCTCCTCTTTTATTATTCCCTACTATTGCTCTTATGACGACAATATCCTAGCCAACTATAACAGGTCTTGTGGGGATGTTTTAATGCTGCTGATGAGGATCTATTGTGCTAGACTGCAGGTATCTGTTTTATCTTAGAGCAAGTAACTTTGACAGATTAAAGTGCGTGAGGGATTTGCTAGCATAAAATCTTTTGATCAAAAACTTTACTAGCAAGGTGTCTGGTGAAAAATTATCTATGCAGTTTATAGACTGAGAATTTATCAGGTAAATTAGTCCAGTTATTGAAGATTTAGTTTGTCCACAAGTGGATATAATAGGGATCTATATCTTGGGACTTCATAGGAGTGGCACCCATCTCAAGGCTGTGCACTAGTTGAAAATATATGATCCTTTTCAATTAACAGTGCTGTCTTTCATCTCAAGATTTACTTTGTCCACGAGTGGATTTTGAATCTGAATGAGAGATAATAATTCGAGAGAGAAAGAAGGAAGGGAAGCGGGGAGAGAAGGAAGGGAAGCGGCGAAGAGAGATGAAGTGAGGGTAAAGTTGAATTTTTCGGTGTGCTCACCGAAAAAATCTTCTCTTTTCAAAAGAGAGAGGGCTCACTAGGAAAAATGGTGTGCCCCTCTAGGAACTGCCCAATCAAACACACCCAGTCATTAGTTGCTTGGAGTCAAAACAGACCATACATGTGGAGGACGGTGCGAGAGGTGGGGTCACGAGATGAGTGTGTGTGAGCTAGATCTCTCAATGATTAGGTTCTGAGTACAAGTGGAAAACCCACTTAAATAAAGAAAATATTTAGAGATTTTATTATTAGAAAAGGTAAAGTGAAATTTTTTCTTGTATGATCATACAGATCAACTTTCGGTTTATTTTATTAATGAAAATGAACAGTGGCTCTTGAAGTTATGTAATTTCTGATTCAGTGCCCTCTTTAGTTGCTTCAATGGGATTTGATCCCCTAACATCTTAAACTTATTAAGGTACCTTACCACATTGCTTAAAAAACTAAATAATAGATAAGTTTTAGTTCATAGAAAGAAAGGTAACTTTATCACTAACTTATGATAATAATTATATAATGAACTAAAATATTAATAATAAAAGTAAACAGTTTTTAACTTTTGTTATATATATATATATATATATATATATATATATATATATATATATATATATATATATATATATATATATATATATATATATATATATATATGGATTACTGTAGGTGAGCCGCTACGTGAGCTAGCGGTTAAAGTATAACGATCCTATGATTTTTCTTCAATATTTTTTACAATTGTTATCTCTACCTTTTTAACTTTTTTCGAAGTAAATTTCATAAAGTTTGAATTTCATTTATCGTTTCATCAAGTGCATACAAAATATTATATTCATTGAAAACCATTAATTTTGTGTTAACTTGATGGAGGACCAAATCAAAACTAAAACCTAAGAAATTGGGTGTGAATGAACCGTAGAGGGTGGATATCATAATCCAAAAGAATTTTTTTTTAAAAAAGATTATTAGAGATAGTGGAAATGAACTGCAGCTCAGGTAACTTGCGTGAGCTGTCAACTCATATATATATATATATATATATATATATATATATATATATATATATATATATATATATAGAAAGAGAAAGGACTAATGACTTCAGATATATTGTATTATTTTTGTAGCACCCTACAACACCTCTAATTTCTAGTTGATTATATATAATAAGTCTATCTCACATTTTATAGCTCCATTTTGAATTCTGACTCTAAGATAATCATTTTTTCTATTTATCTTATTTAGGATATTTTTTGAGATTTTTTTTTTTAAAAGATGAGATAGTACTGTAATGCGCTACTATCCATTGGCATATAACAGAGTTGTTTGGGATCGCATGGCAACACAGCGAGTGTTACAATCAATTACAAAGAAAATAAACATAATATAGCAAATCATGCAACAATTAAAATTTTCTTAAATAAACAATCGTTATAAAAATTCATATCTAATATAGTCTCACAGAATATCTCAATAAAACTAAGCTTAGAAACTAACTAATCAAGTCTCAAGAAAAATATGTTTTTTCAGTTTCCAATAAATATCAAATCTACTAATTCAAAAAATCAATGTATACATTATCTAATCATTCAAATACTCCAAATCTTACACTATAACTAATTCATCAATCTCTATATCTTGTCTGGTCTTGCACAATCATTCATTAGTAAAATGACCAATAAATAATAATTTAAGGAAATAAATCATATTAATGGATAATAATGAATACAATAAAAACCAACAATAATATAGTAATTATTTTATATCTATATGTCCATCTTATTTAGTTAAATCCATTAGTCACTTTTATTATGGTAGTTTGAAATCCGTTTTAAGTATACATGCTAGCATTTCTGAGTGTATTTTCATTCACCATGAGAAAACAGGTCGATCAATAGTCACCATAGCCTATCCCATTTTAGTTTATTAGTAATGTCAATATAACCTATCTCATCTAAATTCAATGGCAATTAGTCAACAACTGAGAATTCAATAGTTCAATCACAAACAGAATATTAAATATTACAACCTAGCTTTTCCTCTAGTAACCCATGCATTCAATCAATTTTAATTATATTGATGATATTTCAATTAACCCTTTTAAATGAATAAAGTAAATATAATTTTTGATGGAGGCAAGCACAATTACATTATGATGCACCTAATATGGTATGAGAGCTGATTATTGACTTGATTTATTATTTTTTGAAGCTTCTCTAATTAGCATGCAGCTAAATGCAATCTGGAATTCTTTGTGGCCACTCAATTTCTCATAAAAAAAAAAAATCTGAGAGAACAGATATCCATGAATAGCACTCATGTAATTTGTAAAGAGTTATTTGTTTATATTAATAAAATATATTAGCTTTCAAAAATAAATTATTTCTATCGAAGAAAATAAATATGAATGTTGATCATGCTCATATCTGATTCTCATGGTATCCTATTACAACCCCAACCTACGGAGAGTATGGATTGGAATTAATAGACCATATGAAGGGTGTTATAAAATAATCAGAACAAATCAATCTCTTTATTATAAATCAAGGGATGCATATATTTATAAATAAACCCAAATAAAAGATAGTTTTCTAATCTGACACTCCCTCTCAAGTTGGAGTATAAATATCAATTATATCCAACTTGTTCCACAGATTAGAACATATTATCTCCCTCTTCAATATCACAGATTAACTTGAGGTGGATGAGCAGCAACAATAGCAGTAGCAATAGTAGTGAATGACTTGAATCATTATAGCACATCTATCATCACCATAGTAGGTTTTTATCCTACCAAAAGTGATAAGTAGCAGTAAATAAATTTGTTTCTTATAAGCAGTAGTAGTAGCAGCAGCAAATATAGTAGTCAACAGATAAACTTATTTTTTAAAAGCAACAGTAGACAGCATATAAATTTCTTTTTTAGAAGCAGTAGTAGAAAGCAGAGAAACTTCTTTCTTAAAAGCAGCAACGAATAAATTTCTTTTTTAGAAGCAATAATAAGCAGCAAATAAACTTTTTTCTTAGAAACAGTAATAGGAAGCAGATAAACTTATTTTTTAGAATCAATAGTAGTTAGCAGATAAATTGCTTTCTTAGAAGCAGCAGTAGGTAACATAGAGACTTCTTTTTTAAAAGTTATAGTAGGCAAAAAAAGGAGTAAAGGATTGTATCAAGTCATGATACACCTTTGTAGTTGAGGAGGGACTAGTCAGAGTCCCTGTAATCACAAGTAGAGAAGAAACAGAAACTGAAGCAGATACAAAATCGAATTGGGATTGCAATTATGAAATCGAAGTCACAATTAGAGTCAGTATCGAATTGGTGATAAGATTGCAGTGTCAGAATCGGCCATCGATTATGATAGTTGAGATTGAGAGCTGAGATTTATTTCATAATATGCTCTAATACTATATTATGAAATAATCAGAATCAATCAATCGTTTCATTGTAAGTCAAGTATATATATTTATAGGTGTCTCAATACCATATAAATAATCCAACAGATGATATGGGAGTAAACCCAAAAATAAACCAAAATAGAAGATAATTTTCTAATCTAACAAAGACTAATGACTTCTTCACATATTATATATAGGACACCTCCTAACAAAGTTGGCATGCCCAACACATCCAACGCACAAATATGTAAACCATTATTTACCTTAAAAATTATATGTAAGATAGAATATGTTGTGCCCCTTCCAACAAAAGCAAAGTATTTGAATACTTTAGCTAAAATCAGGTTTTTTTTTTTTTTTTTTTTTTCTTCATATATGAAGAAAACTTTTTGTTCAACCTGGAATCAATAATCTGTAGTTTGATGTAATTCAAACTATAAAAAAAACATTTTCTCATCGTAAAACGAAGAGATGGCTCTTGTTTATCTGTTTTTTTGTTCATTGACAATGACCACTAGTTCTCATATTTTTCACCGATCACTAGATTTCTGACCGATCAGTACATTTGTATGACTGATTTCTTTAAAATTGTAAGCCATGTAGTTAAACAAGTACTTTGTTAAATATTAGTCCTATATTTCATTTTATTTCTCCAGTTTCAACTAAATTCCAAGTAATGCATTCTAGCATTGCTATATAACTGATCTTTAATTATCAGCAAGCGTGGATGGTACATCTTACATTTCGAAACGATAATGTAATGTACACACATATACACATATTCCTGCATCAGAGTTCACACACACACATATACACATATTTATATATCCACATACATCCATATACATACAAACATACACATATATACATATATACATGTATGTATGTACATATATATGTATTGTATGTATGTATACATATATGTATCTGTGTGTGTAATATATATAGAGCGAATAATGGAAATAAGCTGATAACTCACGCAAATTATCTGAGCTGTAGTTCACTATCTCTAATAATTTTTTTTTAAAAAAATAAATTCTTGTGGATTATGATATTGACCCCATAGGGTTCTCATTGTATGCCCGAATTTGGGGAATTCCCTTTCATTACTATTTGCCAAGACTTATAGCAAATAAAAGAAAATTACAACTTTTAGTTAGGATTATAGGGGTAGGGAAAAGAGATAACTTTGTCTCTTTTTAATTTTTGTGGGATCTTTGGCAGCGGTGGAAGTTCGTTACTATCTTCCATTAACGATCCGAAAGTCATGTCAACTAATTTCTCTGGCACCAAGTTCTAGCCAGAGGAGAGGAGGAACTCTTGAAGTACGGTAACTTTTGCTTCTCAAATTCTTTGTTGCTGGATATCTGGATCCCTTCTGTTTTGGATCTCTCTCGCCGGAAGAGAAGAAACATAACTCCGCTCTCTAAATTTTTCCATATCCCTACATCTCTGATTTTCCTTTTAGTCTCTGTAGAATTTCTCCCTTTTCCTCCTTTCTTTCTACTGAGAAAGAGGGCTATTTTATAGCCTTTGGGATGTATGTGTTCTTCAAATTTCTTTGTAATCAGATATTAAATGTGGTAATGATCTCTCAGATCGTTATAACCAAATCCTGTACATGAAACAGAGCGCATGAACTTGCGGTGCATGCAGCGTGGGAGCCTAGGAACTAGGCGAGTGCGAGAACTAGGTACGTGCTCCCTTGGGTGCTAGACGCACTGTCCCACTGGGTGTTGGGCGTGCGTGCACACCCTTGGGTGCTGGGCGCTCGCGCCCCCTGGGTGCTGGGGCGCACGTGCCCGCTAGGGACTAGGCACGCGTGCCCCCTGGAGACTGGGCGCGCGCACCTGGGGACTGGGTGCGCGCCCTTGGAACTGGGCACACACGTCGGGAACTTGGGGAGTGCGCCTGGGCCTGGGTGTGTTACCTGCTCTTACGCGCATGGCTAGGTCTGGGCATGCACGTCTACTCCACAATGCTCTCCTGGGCACATGCTCCATGGTGCATGCACTCAAATGTGCACTCTCTTTTCACGGTGGTATCGTCGACATGTGCGGGGCCCTCAGCGGGAGGCACGAATCTGTGCCACTTGCCGTTTAAGCACACGTTTGGTGATGGATGCATTAATTCAAAAACTCGATATGAATAATTTACTGGAAGTGCACAGTATTGGTTGTAGCGCAAATAGGTCGTTCCTACGAGAATCTAAGACGTTTTGCATTCTAACGTCTCCTATTGTTCTACCGAGCTAACTATGGGTTCTATGAAGAAGATGAAAATCAACAACCCTAAACCCTAAGTATAGGCTATCAAGAAATTTAACTCATGTATAACCTATCAAAGCATTAATCTACGAGTTGTTATATTTTAATATTTTCATAAAAGAATCATGTCTTTATTATTTTATTTTAGAAAAAAGACAATAAGAAGCAATTACATGAGTTTCATTTACATCCTAGAGCTAAATTAAGTTAGCTACTCATGCTAATAAGATTATATTCTTATGGTTAGAAAGCATTAAAAATCTTGTTTTAATATGAAACCTATTAAAGATCTACACTAAAAAGTAATTATATCTATATGAAAAGTAAATAAAAGATTTCTCCTCACTAGAAAGCAATGAACAACAGTAGAATTACCTCTGGAGTTTGGTATGGTAGGCGTAACCCCTTCAGCAAAATCCTAATTTTTATTCAATTAAAAATGCATCATAAATTATATGAAACCTTAACTTACAAGGATACGACCAATATGTAGGCCTCGGAGTACCAAACCCTAATTATATTACAAATGAATAGCTACAAAATTACAATGAAGCCCTCAGAAAAATTCCAGCTATAGCTTCACAAGTTTTGCCGCCAGATAGTGACATTGATTGCCAAATAGCGGTGTTTTTAATTTTACGAAAAGAATCCTACTCCTTGTATGAGTTAGCAGAAGCAAATTCAGTGCAAGTGGGGCCCAAAGTACTGCCAAATGGCGACAAAAATTAAGAATTTGCCCCTCTGTTTTGAAGCACTGAGGTATCTAGCTTCACTCTTCTCTTTTTCATGACTGTATTCACTTTTATGTTCTGTAGCTTTGTGTTCTTATAGCTTTATTCTCTTTTTAGCTCTTCTTGAATTTGGTTTCCTAATCTGTCTTTGATTTTATATCATTTCTTTGTAAGAATAGGTTTTACCTGACAAACACACTAAAAAATACCCAAGTAATATTATTTATATACAAAAATAGACAATATGAGGATTATAAATATGCAATGTATGATACTCATCACACGCCCATTTGGATGTGCATGCATAGTTAATTTAGCCTCCCTGCCGCTTCTTTTTGGGTTGGGCTATCTTTATCGTTTCTATAACATTTCCTAGAAGGTGCACACTCCTATTCGCGTGCCACGGATGCGTGCGCCTGAGAGGCACTCGTGCCGGAGATGTGCAAGCACTCTTTGACATGGGATGTGCTCGTGAAGGAGGCACGCTTTGCATCGACCTAAGAGGCGTGCTCCACGGTGCACGTTCCTAGGTGCACTTCTTGGTTACGCACGCCTGGGTGGTGCACACTTGCTGGGGATGTGCACACTCTTGGGCATGGGATGCACTCATCTGGAGAGCATACACTCCACGATGTCTAGGGGCATGCTCTTCTGCTCAAGCCTCTAGTTGTGCTTCTGGGTTATGCGCTTGGAAGGCACGTTCTTGTTGAGGACGCGCACTCCTAGGCTTGGGGTACGCTCGTATGGAAGGCGCATGCTCCTCGATGCATGCTCCGCGGTGCCCAGCAGCATGCTCCTCGGCATGTGCCCCTAGTCGCGCTTCTAGGTTGTGCATGCCTGGGAGGCACTCTTGCCGAGGATGCGCGCACTCTTCGATGCATTCTTTGCGGTGCCCACACTCTTGCTCCTTGGCATGCACCTCTAATTGCACTTCTGGATTGTGCGTGCCTGGGCGGCGCTTGCTTGCTATGGATATGTGCGCTCCTGGGCATGGGATGTGCTCGTTTAGAGGGTGCACGCTCTTTAATATGCGCTTCACAGCGCCTAGATGCATGCTCTTTGGTGCGCGTCTCTAGTTATGCTTCTGGCTTATGCTCACCTGGGCAGTGCGCATTTGCGCTATTTTTTTTAGTGAATTATTTTATTTTTTTTAGTGCCTATAGAACCCCCTGCAAAGTTTTTAAAATTTCGTCGTTGATTTGTAATGAATTTCGAAATACTTTTGGTCTCTTTTGATTTTAACTCTATAGTCTCCAATATTATTGAGATTTTCATGGTGTAATGTAAACCATCTTTTGAAGTAGCTGCATTCTTGATCCTTTAGCTCATACTGATGTACTGTTGAATCATGTAGAGAACATTCAATATGTCTTGAGTTCTTGAGTCCCACAGTTTTGAATGTTGACTCGAGATTTGCTCATAAGGTAAGGTTATAGCTTAGTTTCAGCTCTTTTCTTATTATACAAGTACACAATCTTGTATTCATCACTATTGTTTGGTATCTTTAAGATCCCCTGCTAATTTTTTGTTTTATTAACCATCTTTCAAAATTACCATCTTCTAGCTATTTGATTGTTGCAGGTGTACTATTGAACCTTTATGGAACTTGTCAAATTTTATGCACAACTTTTCTTGATCTTTATGGGTATACTGTTGAACCTATTCGAAATATCAAAGAATGCTTGTAAGGATTTTTTCTTGATATTGACCATTGTACTTATGGTGTCCAGTCAGACTTCAATTTATAGTTTTGATTTCAGAAAAGTTGTTGTCTACATCCAAAAACATTATGGTGCTTGTTCAGAGGCTAAAAGCATGACAGATAAAGGGCTAAATTTGATGGACAGAGATAATTGTTAACGTATCTCATGGGTGAGGACTCAAACTATTCAGATGTATTACTAGTAGAAAACTTAGTATTCTTGAGTAATTATTTTCCACTAAAAAATTTTAGTCGAGAATATTGTACAATTTAGAGAGAAAATATTAGTCATTAAAATTCTCTCAAGAGTATAATATTCTTGAGAGATTTTAAACAATTCTGAGAGAAGCATAATTAATCTTGACCAGAACATTTGGATAGGCAAGATTGTTTTGAGTTAATCTAGATAATATTCTTATCATAATTATATCTAATTTTGATTTAATTTGTTGGATGATTGTGATTGTATTGAATTAAAGTTAATTTGATGAACAAAATTTAGAAAAAAATTATAAATCGGAAAATCTTTTATCTACCAACCTTTTTTCTGTTATGGGCATAGTTTCTAATTGATCTTATCATGATACTTTTCATCTCAATCTCAACTATAAAATTCTTGTTATTATGCCATCATCTCAATCTCAACACTGATTTTTTCGCCTACATGAGAACTCTTTGTGGAGGAAGCCCCTCCCACCCAACGTTGAGGAATATGTTGTCTCAGATCCAATCAAAAATCCGAATGAGAAAAAATGCCAACCCTGTATTCAGGCACGTGTCAATACTTTAATTTGAGCTGAAAATTTAAGGTCATGATCATTGGTTGTGTTTTAAGATTAGACAAAGAATTTTGATCAAGTGATATAAATGTTTTGTAAAAATCAGATTTTCTTTTAAAATTGTTCTTCTGCAAATTTCTGAATTTTGTATATTTTTAATTGGAATTATATTTAGTAAGTTGAATTTTTTTCCTTCTATATCAATTGTTGGCAGAAATGCTAAAAGCTCCAGCCTGATATATTTTTAATGTTATCATTTTATAAGAGGTTGAATTTTCAATCAATGTTAATACTGGTGAAACTGCCAAAAACTGCAGGTTTTAGGCTTTCAGCTCTTCTTTGTTTCTGTTATAATAAGTTTTTGCAGTTAAACTTACAATTACTTTCTTTGTAATTGAAACAAGTGATGTACTTGATTTTTTCTTGAATAAGGAAAACAAAAAAGAAATTATTTCTGCAAATTATCGAATAAGCTCATATGCTCAAAGTGGATCGAACGAAGTTAGCATCATTGGGGGAGCATTTAAAAATCCAAGCTTGAAAACAGGCAGTAAAGAATTAGGGATAAAAAGTTAGTGGAAAAATGATGGAATTTCTTTAAGGCCAATCGCAAAAGGTAAAATTGGTGGAGGAAGGTAGGGCAAATACCTTGGAAGAGGCAAATTTGGGTTTGAACCATAAATTTTTTTTTTTTTTTTTTTTGAACAATAAAGAGTTTGGTAATTTGGAGGTTGTTAGTGCAATCAAGAAGATCTCTAGCAAGAATGTAGTGAGTCATAATTTGATCCTTGATCTCATAGAGATTTCTGTAATGAAATCTATAATTTATTTTTTGATTGAAATGTTAATATGTGAGTACTCTTGTTTGTATTGAAATGCTTTATTGCTTTGTAAAAATTGTATAAACTTGCATTTTTGTCGTACTTAGGTATCAATAAGATGCTTCTGATATACAATTTGAAAATACCAAAATCTAAAAACATGATATGTGTGATTGAAATATTTTTCCGTTATTAATAGAACTCGTGAAGAAGATTACAATTATGAAAAATTCTTGATGGACCATCAATACAAATACAATTTGGGCATTAAAATTTATCAAAAAAATATATTTCTCAATAGTTTAGGGGTGAGCATTTTACCGACAAAACCGAAAGACCCGAAAAACCGACCCGACCCGAACCGATCGGGTCGGTTACTTCGGTTATCGGGTCGGATCGGTTCCAAAACCGAAGTTTTCAGCAGTTATCGGGTCAGTTTTCGGTGGCAAAATCTCCAACCGAAACCGACCGAAATAACCGAACTCCCTATCCCAACGTACCCGTTAACCCATTAATCTAATACCCGATTAACTACCTCTATCTAAATTTCTAATTATCGAGACTTCAATTCAGTCGATCCCTCGCCCAGTCGCCCGAGACTCTCTGCCCTAGCCCAAATCCCAAATCCCTAGCCCAGCCCTCGCCCGCCCCTCTGCCCCTCGCCCGAGTCCCCGGAGACCGATCGACGATCGCCACTCTCTCCGTCGCAGCGTCGCCCGAGAGAATCCAAATCCCAAATCCCTAGCCCTAGCCCTCGCCCCTCTGCCCTTGCCCGAATCCCCGAAGCCCGATCGGTGATCGCCGCTCTCTCCATCGCCTGAATCCTCCGGCTCCACCTTTGCTTCCGCCTCAAGTCCTCAACCTCAAGCTCTCTGCAGCTCCGAAGGTACGAATCTGTTGCTCGATTCGCTCCAGTCTCCTTTCTTGTTTGTGAAATATTAAGTTGGCTTAATCTGGAATAAAACCTACCGAAGAAGAAGGCATCAGATCTGGTAAAGTAAAAGTTAAGTGATAGTAACGACGAGAGAGTAGTATCTGCAGATTATTTCTAGTAGAAGTTACTCGAAATCTGACATGAGGCTTTACTCGAAATCTGACGGTAGTTTTGTGCTTGTGTGTTTAGCTTGAAGCTTGAAAATCTGTATATATAATATATCTCTTTATTGTATACCCTCCTTACTTGAAAATCTGTATATATAATATATCTCTTTGTTGAAAATCTGACAAGAGAATGATTAATGCAGTGTTAATGATTAATGCAGTGATTAATGATTAATACAGTGTTGAATCAAATACTTATGCAGTGTTTAGACTGTGTTGAATCAAATTAGAGTGTGTTGAATGATACTAATATAGTGTTTAGACTTGTTAATGATTAATGCAGTGTTGAATCAAATACTAATGCAGTGTTTAGACTGTGTTGATGATTTAGGTCATGGTTAATGATTAATGATTAATGATTAATCTTCTTGTGTTAATGATTATTGATTAATGATTAATGTTTCATGTGTTAATGATTAATGGTTAATAATTAATGATTAATGGTTAAATATTGGAATGATTTTTCTTTTATTATTTTATAGATGGCTGAAAGTCGTATTGGTCAGACAAACCCACATGAAAGTGTTAATGTAAATGAAGCAGCTACAAATCAAACCAGTGATGTTTCACCAACAGATCAAACTCCAACACAAATAAATACTAGCAATCCTGTTGGAACTGGAGCATTTAGAACAAAGAAAAGGAAGGCAGTATCTTCCAGGTCTGATGTGTGGGATCATTTTATTAAGTGGGATCAAGAAACTGATGATATGCGAGAAGAAGGAGATGAGCCTCTTGATGAGGACGAATGCCGATGCAGGTATTGTAGAAAAGTCTATAGCTGCAATACCAAGAAAAATGACACGTCGTCTCTTACGAATCATTCTAATAATTGTAAAGAAAATCCCCACAATAAGGAAACACGCCAAGCACAGTTAAGTTTCTAACCGAGTAGAGAGGATAGTAGGGTAGAAACTGTGACTACCTGGAAATATGATGAGAAGGCTATCAGAGTGACATTATCTAAAATGATAATTTTAGATGAATTGCCCTTCAAGTTTGTGGAAGGTATTGGCTTTAGGCTTTTTATGGCCATTGCATGTCCCAGATTCACGATCCCATCTAGGTGGACGAGAGAAAGAGACATCTATCAACTCTACCTAGACGAGAAGATTGCATTAAAAAAATATCTATCTGTGACATCCCACTATGTTTGTCTCACCACTGACACATGGACTTTTGTTCAAAAGATTAATTACATGTGCATTACTGTGCATTGGATTGCAAATGACTGGAATCTTCATAAGAGAATTCTCAATTTTTGTCCTATTACAAGCCACCGAGGTGAAGTTTTTGGAACCACTCTAGAGGCGTGTTTACATGAATGGGGAATTGAGCGAGTGTTGACAATTATTGTTGATAATACTAGCTCCAATGACAAAATGATTCAATACTTGAAGAGGAAAATTGTAAATTGGAATGCTAGGCATGGTACATTCTTAGGCGGTGAATTTCTTCACGTACGATGTGTTACACACATTATGAATCTTGTTGTGCAGGATGGTCTACGTGCAAATATTGAATCCATTTCAAGGGTTCGAAGTGCTATAAAGTATATGCAGCAATCACCTTCACGGTGGGCAAAATGGAAGAGCTGTGTTGAGAAAGAAAAAATAACAGTTGAGACAGGAATATGTTTGGATGTACAGACACGGTGGAACTCAACATACTTGATGTTACAGGCAGCTAAAAAGTGCCAATCTGCTTTCTACCAGTTTGAGCTAGAGGACTCTTTATTCAGACAAGAAGTTGGGGGTGATGATAGGAAGGGCATGCCAGATGAAGATGATTGGGATTGTATTGTCCGATTATGCCTGTTCTTGCAAACTTTTTATGACTTGACTTTGAGGGTGTCAGGAACTTTATATGTGACATCTAATATTTTTCTTCATTAGATCACAAATGTTGAAGGTGAGCTACATGAAACTATAATAGGTGATGATATCATTGCTTGTGAGATGGCTCATAGGATGAAGGAGAAGTATGATAAGTATTGGGGAAACTGTGAGAAGGTGAACTTGTTGATGTTTATATCGTTGATTTTTGACCCTCGATTCAAGTTAGACTTTGCACAGTATGTGATAGGAGAGATGTTCAGATCTCAAGGTGAGAACGACCGTGCAATGCCATCAAAATTGGAGAGAACTCACAGAGTTTTGTTCAATGAGTACAAAACTATACATGATAAGGAAAATGACATTAGAGATGATATACAACAAGTAAGACCATCACAATCTTCAACGACTCGGGACAGTAGTGCAGTAAAGAACTATCGCATGTTGGTTAAGTTCTATGCACAGAGTTCTTCTTCAATGTATGTCAAAACAACTCAAAGTGAATTTAATAAGTATTTGAATGAGGTCAAGGAGGTGCCAATTATCGGCGAGGACATGGCAACTTTTCCTATTCTAAATTTTTGGAAGGTTAATAGTGGAAGATTTTTAATATTATCAAGAATGGCTAGAGATGTGTTGGCGATTCCAATATCCATAGTTGCTTCGGAATCGGCGTTCAGCACGGGTGGGAGAGTTCTAGATCCATTTCGGTGCTCACTCTCGATCAAATCCGCCCAGTGTCTTATTTGTTCTCAGGATTGGCTTCGAGGACAATTGAGAGTTCCAATGGTCAGTATTGAAGAAGATATGTGTGACGTTGAGAAATTTGATCAAGGTAATAGTCTATTCATATCATTTATTATATTCACGATTTCTAATTCTAATTAGTTTTATTTCCTTCTAGAATTGGATGATAGGTCTACGGATTCGGTTATCACCAAGCTATGATGCCCTGTGTATATGTCGAAGGTGTGTATCTTTATTTTTTTTATAATGCACTCACACATAGCTCAGGCTCTCTACAGAGCACCTGAGCTCTGTGTGCACAGAGTGCACACAGAGCCTCAGTAGCTCTCTGCAGAGAGCCTCAGGAGCTCTGTGTGCACAGAGTGCACACAGAGCCTCAGTAGCTCTCTGCATAGAGCCTCAGGAGTTCTGTGTGCACAGAGTGCACACAAAGCCTCAGTAGCTCTCTGCAGAGAGCCTGAGCTCTGTTTGCATAGAGACCACCTGTGCTCTTTTTACAGTTCATTTACTAACTAATTTATTTTTTTCATGTTAAGCAGATTGGTACAACTTCAAGTTTTCAGTGCAGCTTGGGATCATGGGACTCTAGACTTTGGAGCACTTATTTTAGTCCCTTTGTAATTAATTTGGAAAATAATATGTTAATTTTGTGATCATGTTATATTATTTAAATTGCTAGTTTATTTCTGTTTGTAATTTGTAAGTTGTTTGTAACTTGTGTGATGCTACTTGTTTGTAACTTGGAACTTGTAACTTGCTAGTTAGTGTTGGCAGTGAAAATTTCTAAGTAAATAGAGTTTTCCATAACAGAACGCGGAGCTAACTCTGTAGCTCTGCGTTTGGCTATATTAGCCACGCGTTTGAACAAAACGCGGAGCTATTCAATAGCTCCGCGTTAGTTTCGCGTTCTGGTTCTTTAGCTCTGCGTTTTGATGAGATTATCTCCGCGTGAGCAGATAACTGGAATCTCAAATTGATTGAGATTAAGATTTGGGCTTATCCAAATATCCAAATTAAATCCGATTAGAACTCTAAATCAAGAGATTTAAATCAAAACTAAGATATTTGATTAGAATTCTTGATGAATACAAATTCTATTTAGATAGAAACTCTCAAAATCATCCTAAGGCTATAAATACCCTCTTGGGGAAGCCCTAGAGGTCTTCTTTTTTTCTTTTCGGCATCTTGGAGAATTCAAGTTACGCATAGAGCCTTGAGTTCGTGAAAGACCAGAGAAGATCGTTTACAATCGGCCGCTATCTTCAAGAGAGAAGATTTTGACGTCAGATCGTCCAAAGGAACTATTATAGATCCCATCGCCACAGATCCCACAAATCATATTGTAAAAGAGAGCGATTGAGATATAAAATCCTCTCGTTTGTTCTTTTCTTTTCTTCTGTTGTAATTCGAGTTTATTCAATGGAAGGAAGGCGAAGAAATTCCGCTGCGAACAAACTGGCGACCACAGTGGGAGCCGTCTCTTTCACTGATGAAGAGATTGTGGCGCAATCGGATGTCGATATGATCGGATCCGACGTAGACATGCTGGTCGTTGAAATCAATCAGCAGAAGTATGAGGAGTACCTCTCCTCTGAATCAGGTAACCTAGACGAGACACGACACTATCGTCGCGTGCGCTCCAATACCCGAGCAACAGGTAAAAAGGTATCCACCGAGGAACGGGGATCCTTGGAGACTGCAGCCATAGAGCTGGTGTTCGGACAGAAAATCCTAGCAGAGGATGGTCCCTCTACTGCCGAAGAAGACCGAAGAAGACCGAAGAAGACCTGGGAACTGGATTGACCAGAACCCAACTCCGAAATAGAAACCGGAGAGCGAGGCGAAAAGCCCTCAAAGCCCGCCTTGGACGCGAGGCTAAAGAACGCGAGGCTATGGTCCCTCGCAAATTGGCTCGCGCTAATTGCGAGACCAGTCATTATCGCGTTAAACGCGAAGCCACAACTTGCGTTAATCGCAAGGAAAAGTCAGCGTGTGATTTTCCGCGCGAGGCTATTACTGAGCCTAGCGAGAAACGCGAAGCCAGTAAGATTTGCGCTAGTCGCAAAATTTCTGACACTCGCTAGAAACGCGAGTATAAAATCTCCTTAAATCCAGCATGTGATTTTCCACGCGAGGCTACTACTGGGCTTAGTGATAAACGCGAAGCCAGTAGTACTTGCGAGAAATGCAAGACTTTTGATACTCGTGAGGAACGCGAGGATAAAATCTCTTTAAAGCTAGCATGTGATTTTCCATGCGAGGCTACTACTGCGCTTAGCGATAAATGCGAAGCCAGTAGTACTTGCGAGAAACGCAAGATTTTTAATGCTCGCGAGGATAAAAATTCCTTACAGCCAGCGTGTGATTCTCCACGCGAGGCTAATACTGAGCTTAGCGAGAAACGCAAAGCCAGTAGTACTTGCGAGAAACGCAAGATGCCTCACCTCCGCGTAAATCACGAAGATGATTGGCAGATTGTTGTTAATCGTAAAAATCGCGCTAGACGCGAAGTTGTGACTTGTGTTAATCGCAAGAATAAGCCAGCGCGCAAGAATTTTCTTCCACGTGGGGCTAAAAATCCAGAAGAGAAACTTCTGAAGAAACGCCAAGCCAGCGTAAAACGCGAGGCTAGCGTAGCAAAACGCGCGGCTAATTTTCAGCCCTGCGCTCCAAAATGCGAAGCTATCTTTCAGCTCCGCGTAGATCAACCTGAATATAAAATTAGAGCTGATCGTCACACTAATGGATCAGAACTGGACTCCAATAATCTCAAGAAGCTTCAGTGGGCTTCTGGACCCTCTCGGCAGCTGAGTGGACCCTACAACTCCATGACTAAAGTCACCGACCTCAGGGAGTACTTAACCAAGAAGAGAAGTATAGAACAAGTTCAATCTGAATCTTCTTGTCATTGTCAACAACTTATGACAGCGGTATCCGTTATAGTAGATAATTGTTGCTGCAATAAGAACAGGGTATCGGTGTTTGATCGATTAACCGAGTAGGACAAAAACCTTACTAAGAAAACGAAAGCTACTCCCCGAAAAGAATAGAGAATTGTAACCTCCAATATGGTCGGAAAGGAGAAGAAGGTTGTAGAGACGTATAATGATTCGGAATCAAGTGATGAGGAACCCCATCACAACACCCGACTTAAGTCAGGAGCTGTCCCGCCTCGAAACTATAAGAAACTTGCAAAATGTTCTTATGACGACAACAGCGATAACTCGGCTATAGCTTCACCTCGGTCCTCTGCATCATCTCGGCTACAGAGATCAGCATCACACATGGCGGATAAATCTGATGACATCGATCAAAGATTTGAAGCCCAAGAAAAGATGATTCGGGAGCAACAAAAGACAATTGAAGATCTTAGAATGATGCTCTCGAAAGTAATCGAGAATACTCAGAAGATTGTTGAGGATAACGCTAAGAAAGAAAAAGAAACCTTGTTCAACAAACTGAACGAGGAAGATAAAGAAGAAAAAGCCCACTCAACACACGAGGACGAGGACAAGCATTCTTTTCATGATCCACATAAAGAGAAAATTGAGAAATTGCAAAGTCAACTCGAAGCGCTAATGCATAAAAAGGAGTTGAAAGAATCAGGGGTTTCAAGACCATATCCACCTGAATGGGATATGGAACCATACCCTCAGAAATATAAACCGCTCAAACTGGAGCCATATGACGGGAAGGGGTCTCCCAGTCAACACATTTATTATTTCTTGTCCCAAGCAGGACATTTGATGGGCAATGACCCAATAATGACCAAGGTATTCACGAGTACCTTGCGAGGGCCTGCCTTTATTTGGTTTATGCAGCTGCCCCCAGGTACTATTAATACCTGGTTTGATGTGGAGAAACTATTTCTCTCACGTTTCTTTAAGGATGATACCGAAATTACGGTTCATTCCCTCCTTGCGACTAAACAAGGGGAACAAGAAATAGTAAAAGACTTCATAGAAAGGTTCCGGGAGAAGTCCGTGCATTACAAACACGGAATGGTCCAGGAAACTCTAGTCGAGACGTGTCAACATAATCTTAAGACTAATGTGCTCCTAAAAATGGGGGTCGTAGAGTCTAAGATATGGAGGGATTTGCTCAAACAGGGAGAGCAAGCCGAAGATTTGATTCGTCGAGTTGAAGAGACTCGTGGATCAAGAAGCACTGGAAGTAGCAGGCCATACGCCTAAAATAACAATAAAAATAAGGGTAAAGCGGCAATGGCATCAGAGGCAGCTCCACAAAAGATAAATCCTCCGAGCCCAAAACCCCAAAATCAAATGGGCACAAGGCAAAATAGGCATCAACAGGAGAGGACCTATACTTTTAAGGCGGAACAGACGCCTACACTCTTCCACCTGCTCCTAAGGAAGGGAATGTTGAAACTTCCGGAGAATAGGAAGCCGGAGGATGCTGGTAAAACCAACGATCCCAACTATTGCCTCTATCACCAGAATGTTGGACACCCTACTAGGGATTGTTACCCTCTAAAGAACAGAATCTAAGCACTGATAGAGGCTGGAGTTCTGACGCTTAAAGAGGAACAAAAGAAAGTCACGGCCAATATGGCAACCATAGTGGTTGGAACCCATGAGGTCCCCGCAGGTGTAACCCCAATTCCAAAGGGGAAGTTGGTTACGAAAAACTATGACCCGCACAATAAGGCTCAAGAAGGACTTGTCTCCATAACAACCCAAAAGGGGGAAGTTATGTGGGTCCACCCTGATTTACTACAGGATGAACAGTGGACTACCATAGGGGGTCAAATGAAAAAGCGGACTGTTAATGCCATTTCCGCAGAGATAAAGGAAGAATATATAGCTTCGGGAGCCTTCACAGATTCTGAAGAAGAGCCCGAAACAATGGCCACTCATCAAGATAGGGTGGGCCCTTCCAATACTCGGTCTGGCAAACCATACCTCAAGGATTACACCAGAGTAGACCCGAAGAACATATACGGGGAACTCGCGAAGCCCACAAAACAAAAGGGACTTCGTTTCCAGAAGAATCCTGTTAGAAATGAAGAAGCCAAGGAGACTACCTTCAAATTTGATATAATAGCTCAGCTGGCTAATATTCCAGCACGAGTAACGCTTTACGAATTGTTGAGATTACCAAAATCAACACGTGAAGTATTAAGAGAGACCCTAGCAGACTCTGAGTCATTCTTAGCTCGGATCGTCGAGCCGGCCAATAAGGAACAGGACTCTTGCCCCAGCTGTCATCAAGTAAGGAGGCAGGTCCCACAAATTACCTTCTCTCCGGAGGACATGCAGGTAAAGAATGTAAAGCATAATAGGCCTTTATATTTCACCGGATATATCGAATCCACCAAGGTGGAACACATTCAAATCGATCCGGAGTCTGCACTAAGCGTTATTCCCAGAAGGCTAATGCAACTATTGGGAATATCTCCTCATCGTTTGACGCCTACAAATACTACTATCTACGGATTCAATGCTAATAACAGCTGTTCTCTTGGCAAAATCCGACTCCGGTGCCAAATTGGAGATTTAAGGACGGAGGTCACATGCTACGTTATAGACGCAGATACGTCTTATAACATTTTGTTAGGACGACCTTGGATCCATGCATATATGATAGTCCCGTCGACTCTCCACCAGTGTATGAAATACTGTGATGAACAGGGAGAAGTCCGAACACTAGTTACAGATAGGCAACCATTCAAGGGACTAGAGAATTACTTCACGGACGCCAGGCTCTACAAACCAGTCCATGAGATCCCGTGCGACAATCGCAATAAGCTTTAGAAGCCCGATGACAGTGGCAACGAAGCCGACACGGAGTACGAGTCTCCCGAAGATAACGATGGGGGTGATTATGAAATCAGCCCTCACTTAGATTTTAATTTGAATTTTGATAATAATGTAGCTGATATAGTAGAGAGTGAGTGGGTTATCAATGAAAACATAAAGTTAGTCTACGAGCATACTGTAGCTACTGAGTCTGAACCCTCTTGTACTTCCACTGAAGTGGATGGCCTGTCTGAACTTGAAGTTCTGGTGGCATACCATTTGCCCCTCAGGTCATCCCTCCTCTCTCAATCAAAAATAACTAAGGGACAAGGTCACTTCTTTGAGGTGCCTCCTCGACAGGGGTCCCAAAAGCCGATCATGTTCGGCAAAGTAATTACGTCGCCTCGACAAAGACAAAGCAGTGAAAGTGATGAACAAACATCACCTCAATTTCACTTATATGAATAGAAATCCCGGCAAATGATGGAGAAAATGGGTTATAATTTTACCCCGAAACCGGGATTAAACTTTGGAAAAGGGCGACGGAATCTCATACCCTCATTTAGACCGAGAGGAAAGAGCCCAGATTATTATCAAAAGACTCGCAGGGGGTTGGGCTATGTATCTACCCCTCCCTCACCACCATGCCAATATGAGGAAAGTTCTTTGGCCGATGATGATTTATCCCCACTAGATCATGACTCGGATCAAAGTACCGGCGCCTGGTTTCAATTCTTGACAGCCAATATGGGTGCCGCATCAGAAAGCGACGAGAAACCAATTGATGTTCAAGATAATTCCTGGGCTAAGCATATGGATACTCTCTGGGATGTCCACTTTGAACAGCGTGACCCGCCCACAGAAGACAAATTGGTGCAAGTTAATATGGGAACGGAAGAAAACCCGAAACTCATCTTCATAAGCGACACGCTAACTCCCTTCAAAAAAGAGGAACTTATATCTCTTATCAAAAAGTATATAGACGTGTTCGCATGGAGTTATGAAGACATGCCCGGGCTTGACCCTCAAATTGCCATGCACTGGTTAAATATTAAAGAGGATGCCAAGCCAGTTAAACAACAGCAAAGGCGTTTTCGACCGGAATTGATGGAGACAATAGTTGCTGAGGTCAATAAGCTTATAAAATCCGGATTCATCCGTGAAGAACAACATCTTGATTGGGTAGCTAACATAGTGCCGGTTCGTAAGAAGAACGGCAAAATCCGGATATGCATCGACTTTAGAGATCTGAATGCTGCATGTCCTAAAGATGAATTTCCGCTCCCCATCACCGATGTGATGATTGATAATACTTGCGGTTATGAGAGGATGTCCTTTATGGATGGCTTCTCAGACTATAACCAGATTAAAATGCACCCAGATGATAAAAAGCACACGGCTTTCAGAATGCCGCTGGGGTATACTGTTATACGGTGATGCCTTTCGGATTGAAGAACGCCGGTGCCACCTACCAACGTGCAATGAGCGTCATATTCAAAGAACACCTGCGCAAACAGTGGAGTGTTATGTGGATGACTTAGCGGTCAAAAGGAAGAACAAAGAAAATCATCTGCATGACTTAAGAACGGTCTTCGATCTTATGCGAAAACATCATCTGAAGATGAATCCTGCCAAGTCTTTCATGGGGGTACGTAGCGGAAAGTTCCTTGGGTTTATAATCACTTCAGAAGGAATTTTCCTAGATCCGGAGAAAGTAAAAGCGATTAGTGAAATGCCACCACCCGCAATCTTAAGAAATTAAGGGGGTTACAAGGAAACTTAGCCTATATCCGGGGCTTCATCTCCAATTTATCAGGGCGATGCCAGTCGTTCTCTAGACTCATGAAAAAGGGAGTTTCTGTCATATGGGATGAGGCATGTCAATAGGCGTTTGACGATCTCGAATATCTCACTAAACCTCCTGTTCTTATGGCACCGGTTCCTGGGCACCCATTCCTTATATATGTAAGGGCCATGGATGATGCTTTAGGATCGTTACTTGCTCAATATAATGAGCATGACCATGAATATGCTCTTTATTATTAAGCAGGACAATGATCGGGGCCGAGCGTCGGTATATCCCGATTGAAAAAGAATGTTTAGCCCTAGTGTTTGTCGTTCAGAAAATGCGACACTATCTTTCAGGGCAAACAATTCATGTCATATCTCGGGTTAACCCCTTGAAAATCCTGATGACAAAATCGGGATCCTTAAACGGCCGATTGGCGAAATAGGAATTATTGCTATCGCCATATGATATACACTTCGTCCCTCAAAAAGCCATGAAGGGACAGGCGATTGCCGATTTCCTTACAGACCATCCAATTTGGTCCAATTCCAGACAGACGTCAGAGGTCAACATAGTTAGTAAAGAACAACCATGGCAAATATTCTTTGATGGTGCTGCCAGACGATCTGCTGCTGGAGTGGGGGTTGTGCTAATATCCCCACATAAACATATATTGCCTAATGGTTACTCATTAACAGAACCGTGCATGAATAATGTGGCGGAATACAACGCGCTCATTATCGGCTTAAAAATGGCTCTGCAACTGGGGGTGAACTATCTAGAGGCATATGGAGACTCTAAGCTCATCGTCAACCAGATGACGGGTGAGTATGAAGTCAGACATGAAGCCCTCATTCCCTATCATCAGCTAGCCATTGAGCTAGCAGGATATTTTGAACAATTTTATATATATTATATATCTCGGAATGAGAACGTCTATGCAGATGCTCTTGCTGCGTTAGCTGCAACGTTGGCGATCCCGCCGGGTGAAGCTAAAAGCATCACTATTGGTAGCAGAGAACTCCATCCAGATACGGTATTTCAAGCCAAAGAGGTGTGCCAGACAGGCTTAATTCTGGAACCTCGAGATTGGCAATTTCCATTTATAGATTACACCCTATATGGGATACTCCCAGAGGATCCAAAGAAAGCCGCCTCGGTAAAGAGGAAGGCCCCGAAATTCTACTTTGATCGTACACTTCAAACTTTATATAGAAAGTCAAGTGATGGTCTGCTGCTACGTTGCATATCAAAAGCAGAAGCAGATGAACTGCTAAGGGAAACACATGATGGAGTGTGTGGAGCTCATCAGCCCGGTCCAAAACTCGGAGACCGCATAAGAAGGCTGGGATACTACTGGCCGAAGATGATTACAGAGGCAATGGCATACGCTAAACGGTGTCATGCATGCCAAGTACATGCCAATTTTATTCATCAGCCCCCAGAATACTTGCACAATACCGTTGCTAGTTGGCCATTTGAGGCATGGGGAATGGATATTGTGGGGCCAATAACTCCCCCGTCATCCAGAGGACATCAGTTTATTCTTGCAATAACCGATTATTTTTCAAGATAGGCCGAAGCCGTGCCCATGAAAAAGGTGAAAACGACAGATGTGATTAAGTTCATTAAGCATCATGTCATTTACCGTTTTGGCGTCCCCCGAAGGATCATCCATGATAATGGACCGCAATTCATCAGCCAAGGGTTCTCAAAATTCTGTGATAAGTTCAGAATCAAAAATATTGCTTGAACGCCATATAACCCCGCGGTTAATGGGTTAGCCGAAGCTTTCAACAAGACAATCATTAAACTCCTTCGGAAGTTTGTCTCTTCCAACAAACGAGGCTGGGATGAAAAGCTAGGAGAGTATTTGTGGGCTTATCGCACCACCGTTCGCACCCCGACAAAAGCTACCATGTTCTCCTTGGTTTATGGAAGTGAGGTCGTCTTGCCTCTTGAAATCCAGATACCATCATTAAGAGTGGCCTTAGCCACAAAGATGACGACAGAAGAGCGCCATCAACAAAAATTACAAGAACTAGAGGCATTGATGAAAAGCGTCTCAGGGCTCAACAACAAATTGAGTTGTATCAAGCCCGAATCTCATGAACGTTTAATAAGAGCGTTAAACCAAGGACTTTTAAATAAGGAGACTTGGTCATGCCTATTAAAAGGCTAATGATTCTAACCCACAAGACTAAGGGTAAATTTGAACCCAAGTGGGAAGGACCGTTTGTTGTGGAGACAGTATACTCTAGTGGAGCCTATCGCTTAATGAACCAAGATGGCGATAGGATGATGATGCCGATCAACGGTAAATTTCTAAAGAAATACTATGCCTAAACTAAACCAGAATGATGACAGAGTAACTGTCACATCTGGTGCAGATCACTAAGAGTATAACCATCCACTTGTTCAAGTTACGCAGACGAGCACTTGGACTTCTTTCTTAAAAACTAGGCATGCGCAATTAGGCGCCTCTGCCAAAATCTGGTGATCCTAACCCGATCATCTTGGTATGTGCAGTTCAAGTTACGCATGAGAGTCTTGAACCGCCTCCACTTGTTCAAGTTACGCAGATGAGCACTTGGACTTCTTTCTTAAACACTAGGCATGCTCAATTCGCGCCTCTGCCAAAATCTGGTGATCCTAACCCGATCATCTTGGTATGTGCAGTTCAAGTTACGCATAAGAGTCTTGAACCGCCTCCACTTGTTCAAGTTACGCAGATGAGCACTTGGACTTCTTTCTTAAAAATTAGGCATGCGCAATTAGGCGCATCTTGCAAAATTTGGTGATCCTAACCCGATCATTTTGGTATGTGCAGTTCAAGTTACGCATGAGAGTCTTGAATTGCCTCCACTTGTTCAAGTTACGCAGACGAGCACTTGGACTTCTTTCTTAAAAACTAGACATGCGCAATTCGCGCCTCTGCCAAAATCTGGTGATCCTAACCCGATCATCTTGGTATGTGCAGTTCAAGTTACGCATGAGAGTCTTGAACCGCCTCCACTTGTTCAAGTTACGCAGATGAGCACTTGGACTTCTTTCTTAAAAACTAGGCATGCACAATTCGCGCCTCTGCCAAAATCTGATGATTATGACACGATTATCTTGGCATGTGCAATTCAAGTTACGCAGATGAGCACTTAAACTTCCTCCACCAAACTAAGGCATGTGCAAATTAAGCACCTCTGTCTAAGTTAAATGATCCTTATCCAATCATTTCAGGTACTAATAGTCTAAGTTACGCAAATGAGCCTTGGATTGTTTTACCGAAACTATGAACCATCTATTTGTTGAGCAAGCAAAATTGTTGAAGCCAACAGATAAAGAGAAAAAGGAATCATCTTTATTCATGAAGCAAAAGATTACAGAAGAAGAAAGTTATAGCTCTCCCAAAAGCTTCAACTTATTCATCGACTCATCAATAACCCGACAACGAGTTTCCTCCATGGAGTGTTGAAATTCCCTGGTTCACATGCCAAAGATCTCCTCTGCAAATGTCAACTATGATCTGTTTAAAGTTCTTAGTGGATTATCTGAAGATGCTGCTACAAGAATTCTAATGAAGATGCACAAATTGAATTCGACATGCTACAAGCCCTAAATGATCATCTCTATCGCTTTGGAAAGCAACAGAGATTGTCATCTAACAGAAATGGTCCTCAAGAAAACTTAATGAGCTGCCGCAGAGTTCTTGTAACTCCTTCAAAAGTTTACTTTTTGGAGCCAGAGCTTGAAAGCTGCAACTATGTTGTAAAGCATATGCTTCTGGCTTCCTCAGAGTTACTTTTACTGATGAAGATTGGTAGAGCCACATGCACTCCTCTTCAAAAATGATCTGGTCCGAATTCTCCACTGCAAAAGGAGAATCAAGAGTTAGAGAAAAAATCGAAAAATCTTCTAAGTATAAAAACGCGGAGCTAAAAATAACTCCGCGCACTGCTGAGGAAATAGCCTCGCGTTGAAACGCGATTGCTAGTCAAAATAGCCTCGCGTTGAAACATGATTGCTAGTCAAAATAGCCTCACGTTAAAACGCAACTGCTAGTCAAAAATAGCCTTGTGTTGAAATGCGACTGCTAGTCAAAAATAGCCTCGCGTTGAAACGCGACTGCTAGTCAAAATAGCCCGGTGTTTTAAATGCGAGGATAACGTGATAACTTCGCGTAAGAAGAAGATCAGAGTTCTTCTCCGTCTTCTCCTTTCTTCTCAAGCCTTACTGTCGGAAAACGGCGATCTCGCCGGTTCAAAAATGGCTGGTCGGTTAGAACTAAGCCAAAACACTCCAAAATGGATCTAAGGAGTCTAAAAGTTGAGAATTTCTACCTCCGAATTGGTGCAGCATGGATTGGCTCGCCATTGTGGCCACTGCCTCGGCCGCCGCCTCCGCTGCTAACGCCGGCCGCCGATGATGAGGAGACGCGCGATGCCGTACTCTTCTTAGATGACATCCTAGTGATGAAAATCTATGAAAAATCGAATGAAGTTCGATCAATGACCGATCGTTCGCATGGGTCGCCCGGTTGCCGGAGCTCTAGACTCTTGGGTTCTTCGGATGAAATGAAGAAGAAGAAGAGCTTGAGGCTCTATTTAAAACGATCCGCCTCTTGGTATTCGGCGCGAAAGACAAAGCAAAAGTAATTACTGAGCTATTAACTGAGTAATTACTGAGCAATTAATGAGCAGTTACTCACTAAAACGTGAAGTTATTTAGCTCTGCGCAAGTGAACAAAACGCGAGATAAACTTGGTATTTTAACTCTGCGTTTAAAGATCCAAAGTATTTCAAAATTTGCTAAATTCTAAACCATTTTGAAAACTTTGGAGGGGGTTCTGTTGGCAGTAAAAATTTCTAAGTAAATAGAGTTTTCCACAACAGAACGCGGAGCTAACTCTGTAGCTCCGTGTTTGGCTATATTAGCCACGCGTTTGAACAAAACGCGGCGCTATTCAATAGCTCCGCGTTAGTTCCGCGTTCTGGTTCTTTAGCTCCGCGTTTTGATAAGATTATCTCCGCGTGAGCAGATAACCGAAATCTCAAATTGATTGAGATTAAGATTTGGCTTATCCAAATACCCAAATTAAATCCAATCAGAACTCTAAATCAAGAGATTTAAATCAAAACTAAGATATTTGATTGGAATCCTTGATGAGTACAAATTCTATTTAGATAGAAACTCTCAAAATCATCCTAAGGCTATAAATACCCTCTTGGGGAAGCCCTAGAGGTCTTCTTTTTTTCTTTTCGGCATCTTGGAGAATTCAAGTTACGCATAGAGCCTTGAGTCCGTGAAAGACCAGAGAAGATCGTCTACAGTCGGCCGCTATCTTCAAGAGAGAAGATTTCAACGTCAGATCGTCCAAAGGAACTACTATAGATCCCATCGCCACAGATCCCACAAATCATATTGTAAAAGAGAACGATTGAGATATAAAATCCTCTCGTTTGTTCTTTTCTTATTCTCTTCTATTGTAATTCGAGTTTATTCAATGGAAGGAAGGCGAAAAAAATTCCGCTGCGAACAGTTAGTCACTTAGTTGCTAGTTGCTATATTATTTTAGTTTTATTATGTTATTTTGTTTGCTACTTGTTTGTTTGAAAGTTTTAACTAGCTAGTTAGTTGCTAATTGCTAAATTATTTCTATTATTTTGCTCCAGGTATTACATGATTTGTTATATTTATTAATTTTAAACTGGGCCAAATTGTATTTTTTTTCTTGGTTTTTTTTTTAACTTGGCTGAAATGTTTTTTGTTAAATTAATTATGTTTTTGGGCCGAAGCCCATGAAAATCGAAACCAACCGAAAACCGACCGAAACCGAAGTTTCGGTTCGGATGTCAGTTAGCTGGAGACTTCGGTCGGTTCGGTTTCGATTTTCACTGTTCGGTTCGGTTTTCGGTGGCAATTTTTCTTGCCAAAGCCGAAACCGACCGACCGATGCTCTCCCCTACAATAGTTTATGGCTAATAATAGTTTAGACAAAAATGACCCCCCAGCCATGTGAATTCTTTTGAGAGTATTTTTTCTCTGACATTTGATATTCGACAGGAATTATTGTAAACATTAAAATTTTGTTGGAAGAGTTCTGACAGGAATATAATTCTCGATAGATAATATTTTGACTGGGATAGTAATTCTAGACCAATAAAATTGGTGGGGAAAATTCCATTTGGAATATAACTTTTCCTGACAGAATCTTGGTCACAAATTCAAGCATCGACAAGGTTTTTCCTAACTAACTTTTCTCGGCCAATGTTTGTCGAGAATACATATTCCTGATGATTTGCAAGTTTTCCCAATAGTAAATGTTGTCAGGATTAATCTTATTTTCTGTAGTGCATTGGATGTAATAGAAAGAGTCTTCAAAAGAATAGAGTTCTAATTGTTCAGTGATGTTTAGTATGACAGATTAAGAGATATAGATGATAGGTAGAGGTATAATGTTAACATGCTCCATTAAGTATTGATTCGTGCTATTCAGAGGTTCTGGACATGATAAACAAGAGTTTGTAAAAATAGGATCCTAACCATTTAGTGACATCTAATATGACGGATTAGGAAAAAACAGAGGTATCATTAAACATATCTTGTGATTTAATCTATTCAGAGGTTCAAGACATGATAGTAATAAACCGATTAAATAGAGGTAGGATTTAACATGTTTAATCTACTAATTCAGTAACATCTAGTATAACGGGATTTGGGCAAGGATAGAGATATCATTAAACATGCCTTAAAGCTCGACCTATTCAGAGGATGATAGGAATGAGTTGGCTAAACAGAGATAAGGTTAACTTGCTTACTCTTGTGAGTTGACTATCCGAGGTAACTGTTAAGTTGCTAGGAAAATAACTTTTGTTAAGAAGTAATTGTTAACTTAATGATATAAAAAACTAATTCATCAGATGTTGTATTATTGACTTGATGGATATGATTTTGTCTTTTTTGTCAGAGTTGAAACCTTAACATAACAAATGAATTGCTCAGATTCGATCTCATTGAGAAATTGATTTGATTTTGTATTTTCATATCAGAGGTATGATTTTAATGTGACAAATATTTTGGAGAGTCACTAGCTCTGGCGAAAGAAAAAGTGATAAGGAAAGTTTTGTTGACAGAGATAAGATTTAACTTGATAGGTAACCTAATAAAAATCGGATTACTACTATTGGGGATAATCCAAAATTTAATTTAGATTTTTGTTCATCAGTGGTTTAATTTTAGCTTGACAGGGAGTGTATGAAAACTTGGACTCAAGTCATTTAGAAATGATTATCAGAAATAATTGTAGACTTGACTATTCTGATTGAGAAATTATGGGAGATTGAAGTATTTTTGTAGAGATGAAAGCTTAACGTAACAGGAGATTGATCTCATTAGGACTTTTAACAAATCCTCAGCTATTAATAGACTTGATTTTACTTTACCAACTATCGTTTGAGTTGGACTAACCACACTATTTCTCTCATAATGATGAATCGTTGAGAATTTATTTGGGCTTACATATTAAACTTTTCCTCTTCCCTTCGCTCTAGTAGCTTTGGACAGTGATGTATCATTATAATCGAATAAGGATATTATTGTAACAGATTTGTCATGAGATTTTCAGCAAACCTCCAACTATCAACGGATTTGGTTTTCCTTTAACAATCACTATTTGTATTGGGTTGGCCATACTATTTTCCTTAGTATGATGAGTTATTAAGGACTTTGTTTGGACTTACATTCTAAATTTTTCCTCTTCCCTTTGCCTTCATGGCTTTGGGCAATTTATACTTTTACCCACAGCATGATGGGATTGGCGAGGATTTTATTTCTTCTTTCCTTCGCCATAGCAGCATTAGGAAGTTTATACTTTTAACCCCAGTATGCTGGGGTTAGAGAGGGTTTTATTTGGGCTTACATGCCAAAATTTTCCTCTTCCCTTTACTTTAATAATATTGGGCAATTCATATTTTTACCTCAGCATAATGGGTTGGGTAGAAACTCGTTCTCTTTTCATTACTTTAGCAGCGTTGGACAGTTCATGCATTTACCCCCTGCATGATAGGATTAACGAGGATTTTATTTTTCTCTTACCTTTACTTTAGCAGCATTGGACAGTTCATACTTTTACCCCCAGCATGATAGGGTTAGCGAGGATTTTATTTTCCTCTTTCCTTTACTTTAGCAGCATTAGGCAGTTCATATTTTTAACCCCATCATGATGGGGTTAGCGAGAGTTTCGTTTGGACTTATATGCCAAATTTTTCATTTTCCCTTTGCTTTAGAAGCATTAAGCAATTCATGCTTTTACCTCAGCATGATGGATTGGTAAGAAACTTGTTCTCTTTCTATTGCTTTGGTAACATTGAGCAGTTCATGTTTTTACCCCAGCATGATGAGGATAAGCGAGGATTTTATTTTCCTCTTCCCTTCGTTGTAGCATCATTAGGCAATTCTTTCCCTAACATGATAAGTCAGCAAGAAACTCATTCACTTCCCATTACTTTAACAGGGTTGGGTAACTCATGCTTTTACCCCTGCATGATGGGGTTAGCAAGGATTTTATTTTCCTCTTCCCTTTACTGTAACAGTATTGGGTAGTTCATACTTTTATCCCCAGCATGATGGATTAGTAAAATTTTCATTCACCTCTTTCCTTTGCCTTAATAACATTGGGCGGTTCATACTTTTACCCCTGGCATGATGGGTTAGCAAGGATTTCGTTTAGGCTTATATGTAAACTTTTCCTCTTCCCTTTAGTTAGCAGCATTGGGCAGCTTTTACCTCAGAATGATGAGTTGTCGAGAAACTTGTTCTCTTTCTGTTAGCTTGGTGGCATTGGGCAATTCATGCTTTATCTCCCTAACATGATAGGTTAGTGAGAAACACGTTCTCTTCCCGTTGCTTTAGTAGCATTGGGCAGTTATGCTTTTACCCCCAGCATGATAGGATTAGCGAGGATTTATTTTCCTCTTCCCTTTATTGTAGCAGCATTGAGCAGTTCACTTTTACTCCTAGTATGATGGATTAGCGAGGATTTTGTTTAGGCTTACATACCAAACTTTTTCTCTATCCTTAGTATAGAGACGTAATATTCGTTTTCATCTGCTACCTTTAGTCGGGGATATGCAACTTCACCTTAGCAGTGAGCCAGTAATTTTTCATTTGTTATGTTGAAGATGAGGTCAGATAACTTATTTTTTTTAAGAATAATATTTCTTCATGAACTTTCCATTAATTGACATCATCATCCGATCGTTGTGTTGATTGATTAACCGGTATTCTCAATTTGAATAGACAGTCTCTATTAAAAATGGACTATCCCATTTTGGCTAGAATTTTTCCTTAGTCTTATGTGTCATGACTATCGGTCATTTGACTGCTAAGACTAGGTTGCTTTCTTTGAAAGTTCTTTCATTCACTTTTTATTGAAGGCTCAAGATATTCGTGCTTGATAAAACTCTATTTGTTGTTGATATTTTAAGTGCTTTTCTTCAGTGCCTCTAATTCTCGAAGTCGTAAGCTGTGTTTTTTTTTTTGGTCATTCTTGTTGCTAATGCCACATGAAGGGAAAGAATCTGGATTTCTAGAGACAGGCCAGCATCACACTCATATACCAAGGAGAAGGGTGTGGCTCTTGTCGGTATTCTTACCATTCTGCAATAAGTCTATAGACATGCTCCTAATTTTCCATTCCAGTCATATTGACTTGTGGTGACGAATTTCTGCAAAAGCATCGTGATAGTTTTGTTGAATGCGTTCGCTTGGCCATAGACGACCAGGTTGTATGGGGATGAAAACACATTCTGTATTCGAAATTTGTCACTGAATTTGGTATAGGCTTTGCTAGATAATTGAGGACCGTTATCACTGACGATCCATCTATGAATACTAAAGCGATAGATGATGTGGTGTTTGATAAAGTTGACCGCGTCTGTCATTTTCACTTCTCTTAGAAGGATAGCTTCTGTCCATTTTGAGAAGTAATCGGCTATAGTTAGTATGAACCAATATTTACGAGAAGATGGTGGAAACGATAGGGCCAATAATATCCATTCTCTCTGTCTTGACTGGCCAAGTGATCGTAGTTGGATGTAGGTGCTCTGGAGCTTGATGTATGTAGTACGCATGTATCTAGTAAGCATGACATCTCTTCGCATATGCCATGGTATCTACCATCATCATTGGTCACTAGAAACCCATTCTTTTTATCCAGTCTCCTAATTTCAGTCCCGATTGGTGAGCACCGCAAGTCCCATCATGAGCTTCTTTGAGCACTTCTTCTTGTCTTCAGAGTACATCTAGATTTAATTATACCAAGAGAATCTGTCCATAAAAGATATTCTTTTTTAATATGAAAGTAATGTCGATCATGACATCCGTTATTGGAAATGGAAATTCGTTTTTGGAGCATGCTGCATTTAGATCACGAAAATCAATGCAAATTCGGATCTTTCCTTTCTTCTTGGGAACAGAAATAATAAGCACTACCCAATCAGAGTGTTGTTCTTCCCGATTAAATCTAAATTTTATGAGCTTCTTGACTCCATCCTCGATCGACTCTATCTACTCTGGACAGAATCTCCTTTGATGTTACTTCACTGGTTTTGCATCTGGCTTAATATTGATACATAGCAACTTGAAAATCTAAGCCTAGCATGTCTTCGTAATTCCAGAAAAAAATGTCAATATAATCTCTGATGAGAGTTACAAGATCTTCTCTTTTTTTAGAAGACAAACTCTCACTTATGAACATAGATTTGGGGTTAGCTTCGTCACCCATATTCACTTGAACTACCTTATCTTCAGTAGGTGGTTCGCGCTACTCAAAGCACATGTTCCATTGGGTGTCAAGATATTTAACTAATGCTTTATTTTAGGAAAGAGTTAGTTTATCATTTTCGTCTGGAGTCGGGTTGGTAAATATCGTGTTTGTAGCCAGCTCCTTAGATAGTACCCCCATACTGATAACTAAGACCGAATTGGTGTTTTCTATATTTTAACAGATCATGTCATATATATCCGAAGAATTAGGCGTTATGACATATCCTAACTCCCTGCTAGATTTGTGATAATAATCTGGTTTTTTCCCTTTGGACACAAATGAGCAAAGCAGACTTCGAGCTTTTTGCCAAAATTTTATCTTGACCTTTAGATGAAATCATACCCTGCTCATTCTAGGCAATTGAGGCTTCAACAATTTCATTGTGGAGATCGATTGTATTTCCACAATAATTTTTTAGAAGAATGTAAGTGTCATCCCCAATGATGCGAACACGATGGTTGTGATCCTCATATGAAATTTTTAGCTTTGCAGTGGGCTCAAATCTAACATCATCATCACATAACTTTGATTCTGAGAGAGTTTTAGGAAGTCTCTTTCATGTGTCTTATAGACTACATGACCCTGAAGATGAGACTTGTGCTTTATATCTTGGGTGCAAAATTGATGCAACCCTGAAGATGAGTCTGGCATAATGATTTGAACACACGAATACCAATTTGAGCTGCCTTTGGATTGAGACATGCGAGTGTCATGACAAATCACGAATGCAACATGAGACATACGAGTATCATAACAAGTCTCGCACTGGAGCTAAAACATGTGGGTGTCATGTTGAACTCTATATTGAGACTGAGAAGCTCTATGTGAAATTTTGAATTGCTTGAGTTGCATATCTTCATCTTCTGGATGGATGGCAAGATACGAATCTTACTCGGTTGAATAAGAATATTTTTAAACGCAAAGCCAGAAAGCCTTAACTAACTTTTAGCTTAATTGAACTTACGGGAGATCTCTTGCCAAGATAGAGCTATGTTAGCTTGGTTGATTGTCATGCTGTAAGCCTCATAAATCACATGTGGAAATTGCGGGAGACTTGGAAACTTAATAGATCTCATACATGAACCCCAGTTGAATCAATTCTTGATACAGAGGAAAAGAATCAACTTTTAGTGATTTGCTAAGCCTGCATCAGACTGAAGTGTCTTTAGAGATTAGAAGGAAAACTGGTGTAGACCGATGGTGAGAAGATAAAGTCTCGTCTAACTATTGGAGGAAATCATAGTTGAATGATATGACTACTCCCAATCAGGTCTAAGTACATCTAGACTTGAGAGTGATATGAGATAGCCATGGATACCTGTCCATATTTTTTTTGAATCATCCGGATATTGTTGCAGTTTGCTATATTGACTGTTGTTTGGATGATTGATATAGCCTCATCTTAAATATGAAGATTGGGTAGTAATTACCCCCAATACAGTGGCTACACTATAGGTATGTGTATCGAGATTAGTGCAAATCACATGGCAAAAGCAAATCTGGCGTTGCGCTGAAAATATTCTCTATTTCACTTACCTAGCTTGCCATCACACCCTGCCCAGCATGTTAGATATCTTCACAGCTTCAACACTTTCTATGGCAGATCCAATTTGACTCACCTTCAATAGAAGATAATTGCATGTCTTCTAATTAATTGCCTGGGCAACCCTAATGGGTTTAGTGACAAGAAAATCTTTTCCAACAATTCAAATCACTTATTTTTCTCTAGAATTTTTGGAGCAAAACCATCTCCATCCCTAATATAGTTATCCAATAAAGTTAAATATGCCCCCCGAACCATGTTGTGCGAGTTACACGGGGGTCTAGCTACCCAGATAGCTCGTCCAGGGTGCAGGGGCAGCGCGCCCTGCCAGGGGTGCAGGGGTAGTGCCCCGGCCCAAAATTTTTTATGAGCATTGACTATTGATTTTCTTATAAATTTCCTTAAAAAATTAGCTACATTTAGCTTGCTCTCACGCTGGCCAGTGCATTTGTTTAGGCCCCGCGCACCTTTGGAGTGCGCCTTAAATACTGTTGCTGAGGAGCGCATGGAGCACACACCTCTACTATTGCGCTTGGAAGAGTGCATAGAGGGCATGCCTCAAAATCTGCGCAGAGAGTGCGCCTCAAAATCTGCGCGAAAGAGATGGTGTGCTTCATGATCTGCACAATGAAGATAGAGTGGAAGCGCGCGCTAAACAACACATCTGAAGAGGAGTTCAGAGTCGCGGTTCAGCGCGCGCATTGGAAGAGGAGCACAGAGGTGCGCCCTCTGCACGTGCTTGAAGAGGCACATGGAGGGGTGCACTCCACACACGCAGAGTGTTCCCTACGCACGCGCCTGTGCGTGCAACATGTTCCCTATGTGTGCGCCTATAGGTGCGCAAGGGCACGCACAGTCTGCTCCCTGCTCTACGTGCGGAGAAGCGGGCTCTACACTTGCATTTGCATCTGGTTCTATGTGCATCCTTGGTTTTGCTGCAAGCGCACTTTGATATGTTGCGTGAATGCTTTGATCTGTTACACGCTTGGTAACTTTCTTTTCTATAGAACGGTCGTCAAGAGACGACTACATGACAGTTGATCCGCGGTTGATGCGAGCCTCACTGTTGAAAGGCGATGACGCCGCATCTTTGTTAAGAGGCGATGATGCCTCATATTTATCGACAAACGATTACGTCTTATCATTGTTGATAGGCTATAATGCCTCATATTTTTTGACAGGCAATAATGCCTTGACGTTGTCCATAGGCTAGCACCTCATATTTTTCAGTTGTCACCCGACAATAACGACTTGTAGGTTTCAAGCCGGAGGAATCGACGATAATGTCGAATTGCACTACTATTTTCTCTTTAGTGAAAAGAGGCTCCCATTGTGGTCGCCAACTTCTGTACGTCCGAATTTGGGGAATTCCCTTTATTGCCATTTATCAAGAATTACAACAAATATAAGAAAATTACAACTTTCAATTCGGATTGCAAGGTAGGAAAAAGAGAGCTCTTTTTTCCCTATTAATTTTTGTAGATTCTTTGGCAACTATAGAAGTTCGTTACTGTCTTTTGTTGACAATCCGAACATTACACCAAGCTCAAGATGGAGGAGATGAGGAACTCTTAAAGTGGAGTAACTTTTGCTTCTCTGGTTCTCTGACACTGGATCGCTGGATCTCTTCCATTTTAGATCTCTGGATCTCTCTGACAGAAAAGAAGAAACCGGAACTCCGCTATTTGGATTTTCCCGTCTCCCTACCGCTTTGACCTTTTCTTTTAGATTGTGCATATTTTCTTCCTTTTCCCCTTCTTTCTGTTGAGAAAGAAGGCTTTTTTATAACATTTGGGACGTATCTATTCCTCAAAAATCTCCATAATTGGAGATTAAATGTGGGAACAATCTCTTAGATCGTTATAACCAATTCTGCATATGAAACGGAGCACACGAAGAGCTCGGTGTGCACAGCGCGGGAGCCTAGGAACTAGGTGCGTGCATGGGAGCTGGGCTTGCGCCTGGAGACTGGGTGCACGCCCCTCATTCCTGAGCGTGGGCGCCTAGGCACGCGCATCAGAAACTTGGCGCACGTGCCTGGGCCTGGGCGTGCGCCTAGTCTTGCATGCATGCTTGGGTCTGGGCTTGCACGCATGCTTGCTCTACAGTGCACTCTCCTGGGCAGGAACTCCGAGGTGCATGCGCTCCAAGGTGCGCTCTCTTTCCACGGTACTGGTTTGTGCTATCATCGGAATGTGCGAGGCACTTAGCGAGGGGCGCGAGTCTGTGTCACTCGTCGTTTAAGCGCATGTTTAGTTATGGATGGACTGATTCATGGCGTGCCTGTTTGGATACGTGCACATAGTTAATTTAGCCTCCCTGCTGCTTCTTTTTGGGTCAGGCTATCTTTATCGTCTATATAATATCTCCTAGAATGTGCGCGCTCCTATGTGTGTGCCAAGGATGCATGCACTTGAAAGGCGCGCTCGTGCTGGACATGCGCATACACTCCTTGCCATGTGGTGTGCTCGTGTAGGAGGCATGCTCCTCAGTGCACACATCACATCAGCCAGGCGTGTGCTCCTCACGCATGCTCTTAGGTGCGTTTCTAGGTTGTGCACGCCTGGGAGGCGTGCACTTGTTGGGGACGCGACACTCCTGCACATAGGATGCGCTCGTCTGGAGGGCACGCACTCTTCAGTGCGCGCTTTGTGGTTTCTAGGGATGTGCTCTTCTGCTCATGCTCCTAGATGTGCTTCTGGGTTGCATGTGTTTGGGAGGCACATTCTTACTGAGGATGCATGCTCCTAAGCATGGGGTGAGCTCGTTTGGATGGTGCGCTTTGTGACACCTAGGAGTGTGCTCCTCAGCACTCATCCCTAGTCATGCTTCTGGGTTACACGCCTCGAGGTGTGCTCTTACTAAGGACACTGCGCGCTCCTAGGCTTGAGATGCACTCATCTAGAGGGTGCGCACTCTTCGATCGTGCTTCGCGACGCCCAGAGGCATGCTCCTTGGCACGCGTCTCTAGTTACACTTTTGGGTTATGCATGCTTGGGCGGTGCGCACTTGCACTATTCTTTTAGGAAATTGTTTTATTTATTTATTTTTAGTGCCTTTATTCATTCCAATTTCAATTGTTTTAGTTTTGATTTGCTCCTTCATCAAGTTGACACAAAATTAAGGTTTTAAATGAATAAAATATTTTGTATCCACATGATGAAAGAATAAATGAACTCTAAAATTTATTAAATTTGATCTGAAAAAGTTAAGGATATAGAGAATTGAAGAAAAATTATTGGATCACTATATTTTTGCCGATAGCTCACAAAACTTTTCCTAAGTTGGCCAGATAAGTTACGTGAGTTAGCGGCAAAAAAATAATTATTCAATGATTCTATTATTTTATTCCAATTTTTTTTTTAGAAACATATTTTCTACCTCAGCTTCTTTAGAATCAAATTTCATCAGATTTGAAGCTTATTTGACGTTTCATAAGTAGATACAAAATATTGTATTCACCAAAAACCATTAATTGGTATTTGCTTGATGAAGGATGAAATCTAAACTAAGTCCTAAGAAATTGGGTATGAATAAATTCTAGGGGTCAAGTGCATCATCCAAAAGAAAATTTTATATGTATTAGAGATAGTAGAAATGGACTGTAGCTCAGGAAACTTATATGAGGTGACTCATTTCCATTATTCTTATATATATATATATATATATATATATATATATATATATATATATATATATATATATATATATATGAGAAAAATGGAAATGAGCTGACAGCTCACGCAAGTTATCTGAGCTGCAGTTCATTTCCAATATCTCCAATAATCTTTTTATAAAATTTTCTTTTGAATTATGATCTCGACCCCTTAGGGTTCACTCATATCCAATTTCTTGGGTTTTAATTTTAATTTGGCTCTCCATCAAGTTAACACAAAATTAATGGTTTTCAATGAATAAAATATTTTGTCTGCACTTGATGAAAGGGTAAAAGAACTTCAAAATTTATGAAATTTAATCCTAAAGAAGTTAAGAAGATAGATATAGTAATTATTAAAAAAATTGAAGAAAAATTATTGGATGATTATAGTTTTGCCATTAGCTCACGTAACTTTTCCTGAGCTGGTGGCTCACCTACAGTAATCACACACACGAGCGCACGCGCACACACGCACACACATATATATATATATAGAGAGAGAGAGACCTAAGTCAAGATCATCATCCAAAAGAAAATTTTAAGAAAAAATGTATTAGAGATAGTAGAAATGGACCGCAGCTCAGGAAATTTACGTGAGGCGGCAGCTCATTTCCATTATTCTCATACACACACATACATTTATATATAAATATAATTTTTAAATAATTTGATCAGATCGGCTCAGTTTTAGGTTTCAAAGTTCGAAACTGAAAACTGACTAAATTATTTCAGTTTGGCTCAGTTTCGAGTTTCAAAGTTTGAAACTAAAAATGACTGAATTATTTCAGTTTGGATCAATCTTTCTTATTCAGGTTGATTTTGATCAGTTATTTCAATTTTAACCGAACTCTACTGATCCTTAATCTCCCCAATTTTTGTACTTGATAACTTAACTGTATTTTATATTTTGGACTATTAGGTGAGTCTTCTATTTGAGACTATATTTGTACTTGTTCTATTATTACTCTTTAATGGAAGATGAAGGAGGGATTTTGCCAACCGTATCAGCTTTAAAAAAAAAAATGAGAGCTAAATTGGGAAATTTTCCCTGCTGAGCCTTGTTTATCTCACAGCTCACAATCTCAAAAGTCTCCCTTGTAGCTTAATCTGTTTCTTGTTTGAGTTGGCCAAAAATAACGCTGGCCTTGTTCTAAGTTATGATGTCCCTTGCACGTCTTCATTTGGAACACAAGAAGTTGAACACACTACCTGAGTGAAGGGAGAGGATCTGAAGGAGGTGGGACCCAACGGAGCGGGACCCTAGGGAGCGGGTATGGAGCCAGACGGGAGGCTCAGTGATGGGATTTTCCAAAAGAGCAAACTATTTTTCTTAGTGAGCCCACTTTATAACTGTCCGGACTAAAAAAAATTACTGAGAAGTAAGCTCACTGGAAAAATGGGTGTGCTACTTTGGAAACTCCCCTCAGTGACCAAACGTTGTAGTGCCCGACTAGAGCAATCATTGTCTAGTGTTGATTGGACTGGACCTTGTTTGGTAGTCTCATTTTGAGTGGTCTTTCTATCAGTTTTTGTATGTATTATTGACGCAGGACGAAGGTGAAATTAGGGTTAAGATTTTGAGAATTAGGGTTTTTTAGAGCAATTGGGGAAGAAAAGATAGATTGTGGAAGAACTTACAAGATTTGGAAATCCACCCAGGCGAATCCACGCCCACTCTCCACGAATCCACGAGAAAAGATTTGCTCAAGCGAAATCCATGCCAGAAATTTCTCAAGAATTTTTCAAAATATTATTCATCTTTTTTAATACTTCATACAAATCCCATATGTATAGGAAAATCCTAACAAACCAAATCCTAATAGAATTCAAAATCCTAATAAAATCATAATTCTAATAAAATCAGAATCCAATCAAATATTATAAAATCCTAATGTGATCCAAATAAAATAAAATCTAATCTATAGAATCAAATCTGATCTCCATCAATTCTCCTTGGCTTCAAAACATTCATCCCCAATGAATGCGGAGATATGGAATTATAAACATGTCCGGGTTGAGCTGATTGACATCCACGAAGTATTCCAATTGGGTCATGGTAGTAGTCGAGAAACCGTATCTAGTACATTACATCTGAACCAAGGCGGTGGAGGTGGAACTGGCTTTTTTCGTGAATCAGTTTCAGATGATCGTAAATCCCACAAATTATTCTGGCCATGAGCAGTAGAAGCAAATCTCTTCGAAACTTCATATGAATCTGTATGTTAAGTCGGTAATTTCTTCATAATTCTTGTAATGAATCTCTCAAGAGGAACTGAAATTTTTACCTCATCATCAACAATAACTTCTTTTCTGTCTGAAGTCTCGCTTTGGATTTGAAGTTCATGTACTCCCTGTACATCTGCAACTGATATGCAAATACTATCAATAAATACGAATTGTCTACAAAGTCTCTTACGAAACTTTAGGAGGAGATTTTCCAAATAAACTGTCGGTTTTACGGACACGTCATATAAGAGAGAAGAAGGTATTTCTGTTGGTTTCTCCTCGTAAGTATGATCATCAGAAGTATTCACAGGCGGCTGAAATTTCACAGTTGGTTCTATTGAAGGATCTTCAGAAATCTGAACCATTGAGTCTTCAACTTCTGTAGATGGAAAAAAAGTTTTATCTGGTACTAGTAATGGCTCATCATGAACTTCTGTATTCAGTATAGGCTACAATTCGCAATCAACAATATGAATATTTGCTTCAATCTTGTTGGCGATGCTATCATCGTTAACCGTTTGACTTCTTTCATCCCTGTGTTTAAGTGTTTTGTTGAAACTGTCAAGTATTCGGCTACACTTTTCAAATTCATCAATCATATATTGAATTTTTCATCATTGGTCATTGTTTTAGGCTAATACGATTGAAACCGATGAGATGATAAATTTGGAATGTGGTGTTGAGTATACCGATGACGAAGGAGACGTCGCAAGATATTCCAATCCAAGTATAATTTATACTCTCTACTCCAAGTATAAGTTTCTCCACCTAACTTTTGTTGGGCGTAAAGGCATTTCTGTGCTGAAGTCAGATTAGAATCTAGAAAGAAATTTTGGATATGATTCTCCCAATTTTGATAATTTTGTCGACCATCGAAACCGAAAAAAATGGGTATAGTAGCATGCATATCTCGCTCAATTTGCGATTTTTTAGTATTTGTATTGATGTAATGACTATAGAACATAAACCCCATATATAATCAACTCAAAATTTTAGCTCAAAAAAGTTTAGGAAATACCCAAAAATCACGACGGCTCGAAAACGGCTTGAATCGGAGTTGAAACGGGCTCCGAATTAAAAGAAAACCCTTAACGGGTCTGCTGTTTTGCTTCTACTGGCTGCTGCCACTGTTGTTCTGCAGCCATTGTTGTTGTTCTTGCTTGTTGTTGCTGCTATTGGTTGCTGCTGATATTGTTGTTGCTGGTTTGGATGAAGGGGAAGAAGAGGTGCAGGGCAAGTAGAGGGAGGGAGAGAAGAATTTGTATTTTTTTCTCTTTTTTTCTCTCTTTTCTTTTTTTTTTCTCTCTTCTTTTTTTTCGTTTTTTTTTCAGATCTGTTTTTTATTTCAAATCTGTTTTTTTTTCAAAATAAAAATAAAAAAAACTGAAATAAAAGAGGATAGAGATGTGGAAGAAGAAGATGGTGATGGAGAAAGAAATCTAGGCTCTGATACCAAATTTGACGCAGGACGGAGGCGAAATTGAATTAGGATTTTTTTAGAGCAATTGGGGAAGAAAAGATAGATTGTGGAAGAACTTACAAGATTTGGGAATCCACTCAGGCGAATCCACGAGGAAAGATTTGCTCAAGCGAAATCAACGCCAGAAATTTCTCAAGAATTTTTCAAAATATTATTAATCTTTTTTAATATTTCATACAAATCCCATATATATAGGAAAATCCTAACAAACCAAATCCTAATAAAATTCAAAATTCTAATAAAATCAGAATTCTAATAAAATCATAATCCAATCAAATATTATAAAATCCTAATGTGATCCAACTAAAATAAAATCTAATCTATAGAATCAAATTTGATCTCCATCAGTTATACTGTCCAATGGTCCACTCCTTCGGAAGGGGAGTTTCCAAAGGAGCACACCAATTTTCCTGGTGAGTCCACTTTTTAGTGTTTTGTTTTTTTTTGTCCAAATTCAAAATCCAGACAATTATAAAGTAAGCTCACTAGGAAAAATGGTGTGCTCCTTTGGAAACTCCCTTCAGGAGGGATAATAGGACACTTATAAGTGAGAACTATATGTTATATAGTCTATTTTGTTATTTTGTCATGTTCTGATTAATGAAACACGAGTTTACTTATGTACCATTTTGTTATATAAAAAAAAGAAAAGTAGTTTCCACCTCAGCTTCTAAATCAAAGACTCGGTCAAAATTATTCTCTTTAATGTTGTCGCTAGAGGGTAAGAAATAGACGTGTTTTACTTCTAACTTTCTGTCAATTACGCCAGTCGATCTGAGCACACCACTTTAAGCACACCTTCTCCGGTCAAGGATTAGTCCCTTAATGATCTTCACATCATTTGGGAAGTCCACAAACATGTTTGGAGATCACAACATTTGGAAATTAGTCTACAAACATGTTCGGAGATTAATCATTGATGGGGAAAAACACGGTAAAAAAATAATAATAAACTTGTAAGTAAAAAAATAATAATAAACTGGTAACATTTTACGATTTCAGGAGTGGGCGCACTGACTAAAAGGGTGTGCTCAAATAGAATTTCCCATGCCAATTATGTCCATATATCGTAATGCATGATGTAGGGTTCGAAAATGATCGACTTTCTACTTGAGATTTTTCTTCTCTGATGATGATGTTTGAAAATTGACATTTTGGGCATCAAATTGATAATTTTGACAGGGAAGCTTGATCTTGCTTAGAGGGCAAGCAACAATGTTAATATTTCCATAGAGAAATTATTATTCTTTTCAAGAATTGTTTTCTCACATTCACATTATCTTTGGAAACGGAAAGGTTAAAGTGTTGTGACAGGTCTATGATAATATATCATGATTAAAATCAAATATTGAATTTCGTTAGTATGTTCCATACCAAGCGATTTGTTCTGTCAGGATTTAATATAATGAAAAATTTGTGAGAGTTATTAGGCTGTTGCTCAGAAGTTCGCGTGTCATATCGATAGTCGGATGTGGTGTCAAATGTGTAAGGATTCCTGCACCTTAATAAATAGGTTAGCATAAATATGTTAACTTATGAATATATAATTTGGTTTTGCTCAAGGGCTTATGGAGTTAACGATGACAGATATTTCTGAATTTAATTATGAGAAACTGTATTGTTGATGGGTAGAGTTGATACGAAAAAATATAGATTCTAGAAGTTTAAATAAGCAGATATTACTTGATAGGAATGAATGGAGAAGAATTTTCTACGTGATCGATCTGGGGTGATTCTCTTTCGGTTTAGGTTTATGTTGCTCACTCCAAATACTTAGGATAAAAGGCGGAGTTGTTGTTGTGTATACTGCAATCGTTGAGATCATTTCTTAGTGTACAGATGAAAACAAAACGATAGCACCACAATGGGCAAAGGTGATAAAACCTCATCCAGAAGTTTCAATTTGTCAATAGTCTAAGATCCATCATTAGACTATCTATGAAGCGAAGACTTGACTCATCTATATAAATGTCTCCTCTCCCCAACTCAATGGACAAAGTATCACCTTGGCAAAATCCAATAACAATAGCCATGGCTAGTGAGAAAGTGAAGGTCTTTGGCATGTGGGCAAGCCCATTTGCTTTGAGGGTGGAGTGGGCACTCAAGCTCAAGGGAGTTGAGTACGAGTACATCAATGAGGACGTGCCTTACACCAAAAGCCCAGAGCTGCTGCACTACAACCCAGTCACCAAGAAGATCCCCGTGCTCGTGCATGGAGAGAAGGCGATTGCGGAATCCCTGGTCATCGTAGAGTATATTGATGAGGCTTGGAGCGACGGTTATCCTATCATGCCGAAGGATCCCTATGAGCGTGCCCAGGCACGATTCTGGGCTAAATTTTTTGAAGATAAGGTACAAATTGTGCTTCTTCGTATGTTGAAATATTCTAAGAGTTTCTAAAACCCTCTTTATTCCTTAAATTTAGTGTTTGCCGCCACTTTATGAAGTTTTCATTAAGACCGGTGAGGAGCTACAAATGGCTGTCCGAAACGCGCAAGAGAACTTGAAGATTTTAGAGCAGGCTCTCGAGGGGAAGAAGTTCTTCGGAGGCGAGGTCATTGAATACTTGGACATTGCTGCCGGTTGGATTCCTTACTGGCTTCGCATGATTGAAGATCTGGCCGGAGTCAGCGTAGTGAGCAGCGAGAGCTGCCCCCTGATCAATGCGTGGTTCGGCAACTTGTTAGATGTGGACGTGGTGAAGGAGAGTTTGCCTCCGAAGGATAAGTTGTATGCTTTCAATAGGCGTCGCAGAGAAGAACTTATGTCAGGGGAGAGAAAATATTAGTAGAGGTAATGCTTTGAAATGTAACTGCAGTTGGCAGAAATTTAAATTGGTGTGGTAGATCTCTATTTATGTATTGCTGTTGTATTTGTAGTTCACGAAATCTCTATTAAATTAGCTCTAAAGTTTCCAAGGAAGAATATCGCAAAAGAGTTTCAGAGGCTTAATATTCTAGAATGATACCTTCAGGAAGAAAAATCGTCTACAGCGAGACCATTGAGGTAGTAGACGTTGTTGCAGACTGGACTCCTACCAGGTATGACATCATGAAAGAGATCACTGGTATTGAGATCATGGACGATAACGAGATTCTGTTGATAAGTGCATGTATGCTAGCTTGGACCTCGACCTGGTGAATGAGAGCAGGCCACCTCCAGATGAAGTGAAGGCTAACATGAGAAAGATTCACAGAGCTTGTGCTGGCTGGTCAGCTCTTGGCTTAGAATAACCTGCAACCTCTTCACTTCATCAGTTGCTTGAACCTCCTAATATATCACCAATGCCCTAGTTTCGTCATCCAACTCGATCCCATCTTTTTCCATCATCTTAAGAACATCGAGAGGTTTTACCACGGCTTTAATGTGTGCTCTGATAGCCGACTTGTACAGTGGCAAGCTCATGATACCCAGATCCTGCAGAATCTTGACATAGCTTCTCATGTCCTTGATGTTGCCCTGTTCCTCAAAATACTCCGCAATGGCCAACGTAATCTTCGTAGATGGATGCCATATGCAACCTTTCAACTTAGAGAAACCCTTCTTCATTACTTCTACAGCTCTATCCATCTGCCCGGCGTTCACCCAACCCTCCATCAGAATCTCCCAGGTCTTGTAATTTGGAACAGCACCTCTCCCCAAGGTGCGGAGGTGAAATGCCTCAGCCTTGTCCATCCATCCATTCCTCATGTAAGCACCCAGAAGTACATTTGACACCCTGATATCATAGTTACGACATTGCGACTCCCACTCTCTGAAAACATTCTCAGCTGCCTTGATATCACCGACTTTGATCAAACATAAAATCACAGACATATAATTGGTGCAGGTGATCCTCGTGGGGACATTTTTACTAGATTCCCAAACCCTTAAGACCCCCTCCCTGTCTTTCAGAGCAGCATAGATAGTAATGATGAAAGAATAGGGGAGCCTGTTGTTCACGGATAACATCTTTTCAGCAATCCGAAGGGCAGCAAAAGCCTTGTCAAGACAACCAGCTTTTGTATATATGTTGGCAAACCTGACGCAAGTGCTCCAACCTTCCTTAACGTTCTTATCGTTTGCCATCTCTCTGTAAACCATCTCCACCGAGGAAACACCAGCAACTTCAGCAGCAGCATTCAACCATAAGCTGTAAGAAAGAACAGTGAGAGGAATCTTACTAAGCTTCATGTGTCTTATCACAGCAAGTACCTTCTCGAATCGACCTGTAGCCATGTAGAGCTTCATCATCTCATTGAAAAGATAAGGATTCACAGCTAGACCTGAGTTGAGCAGCCTCTGCATGTGAGCCTCGGCTTTCTCTAGGTCCCTACCCTTCACATAACAATGGAGAAGCGGGAATGCTGCAGCCTTCTGTGAAGCACTGGCAGAGAGTCTGTCGAAATATGCCTCTGCCTCGGACAAACTGTTCACCTTGGTAATCAGTTCGAGTCTAGCCGCGTGATCCGGTGCTCTCAGCTGAAAACTGCCTTGTGATTCCATCCAAGTCATTATCTGCATCATGAGCGATACATATTTAGGCTCCTGGAGGCCTGTATAAATCTCCAGCCTTCAATCGTACCACAACCATCATGCAGAAACTGTCAGTTTTAGTAACAATGTGAACATATAGTACACGGAAAATAACAATGTGCAGTCATTAACTTTAGAGCAAAGTAAAACTCTAGACATTCGTTTAACAATACATATGGTCAAGCAATTAAATGACACAGATATGTAAAATAATTAACTGGAGATGGAGATCACTAAGCAGAAGATAGTGAAATAGTCACTATAGTTGAAAATAACATAAATTATCAATACAGTAGTTCTTTTTATTGATTTTATATGGCCAATCAGTACAAAAGTGCGCACTAACTTGGAACAAGTTATGAGTCACTTTTCAGTTAAATTACTGACTGTCAACGCTGCCAGTAAGTCCACAACTCCTATCCAGCATTAGACCTCGAAAATTTTCTGCTACCTCAGTTAAACCGCCCTTCACAAATGCATCCAACAGGCGGTTGCAGGCACACACATCAAAGTCAAGGACTTTCGATTGCATCCACTCATCAACAACTTCTCCAGCTTCCTTCAATTGCCCTAGCAGGAGATATGAAGACAGAACACATACATAATTTCTGCTGCTCATTTTCTGGGAAGTCATTTTCAAAGACTTCCATATTTCATTTATTCCTTCTCTATTTCCAAGACCCGAGTAAAGAATAATTAGGAAATCATAGGTTATCCATTCTCTCTGACTAATCTTTTTCTCAGCCTCAACTAGAGAATTATCTGAACTCACGAGATGGCCAGCAGTGACATATATGTCGGCCAACTTAATATATACTTTCCAGCCGTCATCACAGTTACGATCATGGGACATTTCATCAAGAATCTTTCTAACACCCTTGACATCCAATGTAGCAGCAGAAGCACTTATCCAGAGATTATAAGTAAATATATCTGGAGAAACTTTCCTCCTTTTCAGTTCTTCAACAGCTAAGTGAACCTTTTCCAGCTGCCCGACTGAAATATAAAGTGTCATCATCTCATTATATGTTAACGCACTTAAGGAGAGGTTCGATTCTTTGATTCTCTCAACAAGGTTCTCAGACTTTTCAACCAGCTTTGCTTTTGCATATGCATGGAGGAGGGCAGTATATACATCACCGGATTTTGCAATGGATGGGAGCCCTTCAAAGAATTCTTCAGCAGCATTTACACCAAAAACTTTTGTTATCAAGTCTATACGCATTGCATAGTCACTGTCAGATAACTGATACTCTTCATGGGATTTCATCCACTCTGACATCTGCAAACTTGGATCAGTTTCCAGAATGGCAAAAATTACATTCTAGGCTTCTAGGACGTGCACATATAATGCAATACCATTCATTTAAACATTTAGACAGCAGTTGTGAATGTTTATTGGAGAAAATGTATGCAGGAATGCAAAAACAATAGAACAATAGTGCAATATGGGCTCCAGAACTGCATAACATGGTCAATATGGGACTATTAAGAGGTACAACAGTTCTATAAGAGATTCCAAGAGCACAACAGAAAAACTGAGCACATGGCATCCTCAGTTTGTGCTATGATACAGTTTGTGCTATGATATCACCCATATATGACATTATGACAATGTCAATGCATTTAAATGTGGTGATGTTGGTATAGTTCAATGAGGAGGAGGTACGTATGATTATTTTAATTTGAGAAAGGATAAATATCAGAAGACTAAAAAGATTCAATTCAGATATCAGCCAAGATTTTTCCAGGCTGATAGCAGGTCAAGGGTGATGAAGGAACTCATCAAAAGATGAATAAATAGGAAATATAGCACATTTCCATTTGGGCAAATTGCCACAGAGTATACGGAACAATTGACGTCCACTTCATCAGTAAATTCCATATCACACAGAATAATCCTATGAATTACACTGTCAAAAGAAGAGTAATAGAAATGAAAATGGAAAGTGAAAAGAAGAGTCTCCATTCACAAATAATGTGAAACAACAACCAGATATGGACAAATACAATACAGATACTTAAAAACTGCTCTTATATATGTTCCATGCTCTTTCTATATGCTTATATATGAAAGCAGAACGAGAAAGTCTGGATTACACAACCATAAAAGACAGGCATGCCAAACTAGCATAAATATTGCTCGAAGCGCAATCTCACAATGGGAACAACTGTGGTTTAATTACAAGAATGAAGAATCCCAAGTATGTGAGACAAAAATAATTGAAATTGGTTGTTTAATAAATGAAACTTTAAATGCCAACAAAGGAAAGGATGCTTTGTTGACACGTCAATGTTCTCATGTATATGTGATGTGCCTCAGATTGTATGGAATGCTTCAGTGATGAGCTTTCAAACGACTTTGGTAGTTTATACACAACATACATCATAGTTGTCAATATCCCTACCATATACAATGCGTATATAGTATTCTATATGCAAGAAAATTGATATGCACTTTATTTACAATATTATTGGGCTATGTATCTTATGATATAATAAACGTATCCTACAATATGTGATATATATCTTACAATATACTATGCATTTTTAATATGCTGAATCAACTTATAAATGAATTGCAATCATACTCAAATAAACTTTTTGGGTTTAATTACATATGCAAATCTTGAACGATTATAGTCATTTAATAAAAGAGAACATTAAAATTCAAGATATCTATTTTCATTGATAAAAATATTCAAACTACTCATCAAAAAAGAGTTATTATCTATTAATTTTACTCAGTATAAATTATTGAATTGATGAATCTCAATTAACATGTCTAATTAACTTATTCGTTGTACATTAAAGCCATGATAAAAGGAAGAATTTGTATAAATTGGAGAAGATGATAGTGAAGAAACTAAAATAAAAGTTTTTAAAGATAACAATAGTGATATATCTATATGGGATGATTAATTGATATTACATTCACTTATTTTGTAATTATTTGAAGTGGTAATGTCGTAACGAACTTATGCTCTATGCTTTGATTTTTGTTAAAATAGTATACAATTGGAACTAAGGCCATAAAAGAGGAACATATGATCTAATTTGACTATCGGATATGAAAGCTAGTTACAAATGGATTGCTGAAAAATAACGGCCTTACATAGTGGAACACTTCTTGGATGGATTTCCATAAATATTTTAAGTTGAAGAACGACGGATCTACTTAAAAGAAAATGATGAGAATATGTAATGGTATAATTTTTACCAATTAGTTGCTTGTTCCTAATATGTAGTCGTTGATAGATTTTTTTAAAAAAAAATATTGGTAGGACCTCTTAAATTGAATGCAAATTGTAAACAATAAATTATGAAAAGAAAACAGAAATAAGAGTATAATAATAGAGAGTTTGTGCGATGAAAATGAATGTCATTCTTCAACTTCAAGTGAATTTAGCATTGTGTTATGTTTACTAATCTAGTAAAGCATTGACTAATGACCTCAAATTCTCATCCTACTTTGAATGTTAATTACCTATTTATATATAACTATTGGCTTGTAATTAACATATACTCGCTTTAGCATTTGCTCTTGGTTATTTGTTTACTCATGCATTAAATTTGCTTATATGTTTGTTATATTAATCTTATAATGTGCTTGATCACTTACCCAATACACGGCAATCAACGTATCTTACGATACGATATGCAATATACGATATAATACAGAGATAACGACAAATAATAAAGATCCCGAATCTACTCTAACTTCTCTTATAGTTTTTAGCGATGGAGGAGGACTATTTAAATTACACATGCAAGACAACTATAGAGTGTAGACTGCAACATCCATAAAACTATTTGACTCAAGGAGTTCCTTACGCTTAGTTATATCAGGTCGTAATTGATGGTTGATGCAACTTATGCTGAAAAATAAGATCTCTCTCCCTTAACCAATGATAAGCTCTCATATTGAAATAGTGGGTTTTATTGGAAAGCCCCTTTAGTACATGCTCAGGCAGGTATATGATCAAGGCAGAGATTTCACATTGGTCAGGTAGTGTCACCTTTATATTTTGCTACAACACGTCTTTTCTCTCTCAAGGTTTAAATTTATCATGCATTATGGGTGGCATTATCAAATTTCATTCTCTCTCCTATTATCTCACAATTGTACATCATAACTGAGATTAATGAGAAAGGGTGAAACTGGACCATTATGACAGTGGAAATATGATTCCTTACTTCAACCCCAAATGTAATATGTCATCCCCTTTTCTTTAATTCATCCATCTCTTAACTAAACAACATAGCATAACAAATGGTGATAACTTCCAAATCCTAATCCATAACTTGCCTCCAAGACATCTCCGGTTGGCCATTTGACTTGCACAAACCTAAATAAGGTTTCTTTTTCTTCTTATTAGTAACTAGGGTTTTTTTCTTCATTTATTATTCTTTACCCTTTATTTCAGTTGTGTTTTTCTTTTTTTCATGTGTTATGTTTTCTTCTTCATGTTCACCTCTGTTTACAGTACTTCTCAAGTTTTCTTTCATCCCCTTTTCTTTTCTCTGCTTTTGCTGATTTGCTTTCTTTCTTCTTTAAATTCACTCTAGATAGAAGCTGCAATTATAGATATTTTAACTGAATTATTTCTATCTTTCACCATTTAGAACTACGTTGCTCACAATTCACAATTTGTCCACCACTAGATGAACACCTTTAAAGATTCTCATCTTATAACTTGCGAGTGGAAGAACCACAAGGTAACTAAACAACAACTAAAATAATTCTTAAGTTTTCTTTCTTACCCATTTATTTTCTCTGCTTTTGCTGATTTGCTAGCTTTCTTCTTTAAATTCATTTGATACGAAGTTGCAACAGTAAACTGTTTTAACAGAATTATTTTTATCTTTCACCATTTAGCACTATGTTGCACACAATTCACAATTAGTCCACCACTAGATGCAAACATTTAAAAATTCTCATCTAATAACTTGCAAGTGGAAGAACCACAAGGTAATCAAATAGCAACTAAACTTAACTGATTTTTCAACAATCGACAAGAAGCTTGTTAGTCCTCTATAGCCTCACATGCATTTGCTTCGGTTTCTTTTCTATTTTTTAAAGCATTGTTAAACATATTTGATAAGTCATATATTGTTCATTTTTTAAAAAAGAAACAGGCCTAGGACAAAGAAATATAAAATTAGGCAATAAGTACCATTCCAATTAAGGCATTTGATGTAGCATTTTCCTGATTTTCGACACTCAACTTTTGGATGGTTACTGGATTTACGTTTTACAAGGGAAAAGCTTGATTTCTCCCTCAACTATTTTATTTATTATCTTATTGATCATTGGATAGTAGTTAATTTATGACTATTAATTTGATTTAATTAATTGTTAAATTGTTTCTTATAGGGAAAGAAGGAGACATTGCTTAAGAGATCAGTTAAGCATATTTTTCTGAATATGGAATTCGTTAAGGGTGTTACGATGAAAACATTTCAGCTTATAACTCTATAAAAAGAGTTGAAAGACTCGAAGAAGACATAGAAAATCTCCACTCCTCTTCTTCTACTAATCTATTCTGCTCTCTCCTACTAAATCTTATCAAAATATTTTCTTCGGATAATCAAACGTTTTCAATTTTCGATTGAGCAAAAAGTACCCACAGACCATTACCAGCAAGTAGCCGACCACTCAAACATGTTCTTCCCATTAGGGAGATAGGATGGAGTGCCTTCATGGACGCATCGTCTAACCTTTTGAGGGTATGACAACACAGATTGTACCCTTAACAAGCTACCCCATCTACCCGCTTTTATTTTGTTATCTATTAATTGCAAAAGTAATTACCCCTGTTACAAATTTCTATCATAAATTGGATATAATATATTTTCTATCATTGACCGAAAATATAGTTATCTCCCCATCTAAAGTTTTCCATTAGAGTTTCAAAAGGCTTTTTTTCGCTCTATAATTTTTAAAAAAATTTATCCATTATCACTTGCATTTCTTTCTTAAAAACTTAATAGAAGAAATACATGTAGACAACAAATGAGCTTCTTATACCTCACGAGCTAAAACAAAAAAAAAAAGTACAAAAATTTCCTTTCCAATTTAATGAACAAAACCCGATCAGCTCTAAGCATGAAACTGAAATAAAAGTCTACGAGATCTTGAAAACAATAGGCACTTTCATATAAAATTTGAACTCATACCATTATGAAAACGTTTGGTGGGGTTGAAAATGAAAGAATGGAAAGAAAATAGAAATGGAAAGAGAAACATAAAAGAAAAAGAAAGGAAAAAGAAAATAGATTCTCCATGTTGTTTGCTAATGAGAAAAACTAAAAGAAAATTTAAGAAAAAACTAAAAAATTAAAATTAAAATTTAAAAAATTAAGGGAAGAACTTTACTCCAAACTCGCTCTACATTCCTACAATAATTCTATGAAATTTAAGAAAAAACTAAAAATTTTAAATTCAAATTAAAAAAATAAGAAAAGAACTTTACTCCGAATTCGCTCTAGATTCCTACAATAATTCTACATGGTAGCAATTCTATGTGACATTTCTCTTATTTTCTCCGGGATAAGGGAGAGAAAAGGCGAGAGAAAATTTTAAGCTTATTTCTTTTATTTTCTTCCAACTTTCTTTTCCTTTGACATTTTTTCCCACCCAAAGAATGAAAAGCAAGTTTCTTTCTTTTCTTCTTTTCTTTTCTTTCACTTTATCTCAAACAAAAAAGGGCCTAAACAAATTGTCATTCTCTAACCAAATGGGATCCAAGTTCAAAACCTTTGTAAAAGAAATTATGCACCTTCTTCCAGGAAACCTAGCAAGAGTAATTCTCTCCAAAAAGATACCCTGAAGTAGTCTTCCTATCCAGAATCGCATGGTCAACATGATCTTTTTTGGCGGAAAGTCATATTACGATTCAAATTCTCTATATCTCTACCCAATTCAAAGATTGGCAATCAAACTCAATCCTTCCTAGGTAAGAAACCAAGTTTTTCCTAGAAACTGAATTCATCTACATCAAAGAAGTCTAACTCCAAACACTAAAATATCAGAGTTCAAGCCCAACTATAACTCCTATTCATAATCACTTATGAGCAACTATAAATACACCCCTCTTAAAGGAGGAAGGAGGTGGATTTTTCTACATCGGAATAATGTAAAAACTTGTAACTTCATGAGAGATTAGACAGAAAAAGACATGGGTATTGTAATTCACCTTTTCAATAAAAAAACACATCGAATGGCTAATTTCACTCCGGGGATGTAGGCAGAGATGCATCTCAGAAAAACCTCATTGACTATTGCCTATTGTCTACATAATTCTCCTAATTATCTTCTCTCTAACAATTGAGAAAATCGCTTACGATGATTTGGTCATGCGTAACGTAGACCTACAAATGCCTCGGTTCGACGATGGAAGCTTATCCACGTAGGATAAGTTAAAATAGCGAATGGAAGACCGAAGAAAATATGGATAAAGGTGATACAAAAAGATATAGATTCTAGGTGTTCAAATGAGGATATATTACTTTATAAGAATGAATAGAGAAAGATTATCATTGTGATCGATCCGGCGAGACTCTCTTTTGGTTCATGTAGCCTATCCCAAGTACTTGGAATAAAAGGCTTAGTTGTTGTTGTTATCTTCTCTATAACGATCTATCTACATGTTACTAGCCCAATCATCAATTTAGTGCTTGGATTGTCTCATCCAATCTACTCCTACAATTTTAGGCATCAACAGTAACTAACAAACTAAAAAATTTCAACAGATCCTCCCCATTTTTTTAAACAATAATAACTAAGCCTTTTATCCCAAATACTTAGGGTAGGCTATATGAACCAAAAGATAATTATGTTGGATCTATCATATGAAAGATTTTTCTCCACTCAATCTTATCTCTCTTCGTTTAAGCCTTTCGCATCTATATCTTTTCACATCACCTCCATCTATATTTTCTTTGGTTGTCCCTTCACTAAGTTAGCATAGCTCCCATAGTAGAAAATCGTCTATCAATAGTTTCATCATGTGTGACAGACATACAAATGCATTGGTTCCTTCACTCTTTTAACTTGTCCTCCGTTGATAACCTCCACTCGTCAAACTCATCAAACTGGTGGATCTGGAGATCTACGTCTCCATTTTCATATGATATAATTTTTTTTATCTAATACTTAAAAAATCGAACTCACAAGAAAAATCATACAAACTCAAACTCTAACAAGAGTACCAAAGACTTGGACCTTCTTGATTCCTCACCACAAAAAAAATTTCAAATTCAATCTCATCTTGGTCCAACATCTCCTAAATGCAACGAAAAGTAAATTTGGATCAAAACATCTAATTGATTCTATAAATAAAACTTAATTTTAAAACAGAGAAATTCAATTTTTGCGACGGAAATACTAACCTCGAGAGCGTGCTTGTATCGCTGCGATTTCTTCAGGTCCTTGGTGAGCTGCCGGAGCTCCGATTGCGAGACCTGCTTCCCTTCCCCCACCCATTTGTCGAGCGCCGCGGTGGCGCTCCTCTTGGGGAAGCGAAGCCTGAAGATCCGGCTCCGCAGGTCATCATTTGGAGCAGGACAGGGTTCGGGTTCGGATTCAGGTTCGGGTTCGGGTTCGGGTAAGGGGTCGACTGAGAGAGTGAAGCTGATTGGGGTGCAGGAGGAGGAGGAGGAGGAGAAGGGTCTGATTGGGAGAGGGCGGAGGAGGAAGCTCTTGAAAGGGGAGTTCCTAAGGAGAGTGGAGAGGGGCATTTTTCTGGAAGAGGAGAGATGAGTCTGAGGGTTAGGGTTTTACGGCTGTTTTCATGGGAATTTCGAAATGAGCACACCACTGGTCCCACACCATTCTTAGTCTGATTTTGTTCCGAGGGTGTGCGCCTCATATTTTTTTAGTGAGCCCAAAAATTACAGAAAAATTATTTTTTCTATAACTTTTCAAACATGCTTTTGAGAACTAATATCTGAATAGGCAAAAGTCAAGATCACAAAAAAAAAAAAAAAAAAAAATTAACAAATTGGTCACTAAGACCGGTGGTGTGCTTAGTTAGAAATTTTCAGTTTTTATGGTTTGGTTGATTGGATTGGACCTATTGAATTCATTCATATAACCGAAATTATTGAGGATTTTCTAATTTACTATTTTGCTTTTTTTTCTTTTCCTTTCTTTTTTTTTTTTTTTTTGTGTTTTGAGTGTTATGGGAGTTGGGATTGTTGAGTTAAGTCCTTGAACACAAGAGGTTTCAAAATCAAAATATGTTTTTATGCAGATACAAAATGAAAGATATTTGAAAAGTTTACCAAAGTGATTGAACAGTATATTCATATCGGTTTTATTAGTCTCATATCGGTTTTATTGCGTAGAATTTTTATTTATAATTGTATATATGAGACCCAAAGTTTATTAGTTAATTGATTGATGAAAATTATTTGATTCAAAGCTTCATAATAGCCATTTGTAGTTTAGTAATACAATGAAACTCATTCTACAATATTAATATCATGATCACGTATTGAATATTACATCTACACATCTTAATAGAGTTATGAGAAAGATTGTTTTCACTGCTTATGATTTTGGTATCCCTTTGGATTCTCACATCAGTCTAATCTTCAGTGGAAAATTCACATCAGTTTAATTTTTAGTGAAAAATTCTATTATCGCTAACATGTTCAATTTTTGAATCACGGTCACTTTAGCTAATTCGTTGTGAAAACTAGTTCTATCTATGCCATTTAAACTCTGCAAACATTATGAGATGCATGTTCTAGCATATTTACTATCACTGTTTGACTGAGATGTTTATTGCTAGGAGATTTATCATTTCAACTCATAAATGCATTTATTATCACCATATTTTTCGGAGATGAATAGTTTGAAATGGGGGAAAATCACAAGGACATTGAACAGCCACAATTAGGCCAAAATCTACTAGACTATATTATTTAAATTTTATTTAAGATTTTGTGAAATTTTAGTTTTTATTAATTTTGTTTCTAATTTGTAGATGATTCTCATTTAATTATTAAAATTAATTGATTGATTGATTAAAAATTGTTTAATACAAAGCACTATAATGGCTATTAGATTACTTTAGTAGTTAAATGAGATTAAATTGTCTCATATTTCTTATCTCAAAATCCCAGTTCATCTGCAATTTTCCAAACTGCACTAGAAATTTTCTTGAGCTACTTCTATTTTTCATTTGAATTCTTCGTAAGTTGATTGAGATAAGAATCTAATCCAATTATTTGTAGGAAAAGGCATGTACTCGTGATTCTAAGTTGTCGTCGAGCTAAGTTTTTTCTAAGTTGGGCTTGTCATCTTAATGGGCTTTTGTCTTGAACATTCATAATAATGACTTATTTATTATATGCATCAAGCCTCTCCGAGTTTAGTATGCTCTTAGAGTATTTTGCAATTTATTCTGCAGTCATCTCATAATTACGTGACTATCTTCTTCGTGTCCTAGCCTAGGTGCCTATGATCCGTGCTGAATAAGATGCACTTGCCATGGACGTCCATGTTGGCGTTATTCGCCTTGTGACATATTAGCTTCCTCGATTATGGGCATTTCAGTTTTGGTCATCTCTTCTTAGTTTTGGCCATCTCGTCTTCTTTTAGGTTGATGAGCTTATTGAATATGCTCAAGAATTTGGTAAGGCAAGTGACTTTCTTCACTTCTGTTACTATCGCAGCATTCTAAATCTCATTAATTTTAAGTATTCAGTGTAAGGAATCAGAAATTTACTAAAAAGAGAGATCTTTTAAAGACTAAATGATGTAATATAAGGATAAACTTACTAAAAATCAAATACTTATTTGATTAGCTGACTAAGATTGGCCTTTGTTGATAAAGTTTTTTGGCAAGTTTCAACCTATATGGAGTGTTCGTCACACTTTTAATTGGTCCATTCCCTTATCAAGGAGATTGTTGTTGACCCATTTGTATAATAAAGCACGTGTCAGACATGATTTAGCCGCGTTTTCTATGGATGGCACCAACTGTTGGTTGAGTCAATTTAATAATCAAACAATAGATTATGCTCAAGACATACTCAAGTGGGATTGGGATGTTGAGATCAAGTAACCGAGACATATAATCTTGGAAAAGCAAACTGTAGGAGAACTGCTAGATATAAGAATAAGGAAATAAATAAATACGTAGATAGAAAATTTAACAAGGTTCTACAAAGACGGATCTCGAGCATACATTCTTAAAAGGAAAGTCGACATACTTAATTATCGATGTGAAGAAAGGATGTGTAAGTCATCTGAGAATGCTTTTTCCACTCTCTTGAAATTACATGTTCTCTCGAATTTTAATGTCCCAAAAGTATCTTCCTTTCCATGGAGGAGTAGACTTTATAGTTAGTAAGGAATTAGACAATGTAAGCATGTTATTTATCGTTATTTTGGATTATTGTTGGAAAAATATAATATTAGGTTTGGAACTTGAAAGCCCTAGCGTTAGCAAAGTTCTTATCCAACCAAAAGTAAGTGTTTTATATTAAGAAATATCTTAATTAACTCTATTATAGGTAGAGTTAGTAGCTCAGGATCATCATCGGTATGAGATACCTTTAAACCTGATAGATATTTATCTACTCCATTAGCAGAACACCGTCATAATGCAAAAATTTTTAATACTTTAGGATAGCCAAAACAAACTAGATCAATAACTATATCTAATTGTTTCCCTCATGGTCCTCAAGGTCTAGCTTATATATAGAAAAATTGCAGATAAATATTTGCCAAATAGAACTCTATCAGTGTTATTCTTAAAAATTTATCTTTACACTGTCTGTCCTAGCCAAGATAAAAGAGGAGGGTTGTTGTAGGCCGGTGACAGTCAGCGTAAAACATTCACATATTATGATATGAGCCAAAATATGAATCTCGTTGGGGCGTTCTCTACTCAGCGATGCGCTACATCGGAGCCCGGGTGTAGTAAAAAATGTGTGAGAGTTGCTAAGTTGTCGCCTAGAAGCGACGTGCCATGTCGGTGCCCAGATGTGATGTCAAATGTACAAGAGTTCTCACATCTTAATGAGCGGGTGGGGGTAAAGAATTAGTTCATAAACATAAACATATATTTCGGTTGGTATCATGAAATATAGATTTCCTTACAGGTAAATTAACAGAGTTAGTTGATATTATGATTAGAAGGAGAATTAATATTTTTTTGCATACAGGAGACTAAGTGGGTAGGTGAGAAAGTTAAAATCATAGAGTCATAGGGTTATAAACTTTGGTATGCAGGTAAAGATAGAAATCGTAATGGGATAGGTATGATCATAGATAAGTAATTACTTGGGGATATAATAGAGATTAATAGGAAGGGTGATAGAATTTTATTTATTAAACTTATTTTAGATAGAGAGATTTTTAATATCATTAGTACCTATGCACCACAAGTAGGACTTGATGAATCCAGTAAACATAATTTTTGGGAGGATCTAGATAAGATAGTATAAGGAATACCCGCTGGAGAAAAACTATTTATTGGTGGCGATCTTAATGGGCATGAAGGAACTAGTCGTAATGAGTTTGATAGCGTACATGGAGAATTTGGTTTTGGAGAAAGAAATTAACAAGTAATTCAATTTTAGATTTTGATGTATCTTATGATTTGATTTTAGTGAATACTTGGTTTAAAAAGAGAGTTTCTCACTTGATTACTTTTAAAAGTGTATCGAATACGAGCCAAATAGATTTCTTTTTAATTAGGAGGGTAGATAAAAGTAGTTGTATCGATTGTAAGATAGTGCCATGTGAGAGTGTAGTTATCCAATATAAACTCTTAGTTTTAGATATTCAGTTTAGTAAGAGACTAGAAAAAATAAGTATCAATTAGATTCTAAGATTAAGTGATGGCGATTAGAAAGCAATAAAAAAGTTTTTATAGATAAAGTAGTACAAGAAGCAGATTGTAGAGATCATAATGATCCTAATGTAATATAGAACAAAATGACTAGTTGCATTAAAAAGATAGCTAAAAATATATTTGGTGAATCGATGGGCGGTGCTCCACTATGTAAGGATACATAATAGTAGAATGAAAAGATAAAAAATACTATTAAGATCAAGCGAGATCTTTATAGAGATAATAATAATAATAATAATAATAATAATAATAGAATAAGTTTTGAGAAGTATAAACTAGCGTAGAAGGAGACTAAGAAAGCTTTTCGGGATGTCAAAACTAAATTATATAAACAAGCGTACGAGAAGTTGAATAATAAAGAGGCAGAAAATGATAAATATACAATTGCTCGAATAAGAGAGAGAAAGTTTAGAGACTTATATATTATAAAATGTATTTAAAATGAGGATCAGACGGTTCTAGTTCGAGACGAAGAGATTAAAGAAAGATGAAAATATTATTTTAATAGATTATATAATAGTAGTTTTACTCAAGATTTAGGAGATCTTACTATTCAATGTAAGAATATGAATCGTAGTTTTATGCGTAGAATTAAAGACTCTGAAGTAAAAGAGACTTTAAAGAGGATGAAATAAAGAAAATCTGTTGGTTCAGATGAGATTCCTATAGAGGTATGGAGATACTTATAAGGGATTGGTGTGAGATGGCTGACAAATCTTTTTAAAAAGATTTGGCAAACTAAGAAAATGCCAAATAAATGGAGGAAGAGTACCCTAATACATCTGTATAAGAACAATGGTGATATTCAGAGTTATTCTAACTATCGAGAAATAAAACTAATGTGTCACACTATGAAGCTTTGGAAAAGGGTAATTGAACATAGATTGTGACAAACTGTTAAAATATCGGAGAACCAGCTTGGATTTATATCGGGGCGATCGACGATAGAAACTATTCATTTACTTCGTCAACTTATATAGCGATTCCGAGAGAAATAGAGATTTGCATTGGTATTTATTGACTTACAGAAAGCCTATGATAAGGTATCACGAGAGATACTTTGGTTGACATTGATGAAGAAAAGAGTTCCCATCAAGTATATCGACATAATTAAGAATATGTATGATGGAGCAGTGGCCAATATCAGAACATGTGGTGGTTTAACAAGTGATTTTTTAATCACAATTGGATTGCATCAAGGATCTGCATTGAGTCCGTTCTTATTTGCTATAGTGATGGATGAGCTTAGTATAACTATTCAGAATGAGATACCTTGGTGTATGCTATTTGCTAATGATATTGTCTTAGTTGATAAGATAAGAGTATGGGTAAATACAAAACTAGAGTTATGGAGACATACATTAGAATTTAGAGGTTTTAAATTGAATAGGTCTAAAACAGAGTATATGGAGTGTAAATTTAGTAAACGACGGATCATAAACTATACTGCTGTAAAACTGGATGGGTAAGAGGTACAAATGAGTAGTCAGTTTAGGTTTTTGGATTCTATTATTCAGAATGATGGAGAGATCGATAATGATGTTAACCATAAGATACAAGCTGGCTGATTGAAATAGAGAAGGGCAACGGGAATTTTATGCGACTGTAACATTCCGTTAAGACTAAAGGGAAAATTTTATAGGACTGCTATTAGGCCAGTTTTGTTATATTGGTGGAATGTTGGGCCATAAAAAAACGTTATTCACAGAAAACAAGTGTAGCAGAGATGCGCATGCTCTGCTGGATGTGAGGCAACACTAGGAGAGATAAAGTGAGAAATGAAGATATTTGTGCTAAAATAGGTGTAGCTCCTATCGATGAAAAGATGCGAGAAAACCGATTATCATGGTTTGGTCATGTGCAACGTAGATCTACAAATGCACCAGTTCGACGAGAGGGAGTTTATCAATGTTTGACAAGTTAAAAGAACGAAGAGAAGATAAAAAAAAAATGTGGATGGAGGTGATATGAAAAGATATGGATTATAGAGGTTTAAATGAGGAGATATTACTTGATAGAAATGAATGGAGAAAAACTATCAGAGTGATCGATCCGACGTGATTTTTTTTTGGTTCATGTAACCTACCCCAAGTTGTTGTTGTTGTATATTTGCCAAATAGATTGGTGGATGACAGAAAAGTAATAGTAAAGATTAGATGCTGTTGATATCATTCAAAGAGTACTTAAAGACTTATAAGTAGATTTGGTAATATAAAGTAATAGTTATAATTTTCTCTTTAAAATATATTTACACACGATCGAAAATAAATGAATAGAAAAACGTCAACCTAATTGGAATATATTCATACTTTATAATGCAATAATTTTCTAATTTTTTCTGATTTAAATTACAAATTTCATATAAAACTTACCAAATTTGCACTTAATAAAGTTTTATTTATTTTTGAAAAATTACTATGTGTTTTTTATTTGTAGCTATTTTTCATTATGAATTTTTTTTAATGTGCATTTTTTCAATTAAAAAACGTGCCTGCATAACCGGGGCGGACCGCTGGTCACCCGCCCCTATGGGTCTGAGCACGGGCCGGGCCGGCCGGTTGGACAGGTCGACACGTAAGCAAAGTGAGGGCGCCCTTAGAAGCTCACATCTTTTAGGCATATTCCTTCCTTCTGCACGCTTTCGAGAATCACAGAGTCCCGCCCTCATCTCCGCCACCGCCGCTAGGTGAGTCTCTGGTCGCCTCTTCCGCTTCAACAATTACCACATCTTCGCGTTCCTCGATTTTCCGTAACCGCCCCAAGCCTTATCGAGCGGCGATCTCTCACAACCTCTTTGTATAAACGACTCCGAGAAAAAATCCCAATTGCTCTACTGTATTATCCAGCGGCGATCTTCGTAAATTTGTTGCCTTTGGTATGCTTCTCATCATCTAAAGCCCATGCCTCCCCTCGCTAGGTTTGCTTCGAGAGCACTACTACAACACGCTAGAAAGGTACTCAAAAGGGGAAAATTTAGTTATTTTTACTGTTTTCTTTTTTTATTTTTATTTTTTTAAAAAAAACAAACCTAATTCCGTCTCATTTGGATTGTTTGATGCAGTCGCTTGGGGCGTTGCCGTCTTCGATTGGCTGGGGGAAAGAAGGGTCCTTGCCGTTTCTGAGAGCGATTTCTTACTGGTCTCCATGTAATTTTTCTTCATTTGTTCATGTCCGTTTCAGAATCCAATGCTTGCAAAGTCATGCATGTCTGTGAGTATGTTATTTAAGAATATGGATGAGAATGGACAGGTCTAAGGACTAAAGTTTTGGCCTGCACTATTAAAAATTTTGAATTAAAGATGAATTTTTTATTATTTTTTTAAATTCAAAATTTTGAATTGAACGGGCCAAAAATTGGCTCTTGGACCCATCCATTCTCATTCCTATTAAAAAAGCAACAACGACAGCATATAAATAGGCTTGAATTGAAAGTGTCAGAATGTACTTTTGTAATTATGGGAAGCCATGCAAGAGGAGGTATTAGAAAAGGTTACCATCGACATGCAAATGGAGTCAAAATGTAAAATGTGAATGGCAAGTGGGATGTATCATGCTACCACTCACAAGAGTATTGCTCCAATGAACAATGATGAAGTACTAACATTATGATAGTTGTGGCTTGTGGGAGACTACTAATTGCAATCATTTTAAGATAAAATATGGTATAAATTGAACTAGATTAGTGATGATCGAGGGAGGGTAAAACATCCTTTTAGTCGTAAGATAAGTAGCTATTATTCGTCAACTAGTTTTATTGACAATGTGGATTGTGCTAGACTACTATGGTCCAATCATTTTTAATCTAAAGATAAGTCTCTGGAATTGCCTTAGACATATGCTACTTATTAGGTGTTCTATTCTTTACCTAGTAGCATATGTGTTCTATTCTTTACCTCTTCTTGTTATGTCTTCTTAATCTTATTTAAGAAGTCTATTCTTCTCAGTTTCATGCCGACGCAAAGCTTATGACACGGAGAAAATTTCTAATCATTTCCGGCAATCATCCTTTTTGAACCGATCTTTTCATGCCACAGGTACTTCTTTTTGGTTATCTATCACATTGTTTCCTATCTTTAGAGTTCTGTAAACTTGTTGACATTAAAATATCAAATTGATACAGGGATATGTTATGTTATAGACAGAGACTACTATGAAACGCTTGGTGTGCCTAAATGTGCTAGTCAGGATGATATCAAGAAGACTTTTCATGCAGTAAGTATCTACTGTGGATGATCTTCCATTCTCTATAATATGGTTGTTCTTTGCTTATCTGGCCTTAGTATTTATTCATTAGCTCAAAAAAGCTTTCGTATTCTAGTTATATGTGCTTAGCTATTCTATGCTTCATAGATATATTTATGTACAACATATCTGATGTTTTTTGTTCTTGTGCGGATTGTTTCATCCTGTGCCAAAAATAACTGTACCTGCAAAATAGCGTAAATTGAAATTTAATTATAGTGATCCCTTCCCCTCTGATCTCTTGTATTCGTCATATATAAATTCTTTAGTCACTCCATGAAGATGTATGGCAACAACTCAACATGCCCTTCTTCTAGAGTGGGTTACAGAACTTTCTGATTATCTGCAACTGTTGGATATAGGTTTTAACAGTGATGAAATTCCATAGACTTATTGTTGTGCATGTGATATTTCATAGAAAGAAGTACAAAAGTTGTTCCATTCAATTTTACCATCTGCGTGAACTGTAAAAATGGTACAGCTGAGCTGGATCAACTTTGATGTATACATATTTTCAGCACCTTTTGTGTTTGTGTTGGTTACTTCTCTTTGTTTGTTTTTTGTATGAAACATATACTTGAGAGAATTGTTCTGATTCAGTAATCTGGAAGTGCATATTCTGTTGACTGGAGAGGGATTTTTCTGGTTCAATATTCTGAAGTGCCGAGTCGGAGAGAAATGAACCAATATATGTAGCAAAGTCACTTAGAAATGTGGCGATGAATTTAATTGTGAATACAATGGAAAGAATGGTACCAGTAATGATGCTTCTCATTTTCTTGTGCAATACTCACAAGATATTTGAAAAAAATGGGAAAATTTTTCCACCTGCCTTGTTTTGTACCCATTTGACCTTTTCCACTTCTTTGAAGTAATCTATGGGAAAACAGTAATCGCTTCCTTACCTCTCATCATTAAGATAATCACCCCTCATACAATGATCAACACTTGTTTACAAATTATTTAGTTCCCTAATATCATTTTTTTGTCTTGTTTATGTGGATTTCTATGTTTTTTTTCCTGGATTTACAGAAAGTCTAAATACAAATATGGTACTGTTGGCCCAAAATTAAAATTAATAAGCCTTGATTAGATATTTAATATGTCAGAAAAAATTACTTATGCAAGAAATGTGTTTTTTTTAATGCATATAAGACCAAACTTAGCGCAAATTTGACATCAGATCTCAAATCTTAATATTTTGAAATTGGAAACCTCTGTCCCTGCCCATGAAGGATTGTTATATGAAAATAGACCAGTTTATTTGAATTTGGACCTGCAAGTCTCTTTGGCGTGTTTTGGTAATAGGTGAAGGGCAAAAGCAAAGCTGAGTAAGTAAAAAATGGTCAAGGGCTTACCTAGGATTAAGTTATTATGTGGATTTTTAAGCTTTTGGATAGGGAAAGTGCTTTAGTGTTTGGTATAATAGGGAACGCTTGGAGATTTCTTAAGATACAATTCATACCTTTTGTTGTTTTTATCTGCAACCTCAACTAACTTTATGTAAAAATGTGGGTTAATTTTTTAATCCTCCTATTTATACCGATTAGCAAACTGTCTCTAATGCACTTAAAGTCTCTAACCTATTAACTCAGATTATCTTAGCTTGTTTAGCCCAAAAACTTCTTAGCAACTTAAACCTATGTTTATGGTTTTTTTTTTTTTTTTAACTGTGTTTTAATCTGTTACAAATAGAGCCTCAAGTGGTTTGAAATTAGACGCCCAATTTTTTCTAATTTAAAAATATTAAAATTGGGAGTTTGAACATCATATTTAGGCTATTTTGTAGCTTTACGTAAACAAACAAAAAACCACAAAAAAATTAAAATGAAATATGGATTTTTAGGAGAAATCGAAATGAAATTTCCCGATGTAGCCTAGCTATATCCTTGAAATAATTTCTGTTGTCATAACTAGCAAGGCTGGTAATGACCAAACCAATTGGAACTAGTAAACCTATAATCTTTATATTAGCTGCAATAATGTCTTCTTGCTAATATTTCTTCACTTCATGAAGGTTGTCTGTTAGCTAGCTGTTAATTGACTAGTTTTCACTAGTATTTTCATAAGGTTATACAAAACCTCTACTAAATGTGAATGGTCATATGTCTTTTGAAGGCTTGGTTTATTTAACTATTTCATATGACTATTTAGGTCTGTTGAATAGTGAACCTCTTGGAGTTTCCAAATGCATATAATATATCCATCAATGGTCAAGAATGATCTTTTTATGTGTGAACCTTGTTCAACTTATTGTGGCTATTTGGAAGCGACTCGGTTCAGGCATGTGGACATCCCTTTTGTCTGGGCAAACATGTATGATTATAGCAGACAAACCATCCCTTTTGTCAGGGCATACATTTATGACTATAGAAGATAAAATAAGATGACTGAATATTATTCTTATTAATCTATAACGTGCTAACGGAGTAACGGGAACCAAATTCCAATATGTAAAAGCAAATACTTAGAGGCTCAAGGAATGCATGGACAATCATCATATAGTTCAAACTTGAAACATATATATTAGTGTGGAAGTCAAAGAAACATCTCCTCTTTTATTATTCCCTACTATTGCTCTTATGACGACAATATCCTAGCCAACTATAACAGGTCTTGTGGGGATGTTTTAATGCTGCTGATGAGGATCTATTGTACTAGACTGCAGGTATCTGTTTTATCTTAGAGCAAGTAACTTTGACAGATTAAAGTGCGTGAGGGATTTGCTAGCATAAAATCTTTTGATCAAAAACTTTACTAGCAAGGTGTCTGGTAAAAAATTATCTATGCAGTTTATAGACTGAGAATTTATCAGGTAAATTAGTCCAGTTATTGAAGATTTAGTTTGTCCACAAGTGGATATAATAGGTGATCTATATCTTGGGACTTCATAGGAGTGGCACCCATCTCAAGGCTGTGCACTAGTTGAAAATATATGATCCTTTTCAATTAACAGTGCTGTCTTTCATCTCAAGATTTACTTTGTCCACGAGTGGATTTTGAATCTGAATGAGAGATAATAATTCGAGAGAGAAAGAAGGAAGGGAAGCGGGGAGAGAAGGAAGGGAAGCGGCGAAGAGAGATGAAGTGAGGGTAAAGTTGAATTTTTCGGTGTGCTCACCGAAAAAATCTTCTCTTTTCAAAAGAGAGAGGGCTCACTAGGAAAAATGGTGTGCCCCTCTAGAAACTGCCCAATCAAACACACCCAGTCATTAGTTGCTTGGAGTCAAAACAGACCATACATGGGGACGGTGCATGCTAATGGTGGGGTCACGAGAGGTGGGGTCACGAGATGAGGGTGTGTGAGCTAGATCTCTGAATGATTAGGTTCTGAGTACAAGTGGAAAACCCACTTAAATAAAGAAAATATTTAGAGATTTTATTATTAGAAAAGGTAAAGTGAAATTTTTTCTTGTATGATCATACAGATCAACTTTCGGTTTATTTTATTAATGAAAATGAACAGTGGCTCTTGAAGTTATGTAATTTCTGATTCAGTGCCCTCTTTAGTTGCTTCAATGGGATTTGATCCCCTAACATCTTAAACTTATTAAGGTACCTTACCACATTGCTTAAAAAACTAAATAATAGATAAGTTTTAGTTCATAGAAAGAAAGGTAACTTTATCACTAACTTATGATAATAATTATATAATGAACTAAAATATTAATAATAAAAGTAAACAGTTTTTAACTTTTGTTATATATATATATATATATATATATATATATATATATATATATATATATATATATATATATATATATGGATTACTGTAGGTGAGCCGCTACGTGAGCTAGCGGTTAAAGTATAACGATCCTATGATTTTTCTTCAATATTTTTTACAATTGTTATCTCTACCTTTTTAACTTTTTTCGAAGTAAATTTCATAAAGTTTGAATTTCATTTATCGTTTCATCAAGTGCATACAAAATATTATATTCATTGAAAACCATTAATTTTGTGTTAACTTGATGGAGGACCAAATCAAAACTAAAACCTAAGAAATTGGGTGTGAATGAACCGTAGAGGGTGGATATCATAATCCAAAAGAATTTTTTTTTAAAAAAGATTATTAGAGATAGTGGAAATGAACTGCAGCTCAGGTAACTTGCGTGAGCTGTCAACTCATATATATATATATATATATATATATATATATATATATATATATATATATATATATATATATATATATATATATATATATAGAAAGAGAAAGGACTAATGACTTCAGATATATTGTATTATTTTTGTAGCACCCTACAACACCTCTAATTTCTAGTTGATTATATATAATAAGTCTATCTCACATTTTATAGCTCCATTTTGAATTCTGACTCTAAGATAATCATTTTTTCTATTTATCTTATTTAGGATATTTTTTGAGATTTTTTTTTTTAAAAGATGAGATAGTACTGTAATGCGCTACTATCCATTGGCATATAACAGAGTTGTTTGGGATCGCATGGCAACACAGCGAGTGTTACAATCAATTACAAAGAAAATAAACATAATATAGCAAATCATGCAACAATTAAAATTTTCTTAAATAAACAATCGTTATAAAAATTCATATCTAATATAGTCTCACAGAATATCTCAATAAAACTAAGCTTAGAAACTAACTAATCAAGTCTCAAGAAAAATATGTTTTTTCAGTTTCCAATAAATATCAAATCTACTAATTCAAAAAATCAATGTATACATTATCTAATCATTCAAATACTCCAAATCTTACACTATAACTAATTCATCAATCTCTATATCTTGTCTGGTCTTGCACAATCATTCATTAGTAAAATGACCAATAAACATAATAATAATAATAATAATAATAATAATAATAATAATAATAATAATAATAATAATAATAATAATAATAATAATAATAATAATAATAATAATTTAAGGAAATAAATCATATTAATGGATAATAATGAATACAATAAAAACCAACAATAATATAGTAATTATTTTATATCTATATGTCCATCTTATTTAGTTAAATCCATTAGTCACTTTTATTATGGTAGTTTGAAATCCGTTTTAAGTATACATGCTAGCATTTCTGAGTGTATTTTCATTCACCATGAGAAAACAGGTCGATCAATAGTCACCATAGCCTATCCCATTTTAGTTTATTAGTAATGTCAATATAACCTATCTCATCTAAATTCAATGGCAATTAGTCAACAACTGAGAATTCAATAGTTCAATCACAAACAGAATATTAAATATTACAACCTAGCTTTTCCTCTAGTAACCCATGCATTCAATCAATTTTAATTATATTGATGATATTTCAATTAACCCTTTTAAATGAATAAAGTAAATATAATTTTTGATGGAGGCAAGCACAATTACATTATGATGCACCTAATATGGTATGAGAGCTGATTATTGACTTGATTTATTATTTTTTGAAGCTTCTCTAATTAGCATGCAGCTAAATGCAATCTGGAATTCTTTGTGGCCACTCAATTTCTCATAAAAAAAAAAATCTGAGAGAACAGATATCCATGAATAGCACTCATGTAATTTGTAAAGAGTTATTTGTTTATATTAATAAAATATATTAGCTTTCAAAAATAAATTATTTCTATCGAAGAAAATAAATATGAATGTTGATCATGCTCATATCTGATTCTCATGGTATCCTATTACAACCCCAACCTACGGAGAGTATGGATTGGAATTAATAGACCATATGAAGGGTGTTATAAAATAATCAGAACAAATCAATCTCTTTATTATAAATCAAGGGATGCATATATTTATAAATAAACCCAAATAAAAGATAGTTTTCTAATCTGACACTCCCTCTCAAGTTGGAGTATAAATATCAATTATATCCAACTTGTTCCACAGATTAGAACATATTATCTCCCTCTTCAATATCACAGATTAACTTGAGGTGGATGAGCAGCAACAATAGCAGTAGCAATAGTAGTGAATGACTTGAATCATTATAGCACATCTATCATCACCATAGTAGGTTTTTATCCTACCAAAAGTGATAAGTAGCAGTAAATAAATTTGTTTCTTATAAGCAGTAGTAGTAGCAGCAGCAAATATAGTAGTCAACAGATAAACTTATTTTTTAAAAGCAACAGTAGACAGCATATAAATTTCTTTTTTAGAAGCAGTAGTAGAAAGCAGAGAAACTTCTTTCTTAAAAGCAGCAACAAATAAATTTCTTTTTTAGAAGCAATAATAAGCAGCAAATAAACTTTTTTCTTAGAAACAGTAATAGGAAGCAGATAAACTTATTTTTTAGAATCAATAGTAGTTAGCAGATAAATTGCTTTCTTAGAAGCAGCAGTAGGTAACATAGAGACTTCTTTTTTAAAAGTTATAGTAGGCAAAAAAAGGAGTAAAGGATTGTATCAAGTCATGATACACCTTTGTAGTTGAGGAGGGACTAGTCAGAGTCCCTGTAATCACAAGTAGAGAAGAAACAGAAACTGAAGCAGATACAAAATCGAATTGGGATTGCAATTATGAAATCGAAGTCACAATTAGAGTCAGTATCGAATTGGTGATAAGATTGCAGTGTCAGAATCGGCCATCGATTATGATAGTTGAGATTGAGAGCTGAGATTTATTTCATAATATGCTCTAATACTATATTATGAAATAATCAGAATCAATCAATCGTTTCATTGTAAGTCAAGTATATATATTTATAGGTGTCTCAATACCATATAAATAATCCAACAGATGATATGGGAGTAAACCCAAAAATAAACCAAAATAGAAGATAATTTTATAATCTAACAAAGACTAATGACTTCTTCACATATTATATATAGGACACCTCCTAACAAAGTTGGCATGCCCAACACATCCAACGCACAAATATGTAAACCATTATTTACCTTAAAAATTATATGTAAGATAGAATATGTTGTGCCCCTTCCAACAAAAGCAAAGTATTTGAATACTTTAGCTAAAATCAGGTTTTTTTTTTTTTTTTTTTTCCTTCATATATGAAGAAAACTTTTTGTTCAACCTGGAATCAATAATCTGTAGTTTGATGTAATTCAAACTATAAAAAAAACATTTTCTCATCGTAAAACGAAGAGATGGCTCTTGTTTATCTGTTTTTTTGTTCATTGACAATGACCACTAGTTCTCATATTTTTCACCGATCACTAGATTTCTGACCGATCAGTACATTTGTATGACTGATTTCTTTAAAATTGTAAGCCATGTAGTTAAACAAGTACTTTGTTAAATATTAGTCCTATATTTCATTTTATTTCTCCAGTTTCAACTAAATTCCAAGTAATGCATTCTAGCATTGTTATATAACTGATCTTTAATTATCAGCAAGCGTGGATGGTACATCTTACATTTCGAAACGATAATGTAATGTACACACATATACACATATTCCTGCATCAGAGTTCACACACACACATACACATATTTATATATCCACATACATCCATATACATACAAACATACACATATATACATATATACATGTATGTATGTACATATATATGTATTGTATGTATGTATACATATATGTATCTGTGTGTGTAATATATATAGAGCGAATAATGGAAATAAGCTGATAACTCACGCAAGTTATCTGAACTGTAGTTCACTATCTCTAATAATTTTTTTTAAAAAAAATAAATTCTTGTGGATTATGATATTGACCCCATAGGGTTCTCATTGTATGCCCGAATTTGGGGAATTCCCTTTCATTACTATTTGCCAAGACTTATAGCAAATAAAAGAAAATTACAACTTTTAGTTAGGATTATAGGGGTAGGGAAAAGAGATAACTTTGTCTCTTTTTAATTTTTGTGGGATCTTTGGCAGCGGTGGAAGTTCGTTACTATCTTCCATTAATGATCCGAAAGTCATGTCAACTAATTTCTCTGGTACCAAGTTCTAGCCAGAGGAGAGGAGGAACTCTTGAAGTACGGTAACTTTTGCTTCTCAAATTCTTTGTTGCTGGATATCTGGATCCCTTCTGTTTTGGATCTCTCTCGCCGGAAGAGAAGAAACATAACTCCGCTCTCTAAATTTTTCCATATCCCTACATCTCTGATTTTCCTTTTAGTCTCTGTAGAATTTCTCCCTTTTCCTCCTTTCTTTCTACTGAGAAAGAGGGCTATTTTATAGCCTTTGGGATGTATGTGTTCTTCAAATTTCTTTGTAATCAGATATTAAATGTGGTAATGATCTCTCAGATCGTTATAACCAAATCCTGTACATGAAACAGAGCGCATGAACTTGCGGTGCATGCAGCGTGGGAGCCTAGGAACTAGGCGAGTGCGAGAACTAGGTACGTGCTCCCTTGGGTGCTAGACGCACTGTCCCACTGGGTGTTGGGCGTGCGTGCACACCCTTGGGTGCTGGGCGCTCGCGCCCCCTGGGTGCTGGGGCGCACGTGCCCGCTAGGGACTAGGCACGCGTGCCCCCTGGAGACTGGGCGCGCGCACCTGGGGACTGGGTGCGCGCCCTTGGAACTGGGCACACACGTCGGGAACTTGGGGAGTGCGCCTGGGCCTGGGTGTGTTACCTGCTCTTACGCGCATGGCTAGGTCTGGGCATGCACGTCTACTCCACAATGCTCTCCTGGGCTCATGCTCCATGGTGCATGCACTCAAATGTGCACTCTCTTTTCACGGTGGTATCGTCGACATGTGCGGGGCCCTCAGCGGGAGGCACGAATCTGTGCCACTTGCCGTTTAAGCACACGTTTGGTGATGGATGCATTAATTCAAAAACTCGATATGAATAATGTACTGGAAGTGCACAGTATTGGTTGTAGCGCAAATAGGTCGTTCCTACGAGAATCTAAGACGTTTTGCATTCTAACGTCTCCTATTGTTCTACCGAGCTAACTATGGGTTCTATGAAGAAGATGAAAATCAACAACCCTAAACCCTAAGTATAGGCTATCAAGAAATTTAACTCATGTATAAACTATCAAAGCATTAATCTACGAGTTGTTATATTTTAATATTTTCATAAAAGAATCATGTCTTTATTATTTTATTTTAGAAAAAAGACAATAAGAAGCAATTACATGAGTTTCATTTACATCCTAGAGCTAAATTAAGTTAGCTACTCATGCTAATAAGATTATATTCTTATGGTTAGAAAGCATTAAAAATCTTGTTTTAATATGAAACCTATTAAAGATCTACACTAAAAAGTAATTATATCTATATGAAAAGTAAATAAAAGATTTCTCCTCACTAGAAAGCAATGAACAATAGTAGAATCACCTCTGGAGTTTGGTATGGTAGGCGTAACCCCTTCAGCAAAACCCTAATTTTTATTCAATTAAAAATGCATCATAAATTATATGAAACCTTAACTTACAAGGATACGACCAATATATAGGCCTCGGAGTACCAAACCCTAATTATATTACAAATGAATAGCTACAAAATTACAATGAAGCCCTCAGAAAAATTCCAGCTATAGCTTCACAAGTTTTGCCGCCAGATAGTGACATTGATTGCCAAATAGCGGTGTTTTTAATTTTACGAAAAGAATCCTACTCCTTGTATGAGTTAGCAGAAGCAAATTCAGTGCAAGTGGGGCCCAAAGTACTGCCAAATGGCGACAAAAAAAGCACTGAGGTATCTAGCTTCACTCTTCTCTTTTTCATGACTGTATTCACTTTTATGTTCTGTAGCTTTGTGTTCTTATAGCTTTATTCTCTTTTTAGCTCTTCTTGAATTTGGTTTCCTAATCCGTCTTTGATTTTATATCATTTCTTTGTAAGAATAGGTTTTACCTGACAAACACACTAAAAAATACCCAAGTAATATTATTTATATACAAAAATAGACAATATGAGGATTATAAATATGCAATGTATGATACTCATCACACGCCCATTTGGATGTGCATGCATAGTTAATTTAGCCTCCCTGCCGCTTCTTTTTGGGTTGGGCTATCTTTATCGTTTCTATAACATTTCCTAGAAGGTGCACACTCCTATTCGCGTGCCACGGATGCGTGCGCCTGAGAGGCACTCGTGCCGGAGATGTGCAAGCACTCTTTGACATGGGATGTGCTCGTGAAGGAGGCACGCTTTGCATCGACCTAAGAGGCGTGCTCCACGGTGCACGTTCCTAGGTGCACTTCTTGGTTACGCACGCCTGGGTGGTGCACACTTGCTGGGGATGTGCACACTCTTGGGCATGGGATGCACTCATCTGGAGAGCATACACTCCACGATGTCTAGGGGCATGCTCTTCTGCTCAAGCCTCTAGTTGTGCTTCTGGGTTATGCGCTTGGAAGGCACGTTCTTGTTGAGGACGCGCACTCCTAGGCTTGGGGTACGCTCGTATGGAAGGCGCATGCTCCTCGATGCATGCTCCGCGGTGCCCAACAGCATGCTCCTCGGCATGTGCCCCTAGTCGCGCTTCTAGGTTGTGCATGCCTGGGAGGCACTCTTGCCGAGGATGCGCGCACTCTTCGATGCATTCTTTGCGGTGCCCACACTCTTGCTCCTTGGCATGCACCTCTAATTGCACTTCTGGATTGTGCGTGCCTGGGCGGCGCTTGCTTGCTATGGATATGTGCGCTCCTGGGCATGGGATGTGCTCGTTTAGAGGGTGCACGCTCTTTAATATGCGCTTCACAGCGCCTAGATGCATGCTCTTTGGTGCGCGTCTCTAGTTATGCTTCTGGCTTATGCTCACCTGGGCAGTGCGCATTTGCGCTATTTTTTTTAGTGAATTATTTTATTTTTTTTAGTGCCTATAGAACCCCCTGCAAAGTTTTTAAAATTTCGTCGTTGATTTGTAATGAATTTCGAAATACTTTTGGTCTCTTTTGATTTTAACTCTATAGTCTCCAATATTATTGAGATTTTCATGGTGTAATGTAAACCATCTTTTGAAGTAGCTGCATTCTTGATCCTTTAGCTCATACTGATGTACTGTTGAATCATGTAGAGAACATTCAATATGTCTTGAGTTCTTGAGTCCCACAGTTTTGAATGTTGACTCGAGATTTGCTCATAAGGTAAGGTTCTAGCTTAGTTTCAGCTCTTTTCTTATTATACAAGTACACAATCTTGTATTCATCACTATTGTTTGGTATCTTTAAGATCCCCTGCTAATTTTTTGTTTTATTAACCATCTTTCAAAATTACCATCTTCTAGCTATTTGATTGTTGCAGGTGTACTATTGAACCTTTATGGAACTTGTCAAATTTTATGCACAACTTTTCTTGATCTTTATGGGTATACTGTTGAACCTATTCGAAATATCAAAGAATGCTTGTAAGGATTTTTTCTTGATATTGACCATTGTACTTATGGTGTCCAGTCAGACTTCAATTTATAGTTTTGATTTCAGAAAAGTTGTTGTCTACATCCAAAAACATTATGGTGCTTGTTCAGAGGCTAAAAGCATGACAGATAAAGGGCTAAATTTGATGGACAGAGATAATTGTTAACGTATCTCATGGGTGAGGACTCAAACTATTCAGATGTATTACTAGTAGAAAACTTAGTATTCTTGAGTAATTATTTTCCACTAAAAAATTTTAGTCGAGAATATTGTACAATTTAGAGAGAAAATATTAGTCATTAAAATTCTCTCAAGAGTATAATATTCTAGAGAGATTTTAAACAATTCTGAGAGAAGCATAATTAATCTTGACCAGAACATTTGGATAGGCAAGATTGTTTTGAGTTAATCTAGATAATATTCTTATCATAATTATATCTAATTTTGATTTAATTTGTTGGATGATTGTGATTGTATTGAATTAAAGTTAATTTGATGAACAAAATTTAGAAAAAAATTATAAATCGGAAAATCTTTTATCTACCAACCTTTTTTCTGTTATGGGCATAGTTTCTAATTGATCTTATCATGATACTTTTCATCTCAATCTCAACTATAAAATTCTTGTTATTATGCCATCATCTCAATCTCAACACTGATTTTTTCGCCTACATGAGAACTCTTTGTGGAGGAAGCCCCTCCCACCCAACGTTGAGGAATATGTTGTCTCAGATCCAATCAAAAATCCGAATGAGAAAAAATGCCAACCCTGTATTCAGGCACGTGTCAATACTTTAATTTGAGCTGAAAATTTAAGGTCATGATCATTGGTTGTGTTTTAAGATTAGACAAAGAATTTTGATCAAGTGATATAAATGTTTTGTAAAAATCAGATTTTCTTTTAAAATTGTTCTTCTGCAAATTTCTGAATTTTGTATATTTTTAATTGGAATTATATTTAGTAAGTTGAATTTTTTTCCTTCTATATCAATTGTTGGCAGAAATGCTAAAAGCTCCAGGCTGATATATTTTTAATGTTATCATTTTATAAGAGGTTGAATTTTCAATCAATGTTAATACTGGTGAAACTGCCAAAAACTGCAGGTTTTAGGCTTTCAGCTCTTCTTTGTTTCTGTTATAATAAGTTTTTGCAGTTAAACTTACAATTACTTTCTTTGTAATTGAAACAAGTGATGTACTTGACTTTTTCTTGAATAAGGAAAACAAAAAAGAAATTATTTCTGCAAATTATCGAATAAGCTCATATGCTCAAAGTGGATCGAACGAAGTTAGCATCATTGGGGGAGCATTTAAAAATCCAAGCTTGAAAACAGGCAGTAAAGAATTAGGGATAAAAAGTTAGTGGAAAAATGATGGAATTTCTTTAAGGCCAATCGCAAAAGGTAAAATTGGTGGAGGAAGGTAGGGCAAATACCTTGGAAGAGGCAAATTTGGGTTTGAACCATAATTTTTTTTTTTTTTTTTTTTTTTGAACAATAAAGAGTTTGGTAATTTGGAGGTTGTTAGTGCAATCAAGAAGATCTCTAGCAAGAATGTAGTGAGTCATAATTTGATCCTTGATCTCATAGAGATTTCTGTAATGAAATCTATAATTTATTTTTTGATTGAAATGTTAATATGTGAGTACTCTTGTTTGTATTGAAATGCTTTATTGCTTTGTAAAAATTGTATAAACTTGCATTTTTGTCGTACTTAGGTATCAATAAGATGCTTCTGATATACAATTTGAAAATACGAAAATCTAAAAACATGATATGTGTGATTGAAATATTTTTCCGTTATTAATAGAACTCGTGAAGAAGATTACAATTATGAAAAATTCTTGATGGACCATCAATACAAATACAATTTGGGCATTAAAATTTATCAAAAAAATATATTTCTCAATAGTTTAGGGGTGAGCATTTTACCGACAAAACCGAAAGACCTGAAAAACCGACCCGACCCGAACCGATCGGGTCGGTTACTTCGGTTATCGGGTCGGATCGGTTCCAAAACCGAAGTTTTCAGCAGTTATCGGGTCAGTTTTCGGTGGCAAAATCTCCAACCGAAACCGACCGAAATAACCGAACTCCCTATCCCAACGTACCCGTTAACCCATTAATCTAATACCCGATTAACTACCTCTATCTAAATTTCTAATTATCGAGACTTCAATTCAGTCGATCCCTCGCCCAGTCGCCCGAGACTCTCTGCCCTAGCCCAAATCCCAAATCCCTAGCCCAGCCCTCGCCCGCCCCTCTGCCCCTCGCCCGAGTCCCCGGAGACCGATCGACGATCGCCACTCTCTCCGTCGCAGCGTCGCCCGAGAGAATCCAAATCCCAAATCCCTAGCCCTAGCCCTCGCCCCTCTGCCCTTGCCCGAATCCCCGAAGCCCGATCGGTGATCGCCGCTCTCTCCATCGCCTGAATCCTCCGGCTCCACCTTTGCTTCCGCCTCAAGTCCTCAACCTCAAGCTCTCTGCAGCTCCGAAGGTACGAATCTGTTGCTCGATTCGCTCCAGTCTCCTTTCTTGTTTGTGAAATATTAAGTTGGCTTAATCTGGAATAAAACCTACCGAAGAAGAAGGCATCAGATCTGGTAAAGTAAAAGTTAAGTGATAGTAACGACGAGAGAGTAGTATCTGCAGATTATTTCTAGTAGAAGTTACTCGAAATCTGACATGAGGCTTTACTCGAAATCTGACGGTAGTTTTGTGCTTGTGTGTTTAGCTTGAAGCTTGAAAATCTGTATATATAATATATCTCTTTGTTGTATACCCTCCTTACTTGAAAATCTGTATATATAATATATCTCTTTGTTGAAAATTTGACAAGAGAATGATTAATGCAGTGTTAATGATTAATGCAGTGATTAATGATTAATGCAGTGTTGAATCAAATACTTATGCAGTGTTTAGACTGTGTTGAATCAAATTAGAGTGTGTTGAATGATACTAATATAGTGTTTAGACTTGTTAATGATTAATGCAGTGTTGAATCAAATACTAATGCAGTGTTTAGACTGTGTTGATGATTTAGGTCATGGTTAATGATTAATGATTAATGATTAATCTTCTTGTGTTAATGATTATTGATTAATGATTAATGTTTCATGTGTTAATGATTAATGGTTAATAATTAATGATTAATGGTTAAATATTGGAATGATTTTTCTTTTATTATTTTATAGATGGCTGAAAGTCGTATTGGTCAGACAAATCCACATGAAATTGTTAATGTAAATGAAGCAGCTACAAATCAAACCAGTGATGTTTCACCAACAGATCAAACTCCAACACAAATAAATACTAGCAATCCTGTTGGAACTGGAGCATTTAGAACAAAGAAAAGGAAGGCAGTATCTTCCAGGTCTGATGTGTGGGATCATTTTATTAAGTGGGATCAAGAAACTGATGATATGCGAGAAGAAGGAGATGAGCCTCTTGATGAGGACGAATGCCGATGCAGGTATTGTAGAAAAGTCTATAGTTGCAATACCAAGAAAAATGGCACGTCGTCTCTTACGAATCATTCTAATAATTGTAAAGAAAATCCCCACAATAAGGAAACACGCCAAGCACAGTTAAGTTTCTAACCAAGTAGAGAGGATAGTAGGGTAGAAACTGTGACTACCTGGAAATATGATGAGAAGGCTATCAGAGTGACATTATCTAAAATGATAATTTTAGATGAATTGCCCTTCAAGTTTGTGGAAGGTATTGGCTTTAGGCTTTTTATGGCCATTGCATGTCCCAGATTCACGATCCCATCTAGGTGGACGAGAGAAAGAGACATCTATCAACTCTACCTAGACGAGAAGATTGCATTAAAAAAATATCTATCTGTGACATCCCACTATGTTTGTCTCACCACTGACACATGGACTTTTGTTCAAAAGATTAATTACATGTGCATTACTGTGCATTGGATTGCAAATGACTGGAATCTTCATAAGAGAATTCTCAATTTTTGTCCTATTACAAGCCACCGAGGTGAAGTTCTTGGAACCACTCTAGAGGCGTGTTTACATGAATGGGGAATTGAGCGAGTGTTGACAATTATTGTTGATAATACTAGCTCCAATGACAAAATGATTCAATACTTGAAGAGGAAAATTGTAAATTGGAATGCTAGGCATGGTACATTCTTAGGCGGTGAATTTCTTCACGTACGATGTGTTACACACATTATGAATCTTGTTGTGCAGGATGGTCTACGTGCAAATATTGAATCCATTTCAAGGGTTCGAAGTGCTATAAAGTATATGCAGCAATCACCTTCACGGTGGGCAAAATGGAAGAGCTGTGTTGAGAAAGAAAAAATAACAGTTGAGACAGGAATATGTTTGGATGTACAGACACGGTGGAACTCAACATACTTGATGTTACAGGCAGCTAAAAAGTGCCAATCTGCTTTCTACCAGTTTGAGCTAGAGGACTCTTTATTCAGACAAGAAGTTGGGGGTGATGATAGGAAGGGCATGCCAGATGAAGATGATTGGGATTGTATTGTCCGATTATGCCTGTTCTTGCAAACTTTTTATGACTTGACTTTGAGGGTGTCAGGAACTTTATATGTGACATCTAATATTTTTCTTCATTAGATCACAAATGTTGAAGGTGAGCTACATGAAACTATAATATGTGATGATATCATTGCTTGTGAGATGGCTCATAGGATGAAGGAGAAGTATGATAAGTATTGGGGAAACTGTGAGAAGGTGAACTTGTTGATGTTTATATCGTTGATTTTTGACCCTCGATTCAAGTTAGACTTTGCACAGTATGTGATAGGAGAGATGTTCAGATCTCAAGGTGAGAACGACCGTGCAATGCCATCAAAATTGGAGAGAACTCACAGAGTTTTGTTCAATGAGTACAAAACTATACATGATAAGGAAAATGACATTAGAGATGATATACAACAAGTAAGACCGTCACAATCTTCAACGGCTCGGGACAGTAGTGCAGTAAAGAACTATCGCATGTTGGTTAAGTTCTATGCACAGAGTTCTTCTTCAATGTATGTCACAACAACTCAAAGTGAATTTAATAAGTATTTGAATGAGGTCAAGGAGGTGCCAATTATCGGCGAGGACATGGCAACTTTTCCTATTCTAGATTTTTGGAAGGTTAATAGTGGAAGATTTTCAATATTATCAAGAATGGCTAGAGATGTGTTGGCGATTCCAATATCCATAGTTGCTTCGGAATCGGCGTTCAGCACGGGTGGGAGAGTTCTAGATCCATTTCGGTGCTCACTCTCGATCAAATCCGCCCAGTGTCTTATTTGTTCTCAGGATTGGCTTCGAGGACAATTGAGAGTTCCAATGGTCAGTATTGAAGAAGATATGTGTGACGTTGAGAAATTTGATCAAGGTAATAGTCTATTCATATCATTTATTATATTCACGATTTCTAATTCTAATTAGTTTTATTTCCTTCTAGAATTGGATGATAGGTCTACGGATTCGGTTATCACCAAGCTATGATGCCCTGTGTATATGTCGAAGGTGCGTATCTTTATTTTTTTTATAATGCACTCACACATAGCTCAGGCTCTCTACAGAGCACCTGAGCTCTGTGTGCACAGAGTGCACACAGAGCCTCAGTAGCTCTCTGCAGAGAGCCTCAGGAGCTCTGTGTGCACAGAGTGCACACAGAGCCTCAGTAGCTCTCTGCATAGAGCCTCAGGAGTTCTGTGTGCACAGAGTGCACACAAAGCCTCAGTAGCTCTCTGCAGAGAGCCTGAGCTCTGTTTGCATAGAGACCACCTGTGCTCTTTTTACAGTTCATTTACTAACTAATTTATTTTTTTCATGTTAAGCAGATTGGTACAACTTCAAGTTTTCAGTGCAGCTTGGGATCATGGGACTCTAGACTTTGGAGCACTTATTTTAGTCCCTTTGTAATTAATTTGGAAAATAATATGTTAATTTTGTGATCATGTTATATTATTTAAATTGCTAGTTTATTTCTGTTTGTAATTTGTAAGTTGTTTGTAACTTGTGTGATGCTACTTGTTTGTAACTTGGAACTTGTAACTTGCTAGTTAGTGTTGGCAGTGAAAATTTCTAAGTAAATAGAGTTTTCCATAACAGAACGCGGAGCTAACTCTGTAGCTCTGCGTTTGGCTATATTAGCCACGCGTTTGAACAAAACGCGGAGCTATTCAATAGCTCCGCGTTAGTTTCGCGTTCTGGTTCTTTAGCTCTGCGTTTTGATGAGATTATCTCCGCGTGAGCAGATAACTGGAATCTCAAATTGATTGAGATTAAGATTTGGGCTTATCCAAATATCCAAATTAAATCCGATTAGAACTCTAAATCAAGAGATTTAAATCAAAACTAAGATATTTGATTAGAATTCTTGATGAATACAAATTCTATTTAGATAGAAACTCTCAAAATCATCCTAAGGCTATAAATACCCTCTTGGGGAAGCCCTAGAGGTCTTCTTTTTTTCTTTTCGGCATCTTGGAGAATTCAAGTTACGCATAGAGCCTTGAGTTCGTGAAAGACCAGAGAAGATCGTTTACAATCGGCCGCTATCTTCAAGAGAGAAGATTTTGACGTCAGATCGTCCAAAGGAACTATTATATATCCCATCGCCACAGATCCCACAAATCATATTGTAAAAGAGAGCGATTGAGATATAAAATCCTCTCGTTTGTTCTTTTCTTCTCTTCTGTTGTAATTCGAGTTTATTCAATGGAAGGAAGGCGAAGAAATTCCGCTGCGAACAAACTGGCGACCACAGTGGGAGCCGTCTCTTTCACTGATGAAGAGATTGTGGCGCAATCGGATGTCGATATGATTGGATCCGACGTAGACATGCTGGTCGTTGAAATCAATCAGCAGAAGTATGAGGAGTACCTCTCCTCTGAATCAGGTAACCTAGACGAGACACGACACTATCGTCGCGTGCGCTCCAATACCCGAGCAACAGGTAAAAAGGTATCCACCGAAGAACGGGGATCCTTGGAGACTGCAGCCATAGAGCCGGTGTTCGGACAGAAAATCCTAGCAGAGGATGGTCCCTCTACTGCCGAAGAAGACCGAAGAAGACCTGGGAACTGGATTGACCAGAACCCAACTCCGAAATAGAAACCGGAGAGCGAGGCGAAAAGCCCTCAAAGCCCGCCTTGGACGCGAGGCTAAAGAACGCGAGGCTATGGTCCCTCGCAAATTGGCTCGCGCTAATTGCGAGACCAGTCATTATCGCGTTAAACGCGAAGCCACAACTTCGTTAATCGCAAGGAAAAGTCAGCGTGTGATTTTCCGCGCGAGGCTATTACTGAGCCTAGCGAGAAACGCGAAGCCAGTAAGATTTGCGCTAGTCGCAAAATTTCTGACACTCGCTAGAAACGCGAGTATAAAATCTCCTTAAATCCAGCATGTGATTTTCCATGCGAGGCTACTACTGGGCTTAGTGATAAACGCGAAGCCAGTAGTACTTGCGAGAAACGCAAGACTTTTGATACTCGTGAGGAACGCGGGGATAAAATCTCTTTAAAGCTAGCATGTGATTTTCCATGCGAGGCTACTACTGCGCTTAGCGATAAACGCGAAGCCAGTAGTACTTGCGAGAAACGCAAGATTTTTAATGCTCGCGAGGATAAAAATTCCTTACAGCCAGCGTGTGATTCTCCACGCGAGGCTAATACTGAGCTTAGCGAGAAACGCAAAGCCAGTAGTACTTGCGAGAAACGCAAGATGCCTCACCTCCGCGTAAATCACGAAGATGATTGGCAGATTGTTGTTAATCGTAAAAATCGCGCTAGACGCGAAGTTGTGACTTGTGTTAATCGCAAGAATAAGCCAGCGCGCAAGAATTTTCTTCCACGTGGGGCTAAAAATCCAGAAGAGAAACTTCTGAAGAAACGCCAAGCCAGCGTAAAACGCGAGGCTAGCGTAGCAAAACGCGCGGCTAATTTTCAGCCCTGCGCTCCAAAATGTGAAGCTATCTTTCAGCTCCGCGTAGATCAACCTGAATATTAAATTAGAGCTGATCGTCACACTAATGGATCAGAACTGGACTCCAATAATCTCAAGAAGCTTCAGTGGGCTTCTGGACCCTCTCGGCAGCTGAGTGGACCCTACAACTCCATGACTAAAGTCACCGACCTCAGGGAGTACTTAACCAAGAAGAGAAGTATAGAACAAGTTCAATCTGAATCTTCTTGTCATTGTCAACAACTTATGACAGCGATATCCGTTATAGTAGATAATTGTTGCTGCAATAAGAACAGGGTATCGGTGTTTGATCGATTAACCGAGTAGGACAAAAACCTTACTAAGAAAACGAAAGCTACTCCCCGAAAAGAATAGAGAATTGTAACCTCCAATATGGTCGGAAAGGAGAAGAAGGTTGTAGAGACGTATAATGATTCGGAATCAAGTGATGAGGAACCCCATCACAACACCCGACTTAAGTCAGGAGCTGTCCCGCCTCGAAACTATAAGAAACTTGCAAAAGGTTCTTATGACGACAACAGCGATAACTCGGCTATAGCTTCACCTCGGTCCTCTGCATCATCTCGGCTACAGAGATCAGCATCACACATGGCGGATAAATCTGATGACATCGATCAAAGATTTGAAGCCCAAGAAAAGATGATTCGGGAGCAACAAAAGACAATTGAAGATCTTAGAATGATGCTCTCGAAAGTAATCGAGAATACTCAGAAGATTGTTGAGGATAACGCTAAGAAAGAAAAAGAAACCTTGTTCAACAAACTGAACGAGGAAGATAAAGAAGAAAAAGCCCACTCAACACACGAGGACGAGGACAAGCATTCTTTTCATGATCCACATAAAGAGAAAATTGAGAAATTGCAAAGTCAATTCGAAGCGCTAATGCATAAAAAGGAGTTGAAAGAATCAGGGGTTTCAAGACCATATCCACCTGAATGGGATATGGAACCATACCCTCAGAAATATAAACCGCTCAAACTGGAGCCATATGACGGGAAGGGGTCTCCCAGTCAACACATTTATTATTTCTTGTCCCAAGCAGGACATTTGATGGGCAATGACCCAATAATGACCAAGGTATTCACGAGTACCTTGCGAGGGCCTGCCTTTATTTGGTTTATGCAGCTGCCCCAGGTACTATTAATACCTGGTTTGATGTGGAGAAACTATTTCTCTCACGTTTCTTTAAGGATGATACCGAAATTACGGTTCATTCCCTCCTTGCGACTAAACAAGGGGAACAAGAAATAGTAAAAGACTTCATAGAAAGGTTCCGGGAGAAGTCCGTGCATTACAAACACGGAATGGTCCAGGAAACTCTAGTCGAGACGTGTCAACATAATCTTAAGACTAATGTGCTCCTAAAAATGGGGGTCGTAGAGTCTAAGATATGGAGGGATTTGCTCAAACAGGGAGAGCAAGTCGAAGATTTGATTCGTCGAGTTGAAGAGACTCGTGGATCAAGAAGCACTGGAAGTAGCAGGCCATACGCCTAAAATAACAATAAAAATAAGGGTAAAGCGGCAATGGCATCAGAGGCAGCTCCACAAAAGATAAATCCTCCGAGCCCAAAACCCCAAAATCAAATGGGCACAAGGCAAAGTAGGCATCAACAGGAGAGGACCTATACTTTTAAGGCGGAACAGACGCCTACACTTTTCCACCTGCTCCTAAGGAAGGGAATGTTGAAACTTCCGGAGAATAGGAAGCCGGAGGATGCTGGTAAAACCAACGACCCCAACTATTGCCTCTATCACCAGAATATTGGACACCCTACTAGGGATTGTTACCCTCTAAAGAACAGAATCTAAGCACTGATAGAGGCTGGAGTTCTGACGCTTAAAGAGGAACAAAAGAAAGTCACGGCCAATATGGCAACCATAGTGGTTGGAACCCATGAGGTCCCCGCAGGTGTAACCCCAATTCCAAAGGGGAAGTTGGTTACGAAAAACTATGACCCGCACAATAAGGCTCAAGAAGGACTTGTCTCCATAACAACCCAAAAGGGGGAAGTTATGTGGGTCCACCCTGATTTACTACAGGATGAACAGTGGACTACCATAGGGGGTCAAAGGAAAAAGCGGACTGTTAATGCCATTTCCGCAGAGATAAAGGAAGAATATATAGCTTCGGGAGCCTTCACAGATTCTGAAGAAGAGCCCGAAACAATGGCCACTCATCAAGATAGGGTGGGCCCTTCCAATACTCGGTCTGGCAAACCATACCTCAAGGATTACACCAGAGTAGACCCGAAGAACATATACGGGGAACTCGCGAAGCCCACAAAACAAAAGGGACTTCGTTTCCAGAAGAATCCTGTTAGAAATGAAGAAGCCAAGGAGACTACCTTCAAATTTGATATAATAGCTCAGCTGGCTAATATTCCAGCACGAGTAACGCTTTACGAATTGTTGAGATTACCAAAATCAACACGTGAAGTATTAAGAGAGACCCTAGCAGACTCTGAGTCATTCTTAGCTCAGATCGTCGAGCCGGCCAATAAGGAACAGGACTCTTGCCCCAGCTGTCATCAAGTAAGGAGGCAGGTCCCACAAATTACCTTCTCTCCGGAGGACATGCAGGTAAAGAATGTAAAGCATAATAGGCCTTTATATTTCACCGGATATATCGAATCCACCAAGGTGGAACACATTCAAATCGATCCGGAGTCTGCACTAAGCGTTATTCCCAGAAGGCTAATGCAACTATTGGGAATATCTCCTCATCGTTTGACGCCTACAAATACTACTATCTACGGATTCAATGCTAATAACAGCTGTTCTCTTGGCAAAATCCGACTCCGGTGCCAAATTGGAGATTTAAGGACGGAGGTCACATGCTACGTTATAGACGCAGATACGTCTTATAACATTTTGTTAGGACGACCTTGGATCCATGCATATATGATAGTCCCGTCGACTCTCCACCAGTGTATGAAATACTGTGATGAACATGGAGAAGTCCGAACACTAGTTACAGATAGGCAACCATTCAAGGGACTAGAGAATTACTTCACGGACGCCAGGCTCTACAAACCAGTCCATGAGATCCCGTGCGACAATCGCAATAAGCTTTAGAAGCCCGATGACAGTGGCAACGAAGCCGACACGGAGTACGAGTCTCCCGAAGATAACGATGGGGGTGATTATGAAATCAGCCCTCACTTAGATTTTAATTTGAATTTTGATAATAATGTAGCTGATATAGTAGAGAGTGAGTGGGTTATCAATGAAAACATAAAGTTAGTCTACGAGCATACTGTAGCTACTGAGTCTGAACCCTCTTGTACTTCCACTAAAGTGGATGGCCTGTCTGAACTTGAAGTTCTGGTGGCATACCATTTGCCCCTCAGGTCATCCCTCCTCTCTCAATCAAAAATAACTAAGGGACAAGGTCACTTCTTTGAGGTGCCTCCTCGACAGGGGTCCCAAAAGCCGATCATGTTCGGCAAAGTAATTACGTCGCCTCGACAAAGACAAAGCAGTGAAAGTGATGAACAAACATCACCTCAATTTCACTTATATGAATAGAAATCCCGGCAAATGATGGAGAAAATGGGTTATAATTTTACCCCGAAACCGGGATTAAACTTTGGAAAAGGGCGACGGAATCTCATACCCTCATTTAGACCGAGAGGAAAGAGCCCAGATTATTATCAAAAGACTCGCAGGGGGTTGGGCTATGTATCTACCCCTCCCTCACCACCATGCCAATATGAGGAAAGTTCTTTGGCCGATGATGATTTATCCCCACTAGATCATGACTCGGATCAAAGTACCGGCGCCTGGTTTCAATTCTTGACAGCCAATATGGGTTCAGCCGCATCAGAAAGCGACGAGAAACCAATTGATGTTCAAGATAATTCCTGGGCTAAGCATATGGATACTCTCTGGGATGTCCACTTTGAACAGCGTGACCCGCCCACAGAAGACAAATTGGTGCAAGTTAATATGGGAACGGAAGAAAACCCGAAACCCATCTTCATAAGCGACACGCTAACTCCCTTCAAAAAGAGGAACTTATATCTCTTATCAAAAAGTATATAGACGTGTTCGCATGGAGTTATGAAGACATGCCCGGGCTTGACCCTCAAATTGCCATGCACTGGTTAAATATTAAAGAGGATGCCAAGCCAGTTAAACAACAGCAAAGGCGTTTTCGACCGGAATTGATGGAGGCAATAGTTGCTGAGGTCAATAAACTTATAAAATCCGGATTCATCCGTGAAGAACAACATCTTGATTGGGTAGCTAACATAGTGCCGGTTCGTAAGAAGAACGGCAAAATCCGGATATGCATCGACTTTAGAGATCTGAATGCTGCATGTCCTAAAGATGAATTTCCGCTCCCCATCACCGATGTGATGATTGATAATACTTGCGGTTATGAGAGGATGTCCTTTATGGATGGCTTCTCAGACTATAACCAGATTAAAATGCACCCAGATGATAAAAAGCACACGGCTTTCAGAATGCCGCTGGGGGTATACTGTTATACGGTGATGCCTTTCGGATTGAAGAACGCCGGTGCCACCTACCAACGTGCAATGAGCGTCATATTCAAAGAACACCTGTGCAAACAGTGGAGTGTTATGTGGATGACTTAGCGGTCAAAAGGAAGAACAAAGAAAATCATCTGCATGACTTAAGAACGGTCTTCGATCTTATGCGAAAACATCATCTGAAGATGAATCCTGCCAAGTCTTTCATGGGGGTACGTAGCGGAAAGTTCCTTGGGTTTATAATCACTTCAGAAGGAATTTTCCTAGATCCAGAGAAAGTAAAAGCGATTAGTGAAATGCCACCACCCGCAGTCTTAAGAAATTAAGGGGGTTACAAGGAAACTTAGCCTATATCCGGGGCTTCATCTCCAATTTATCAGGGCGATGCCAGTCGTTCTCTAGACTCATGAAAAAGGGAGTTTCTGTCATATGGGATGAGGCATGACAATAGGCGTTTGACGATCTCGAATATCTCACTAAACCTCCTGTTCTTATGGCACCGGTTCCTGGGCACCCATTCCTTATATATGTAAGGGCCATGGATGATGCTTTAGGATCGTTACTTGCTCAATATAATGAGCATGACCATGAATATGCTCTTTATTATTAAGCAGGACAATGATCGGGGCCGAGCGTCGGTATATCCCGATTGAAAAAGAATGTTTAGCCCTAGTGTTTGCCGTTCAGAAAATGCGACACTATCTTTCAGGGCAAACAATTCATGTCATATCTCGGGTTAACCCCTTGAAAATCCTGATGACAAAATCGGGATCCTTAAACGGCCGATTGGCGAAATAGGAATTATTGCTATCGCCATATGATATACACTTCGTCCCTCAAAAAGCCATGAAGGGACAGGCGATTGCCGATTTCCTTACAGACCATCCAATTTGGTCCAATTCCAGACAGACGTCAGAGGTCAACATAGTTAGTAAAGAATAACCATGGCAAATGTTCTTTGATGGTGCTGCCAGACGATCTGCTGCTGGAGTGGGGGTTGTGCTAATATCCCCACATAAACATATATTGCCTAATGGTTACTCATTAACAGAACCGTGCATGAATAATGTGGCGGAATACAACGCGCTCATTATCGGCTTAAAAATGGCTCTGCAACTGGGGGTGAACTATCTAGAGGCATATGGAGACTCTAAGCTCATCGTCAACCAGATGACGGGTGAGTATGAAGTCAGACATGAAGCCCTCATTCCCTATCATCAGCTAGCCATTGAGCTAGCAGGATATTTTGAACAATTTTATATATATTATATATCTCGGAATGAGAACGTCTATGCAGATGCTCTTGCTGCGTTAGCTGCAACGTTGGCGATCCCGCCGGGTGAAGCTAAAAGCATCACTATTGGTAGCAGAGAACTCCATCCAGATACGGTATTTCAAGCCAAAGAGGTGTGCCAGACAGGCTTAATTCTGGAACCTCGAGATTGGCAATTTCTATTTATAGATTACACCCTATATGGGATACTCCCAGAGGATCCAAAGAAAGCCGCCTCGGTAAAGAGGAAGGCCCCCGAAATTCTACTTTGATCGTACACTTCAAACTTTATATAGAAAGTCAAGTGATGGTCTGCTGCTACGTTGCATATCAAAAGCAGAAGCAGATGAACTGCTAAGGGAAACACATGATGGAGTGTGTGGAGCTCATCAGCCCGGTCCAAAACTCGGAGACCGCATAAGAAGGCTGGGATACTACTGGCCGAAGATGATTACAGAGGCAATGGCATACGCTAAACGGTGTCATGCATGCCAAGTACATGCCAATTTTATTCATCAGCCCCCAGAATACTTGCACAATACCGTTGCTAGTTGGCCATTTGAGGCATGGGGAATGGATATTGTGGGGCCAATAACTCCCCCGTCATCCAGAGGATATCAGTTTATTCTTGCAATAACCGATTATTTTTCAAGATAGGCCGAAGCCGTGCCCATGAAAAAGGTGAAAACGACAGATGTGATTAAGTTCATTAAGCATCATGTCATTTACCGTTTTGGCGTCCCCCGAAGGATCATCCATGATAATGGACCGCAATTCATCAGCCAAGGGTTCTCAAAATTCTGTGATAAGTTCAGAATCAAAAATATTGCTTGAACGCCATATAACCCCGCGGTTAATGGGTTAGCCGAAGCTTTCAACAAGACAATCATTAAACTCCTTCGGAAGTTTGTCTCTTCCAACAAACGAGGCTGGGATGAAAAGCTAGGAGAGTATTTGTGGGCTTATCGCACCACCGTTCGCACCCCGACAAAAGCTACCCTGTTCTCCTTGGTTTATGGAAGTGAGGCCGTCTTGCCTCTTGAAATCCAGATACCATCATTAAGAGTGGCCTTAGCCACAAAGATGACGACAAAAGAGCGCCATCAACAAAAATTGCAAGAACTAGAGGCATTGATGAAAAGCGTCTCAGGGCTCAACAACAAATTGAGTTGTATCAAGCCCGAATCTCATGAACGTTTAATAAGAGCGTTAAACCAAGGACCTTTAAATAAGGAGACTTGGTCATGCCTATTAAAAGGCTAATGATTCTAACCCACAAGACTAAGGGTAAATTTGAACCCAAGTGGGAAGGACCGTTTGTTGTGGAGACAGTATACTCTAGTGGAGCCTATCGCTTAATGAACCAAGATGGCGATAGGATGATGATGCCGATCAACGGCAAATTTCTAAAGAAATACTATGCCTAAACTAAACCAGAATGATGACAGAGTAACTGTCACATCTGGTGCAGATCACTAAGAGTATAACCATCCACTTGTTCAAGTTACGCAGACGAGCACTTGGACTTCTTTCTTAAAAACTAGGCATGCGCAATTAGGCGCCTCTGCCAAAATCTGGTGATCCTAACCCGATCATCTTGGTATGTGCAGTTCAAGTTACGCATGAGAGTCTTGAACCGCCTCCACTTGTTCAAGTTACGCAGATGAGCACTTGGACTTCTTTCTTAAACACTAGGCATGCGCAATTCGCGCCTCTGCCAAAATCTGGTGATCCTAACCCGATCATCTTGGTATGTGCAGTTCAAGTTACGCATGAGAGTCTTGAACCGCCTCCACTTGTTCAAGTTACGCAGATGAGCACTTGGACTTCTTTCTTAAAAATTAGGCATGCGCAATTAGGCGCATCTTGCAAAATTTGGTGATCCTAACCCGATCATTTTGGTATGTGCAGTTCAAGTTACGCATGAGAGTCTTGAATTGCCTCCACTTGTTCAAGTTACGCAGACGAGCACTTGGACTTCTTTCTTAAAAACTAGACATGCGCAATTCGCGCCTCTGCCAAAATCTGGTGATCCTAACCCGATCATCTTGGTATGTGCAGTTCAAGTTACGCATGAGAGTCTTGAACCGCCTCCACTTGTTCAAGTTACGCAGATGAGCACTTGGACTTCTTTCTTAAAAACTAGGCATGCACAATTCGCGCCTCTGCCAAAATCTGATGATTATGACACGATTATCTTGGCATGTGCAATTCAAGTTACGCAGATGAGCACTTAAACTTCCTCCACCAAACTAAGGCATGTGCAAATTAAGCACCTCTGTCTAAGTTAAATGATCCTTATCCAATCATTTCAGGTACTAATAGTCTAAGTTACGCAAATGAGCCTTGGATTGTTTTACCGAAACTATGAACCATCTATTTGTTGAGCAAGCAAAATTGTTGAAGCCAACAGATAAAGAGAAAAAGGAATCATCTTTATTCATGAAGCAAAAGATTACAGAAGAAGAAAGTTATAGCTCTCCCAAAAGCTTCAACTTATTCATCGACTCATCAATAACCCGACAACGAGTTTCCTCCATGGAGTGTTGAAATTCCCTGGTTCACATGCCAAAGATCTCCTCTGCAAATGTCAACTATGATCTGTTTAAAGTTCTTAGTGGATTATCTGAAGATGCTGCTATAAGAATTCTAATGAAGATGCACAAATTGAATTCGACATGCTACAAGCCCTAAATGATCATCTCTATCGCTTTGGAAAGCAACAGAGATTGTCATCTAACAGAAATGGTCCTCAAGAAAACTTAATGAGCTGCCGCAGAGTTCTTGTAACTCCTTCAAAAGTTTACTTTTTGGAGCCAGAGCTTGAAAGCTGCAACTATGTTGTAAAGCATATGCTTCTGGCTTCCTCAGAGTTACTTTTACTGATGAAGATTGGTAGAGCCACATGCACTCCTCTTAAAAAATGATCTGGTCCGAATTCTCCACTGCAAAAGGAGAATCAAGAGTTAGAGAAAAAATCGAAAAATCTTCTAAGTATAAAAACGCGGAGCTAAAAATAACTCCGCGCACTGCTGAGGAAATAGCCTCGCGTTGAAACGCGATTGCTAGTCAAAATAGCCTCGCGTTGAAACATGATTACTAGTCAAAATAGCCTCGCGTTAAAACGCGACTGCTAGTCAAAAATAGCCTTGTGTTGAAATGCGACTGCTAGTCAAAAATAGCCTCGCGTTGAAACGCGACTGCTAGTCAAAATAGCCCGGTGTTTTAAATGCGAGGATAACGTGATAACTTCGCGTAAGAAGAAGATCAGAGTTCTTCTCCGTCTTCTCCTTTCTTCTCAAGCCTTACTGTCGGAAAACGGCGATCTCGCCGGTTCAAAAATGGCTGGTCGGTTAGAACTAAGCCAAAACACTCCAAAATGGATCTAAGGAGTCTAAAAGTTGAGAATTTCTACCTCCGAATTGGTGCAGCATGGATTGGCTCGCCATTGTGGCCACTGCCTCGGCCGCCGCCTCCGCTGCTAACGCCGGCCGCCGATGGTGAGGAGACGCGCGATGCCGTACTCTTCTTAGATGACATCCTAGTGATGAAAATCTATGAAAAATCGAATGAAGTTCGATCAATGACCGATCGTTCGCATGGGTCGCCCGGTTGCCGGAGCTCTAGACTCTTGGGTTCTTCGGATGAAATGAAGAAGAAGAAGAGCTTGAGGCTCTATTTAAAACGATCCGCCTCTTGGTATTCGGCGCGAAAGACAAAGCAAAAGTAATTACTGAGCTATTAACTGAGTAATTACTGAGCAATTAATGAGCAGTTACTCACTAAAACGTGAAGTTATTTAGCTCCGCGCAAGTGAACAAAACGTGAGATAAACTTGGTATTTTAACTCTGCGTTTAAAGATCCAAAGTATTTCAAAATTTGCTAAATTCTAAACCATTTTGAAAACTTTGGAGGGGGTTCTGTTGGCAGTAAAAATTTCTAAGTAAATAGAGTTTTCCACAACAGAACGCGGAGCTAACTCTGTAGCTCCGTGTTTGGCTATATTAGCCACGCGTTTGAACAAAACGCGGCGCTATTCAATAGCTCCGCGTTAGTTCCGCGTTCTGGTTCTTTAGCTCCGCGTTTTGATAAGATTATCTCCGCGTGAGTAGATAACCGAAATCTCAAATTGATTGAGATTAAGATTTGGCTTATCCAAATACCCAAATTAAATCCGATCAGAACTCTAAATCAAGAGATTTAAATCAAAATTAAGATATTTGATTGGAATCCTTGATGAGTACAAATTCTATTTAGATAGAAACTCTCAAAATCATCCTAAGGCTATAAATACCCTCTTGGGGAAGCCCTAGAGGTCTTCTTTTTTTCTTTTCGGCATCTTGGAGAATTCAAGTTACGCATAGAGCCTTGAGTCCGTGAAAGACCAGAGAAGATCGTCTACAGTCGGCCGCTATCTTCAAGAGAGAAGATTTCAACGTCAGATCGTCCAAAGGAACTACTATAGATCCCATCGCCACAGATCCCACAAATCATATTGTAAAAGAGAACGATTGAGATATAAAATCCTCTCGTTTGTTCTTTTCTTATTCTCTTCTATTGTAATTCGAGTTTATTCAATGGAAGGAAGGCGAAAAAAATTCCGCTGCGAACAGTTAGTCACTTAGTTGCTAGTTGCTATATTATTTTAGTTTTATTATGTTATTTTGTTTATTGCTACTTGTTTGTTTGAAAGTTTTAACTAGCTAGTTAGTTGCTAATTGCTAAATTATTTCTATTATTTTGCTCCAGGTATTACATGATTTGTTATATTTATTAATTTTAAACTGGGCCAAATTGTATTTTTTTTCTTGGTTTTTTTTTTAACTTGGCTGAAATGTTTTTTGTTAAATTAATTATGTTTTTGGGCCGAAGCCCATGAAAATCGAAACCAACCGAAAACCGACCGAAACCGAAGTTTCGGTTCGGATGTCGGTTAGCTGGAGACTTCGGTCGGTTCGGTTTCGATTTTCACTGTTCGGTTCGGTTTTCGGTGGCAATTTTTCTTGCCAAAGCCGAAACCGACCGACCGATGCTCTCCCCTACAATAGTTTATGGCTAATAATAGTTTAGACAAAAATGACCCCCCAGCCATGTGAATTCTTTTGAGAGTATTTTTTCTCTGACATTTGATATTCGACAGGAATTATTGTAAACATTAAAATTTTGTTGGAAGAGTTCTGACAGGAATATAATTCTCGATAGATAATATTTTGACTGGGATAGTAATTCTAGACCAATAAAATTGGTGGGGAAAATTCCATTTGGAATATAACTTTTCCTGACAGAATCTTGGTCACAAATTCAAGCATCGACAAGGTTTTTCCTAACTAACTTTTCTCGGCCAATGTTTGTCGAGAATACATATTCCTGATGATTTGCAAGTTTTCCCAATAGTAAATGTTGTCAGGATTAATCTTATTTTCTGTAGTGCATTGGATGTAATAGAAAGAGTCTTCAAAAGAATAGAGTTCTAATTGTTCAGTGATGTTTAGTATGACAGATTAAGAGATATAGATGATAGGTAGAGGTATAATATTAACATGCTCCATTAAGTATTGATTCGTGCTATTCAGAGGTTCTGGACATGATAAACAAGAGTTTGTAAAAATAGGATCCTAACCATTTAGTGACATCTAATATGACGGATTAGGAAAAAACAGAGGTATCATTAAACATATCTTGTGATTTAATCTATTCAGAGGTTCAAGACATGATAGTAATAAACCGATTAAATAGAGGTAGGATTTAACATGTTTAATCTACTAATTCAGTAACATCTAGTATAACGGGATTTGGGCAAGGATAGAGATATCATTAAACATGCCTTAAAGCTCGACCTATTCAGAGGATGATAGGAATGAGTTGGCTAAACAGAGATAAGGTTAACTTGCTTACTCTTGTGAGTTGACTATCCGAGGTAACTGTTAAGTTGCTAGGAAAATAACTTTTGTTAAGAAGTAATTGTTAACTTAATGATATAAAAAACTAATTCATCAGATGTTGTATTATTGACTTGATGGATATGATTTTGTCTTTTTTGTCAGAGTTGAAACCTTAACATAACAAATGAATTGCTCAGATTCGATCTCATTGAGAAATTGATTTGATTTTGTATTTTCATATCAGAGGTATGATTTTAATGTGACAAATATTTTGGAGAGTCACTAGCTCTGGCGAAAGAAAAAGTGATAAGGAAAGTTTTGTTGACAGAGATAAGATTTAACTTGATAGGTAACCTAATAAAAATCGGATTACTACTATTGGGGATAATCCAAAATTTAATTTAGATTTTTGTTCATCAGTGGTTTAATTTTAGCTTGACAGGGAGTGTATGAAAACTTGGACTCAAGTCATTTAGAAATGATTATCAGAAATAATTGTAGACTTGACTATTCTGATTGAGAAATTATGGGAGATTGAAGTATTTTTGTAGAGATGAAAGCTTAACGTAACAGGAGATTGATCTCATTAGGACTTTTAACAAATCCTCAGCTATTAATAGACTTGATTTTACTTTACCAACTATTGTTTGAGTTGGACTAACCACACTATTTCTCTCATAATGATGAATCGTTGAGAATTTATTTGGGCTTACATATTAAACTTTTCCTCTTCCCTTCGCTCTAGTAGCTTTGGACAGTGATGTATCATTATAATCGAATAAGGATATTATTGTAACAGATTTGTCATGAGATTTTCAGCAAACCTCCAACTATCAACGGATTTGGTTTTCCTTTAACAATCACTATTTGTATTGGGTTGGCCATACTATTTTCCTTAGTATGATGAGTTATTAAGGACTTTGTTTGGACTTACATTCTAAATTTTTCCTCTTCCCTTTGCCTTCATGGCTTTGGGCAATTTATACTTTTACCCACAGCATGATGGGATTGGCGAGGATTTTATTTCTTCTTTCCTTCGCCATAGCAGCATTAGGAAGTTTATACTTTTAACCCCAGTATGCTGGGGTTAGAGAGGGTTTTATTTGGGCTTACATGCCAAAATTTTCCTCTTCCCTTTACTTTAATAATATTGGGCAATTCATATTTTTACCTCAGCATAATGGGTTGGGTAGAAACTCGTTCTCTTTTCATTACTTTAGCAGCGTTGGACAGTTCATGCATTTACCCCCTGCATGATAGGATTAACGAGGATTTTATTTTTCTCTTACCTTTACTTTAGCAGCATTGGACAGTTCATACTTTTACCCCCAGCATGATAGGGTTAGCGAGGATTTTATTTTCCTCTTTCCTTTACTTTAGCAGCATTAGGCAGTTCATATTTTTAACCCCATCATGATGGGGTTAGCGAGAGTTTCGTTTGGACTTATATGCCAAAATTTTCATTTTCCCTTTGCTTTAGAAGCATTAAGCAATTCATGCTTTTACCTCAGCATGATGGATTGGTAAGAAACTTGTTCTCTTTCTATTGCTTTGGTAACATTAAGCAGTTCATGTTTTTACCCCAGCATGATGAGGATAAGCGAGGATTTTATTTTCCTCTTCCCTTCGTTGTAGCATCATTAGGCAATTCTTTCCCTAATATGATAAGTCAGCAAGAAACTCATTCACTTCCCATTACTTTAACAGGGTTGGGTAACTCATGCTTTTACCCCTGCATGATGGGGTTAGCAAGGATTTTATTTTCCTCTTACCTTTACTGTAACAGTATTGGGTAGTTCATACTTTTATCCCCAGCATGATGGATTAGTAAAATTTTCATTCACCTCTTTCCTTTGCCTTAATAACATTGGGCGGTTCATACTTTTACCCCTGGCATGATGGGTTAGCAAGGATTTCGTTTAGGCTTATATGTAAACTTTTCCTCTTCCCTTTAGTTAGCAGCATTGGGCAGCTTTTACCTCAGAATGATGAGTTGTCGAGAAACTTGTTCTCTTTCTGTTAGCTTGGTGGCATTGGGCAATTCATGCTTTATCTCCCTAACATGATAGGTTAGTGAGAAACACGTTCTCTTCCCGTTGCTTTAGTAGCATTGGGCAGTTATGCTTTTACCCCCAGCATGATGGGATTAGCGAGGATTTATTTTCCTCTTCCCTTTATTGTAGCAGCATTGAGCAGTTCACTTTTACTCCTAGTATGATGGATTAGCGAGGATTTTGTTTAGGCTTACATACCAAACTTTTTCTCTATCCTTAGTCATAGAGACGTAATATTCGTTTTCATCTGCTACCTTTAGTCGGGGATATGCAACTTCACCTTAGCAGTGAGCCAGTAATTTTTCATTTGTTATGTTGAAGATGAGGTCAGATAACTTATTTTTTTTAAGAATAATATTTCTTCATGAACTTTCCATTAATTGACATCATCATCCGATCGTTGTGTTGATTGATTAACCGGTATTCTCAATTTGAATAGACAGTCTCTATTAAAAATGGACTATCCCATTTTGGCTAGAATTTTTCCTTAGTCTTATGTGTCATGACTATCGGTCGTTTGACTGCTAAGACTAGGTTGCTTTCTTTGAAAGTTCTTTCATTCACTTTTTATTGAAGGCTCAAGATATTCGTGCTTGATAAAACTCTATTTGTTGTTGATATTTTAAGTGCTTTTCTTCAGTGCCTCTAATTCTCGAAGTCGTAAGCTGTGTTTTTTTTTTTGGTCATTCTTGTTGCTAATGCCACATGAAGGGAAAGAATCTGGATTTCTAGAGACAGGCCAGCATCACACTCATATACCAAGGAGAAGGGTGTGGCTCTTGTCGGTATTCTTACCATTCTGCAATAAGTCTATAGACATGCTCCTAATTTTCCATTCCAGTCATATTGACTTGTGGTGACGAATTTCTGCAAAAGCATCGTGATAGTTTTGTTGAATGCTTTCGCTTGGCCATAGACGACCAGGTTGTATGGGGATGAAAACACATTCTGTATTCTAAATTTGTCACTGAATTTGGTATAGGCTTTGCTAGATAATTGAGGACCGTTATCACTGACGATCCATCTATGAATACTAAAGCGATAGATGATGTGGTGTTTGATAAAGTTGACCGCGTCTGTCATTTTCACTTCTCTTAGAAGGATAGCTTCTGTCCATTTTGAGAAGTAATCGGCTATAGTTAGTATGAACCAATATTTACGAGAAGATGGTGGAAACGATAGGGCCAATAATATCCATTCTCTCTGTCTTGACTGGCCAAGTGATCGTAGTTGGATGTAGGTGCTCTGGAGCTTGATGTATGTAGTACGCATGTATCTAGTAAGCATGACATCTCTTCGCATATGCCATGGTATCTACCATCATCATTGGTCACTAGAAACCCATTCTTTTTATCCAGTCTCCTAATTTCAGTCCCGATTGGTGAGCACCGCAAGTCCCATCATGAGCTTCTTTGAGCACTTCTTCTTGTCTTCAGAGTACATCTAGATTTAATTATACCAAGAGAATCTGTCCATAAAAGATATTCTTTTTTAATATGAAAGTAATGTCGATCATGACATCCGTTATTGGAAATGGAAATTCGTTTTTGGAGCATGCTGCATTTAGATCACGAAAATCAATGCAAATTCGGATCTTTCCTTTCTTCTTGGGAACAGAAATAATAAGCACTACCCAATCAGAGTGTTGTTCTTCCCGATTAAATCTAAATTTTATGAGCTTCTTGACTCCATCCTCGATCGACTCTATCTACTCTTGACAGAATCTCCTTTGATGTTGCTTCACTGGTTTTGCATCTGGCTTAATATTGATACATAGCAACTTGAAAATCTAAGCCTAGCATGTCTTCGTAATTCCAGAAAAAAATGTCAATATAATCTCTGATGAGAGTTACAAGATCTTCTCTTTTTTTAGAAGACAAACTCTCACTTATGAACATAGATTTGGGGTTAGCTTCGTCACCCATATTCACTTGAACTACCTTATCTTCAGTAGGTGGTTCGCGCTACTCAAAGCACATGTTCCATTGGGTGTCAAGATATTTAACTAATGCTTTATTTTAGGAAAGAGTTAGTTTATCATTTTCGTCTGGAGTCGGGTTGGTAAATATCGTGTTTGTAGCCAGCTCCTTAGATAGTACCCCCATACTGATAACTGAGACCGAATTGGTGTTTTCTATATTTTAACAGATCATGTCATATATATCCGAAGAATTAGGCGTTATGACATATCCTAACTCCCTGCTAGATTTGTGATAATAATCTGGTTTTTTCCCTTTGGACACAAATGAGCAAAGCAGACTTCGAGCTTTTTGCCAAAATTTTATCTTGACCTTTAGATGAAATCATACCCTGCTCATTCTAGGCAATTGAGGCTTCAACAATTTCATTGTGGAGATCGATTGTATTTCCACAATAATTTTTTAGAAGAATGTAAGTGTCATCCCCAATGATGCGAACACGATGGTTGTGATCCTCATATGAAATTTTTAGCTTTGCAGTGGGCTCAAATCTAACATCATCATCACATAACTTTGATTCTGAGAGAGTTTTAGGAAGTCTCTTTCATGTGTCTTATAGACTACATGACCCTGAAGATGAGACTTGTGCTTTATATCTTGGGTGCAAAATTGATGCAACCCTGAAGATGAGTCTGGCATAATGATTTGAACACACGAATACCAATTTGAGCCGCCTTTGGATTGAGACATGCGAGTGTCATGACAAATCACGAATGCAACATGAGACATACGAGTATCATAACAAGTCTCGCACTGGAGCTAAAACATGTGGGTGTCATGTTGAACTCTATATTGAGACTGAGAAGCTCTATGTGAAATTTTGAATTGCTTGAGTTGCATATCTTCATCTTCTGGATGGATTGCAAGATACGAATCTTACTCGGTTGAATAAGAATATTTTTAAACGCAAAGCCAGAAAGCCTTAACTAACTTTTAGCTTAATTGAACTTACGGGAGATCTCTTGCCAAGATAGAGCTATATTAGCTTGGTTGATTGTCATGCTGTAAGCCTCATAAATCACATGTGGAAATTGCGGGAGACTTGGAAACTTAATAGATCTCATACATGAACCCCAGTTGAATCAATTCTTGATACAGAGGAAAAGAATCAACTTTTAGTGATTTGCTAAGCCTGCATCAGACTGAAGTGTCTTTAGAGATTAGAAGGAAAACTGGTGTAGACCGATGGTGAGAAGATAAAGTCTCGTCTAACTATTGGAGGAAATCATAGTTGAATGATATGACTACTCCCAATCAGGTCTAAGTACATCTAGACTTGAGAGTGATATGAGATAGCCATGGATACCTGTCCATATTTTTTTTGAATCATCCGGATATTGTTGCAGTTTGCTATATTGACTGTTGTTTGGATGATTGATATAGCCTCATCTTAAATATGAAGATTGGGTAGTAATTACCCCCAATACAGTGGCTACACTATAGGTATGTGTATCGAGATTAGTGCAAATCACATGGCAAAAGCAAATCTGGCGTTGCACTGAAAATATTCTCTATTTCACTTACCTAGCTTGCCATCACACCCTGCCCAGCATGTTAGATATCTTCACAGCTTCAACACTTTCTATGGCAGATCCAATTTGACTCACCTTCAATAGAAGATAATTGCATGTCTTCTAATTAATTGCCTTGGCAACCCTAATGGGTTTAGTGACAAGAAAATCTTTTCCAACAATTCAAATCACTTATTTTTCTCTAGAATTTTTGGAGCAAAACCATCTCCATCCCTAATATAGTTATCCAATAAAGTTAAATATGCCCCCCGAACCATGTTGTGCGAGTTACACGGGGGTCTAGCTACCCAGATAGCTCGTCCAGGGTGCAGGGGCAGCGCGCCCTGCCAGGGGTGCAGGGGTAGTGCCCCGACCCAAAAATTTTTATGAGCATTGACTATTGATTTTCTTATAAATTTCCTTAAAAAATTAGCTACATTTAGCTTGCTCTCACGCTGGCTAGTGCATTTGTTTAGGCCCCGCGCACCTTTGGAGTGCGCCTTAAATACTGTTGCTGAGGAGCGCATGGAGCACACACCTCTACTATTGCGCTTGGAAGAGTGCATAGAGGGCATGCCTCAAAATCTGCGCAGAGGGTGCGCCTCAAAATCTGCGCGAAAGAGATGGTGTGCTTCATGATCTGCACAATGAAGATAGAGTGGAAGCGCGCGCTAAACAACACATCTGAAGAGGAGTTCAGAGTCGCGGTTCAGCGCGCACATTGGAAGAGGAGCACAGAGGTGCGCCCTCTGCACGTGCTTGAAGAGGCACATGGAGGGGTGCACTCCACACACGCAGAGTGTTCCCTACGCACATGCCTGTGCGTGCAACATGTTCCCTATGTGTGCGCCTATAGGTGCGCAAGGGCACGCACAGTCTGCTCCCTGCTCTACGTGCGGAGAAGCGGGCTCTGCACTTGCATTTGCATCTGGTTCTATGTGCATCCTTGGTTTTGCTGCAAGCGCACTTTGATATGTTGCGTGAATGCTTTGATCTGTTACACGCTTGGTAACTTTCTTTTCTATAGAACGGTCGTCAAGAGACGACTACATGACAGTAGATCCGCGGTTGATGCGAGCCTCACTGTTGAAAGGCGATGACGCCGCATCTTTGTTAAGAGGCGATGATGCCTCATATTTATCGACAAACGATTACGTCTTATCATTGTTGATAGGCTATAATGCCTCATATTTTTTGACAGGCAATAATGCCTTGACGTTGTCCATAGGCTAGCACCTCATATTTTTCAGTTGTCACCCGACGATAACGACTTGTAGGTTTCAAGCCGGGGAATCGACGATAATGTCGAATTGCACTACTATTTTCTCTTTAGTGAAAAGAGGCTCCCATTGTGGTCGCCAACTTCTGTACGTCCGAATTTGGGGAATTCCCTTTATTGCCATTTATCAAGAATTACAATAAATATAAGAAAATTACAACTTTCAATTCGGATTGCAGGGTGGGAAAAAGAGAGCTCTTTTTTCCCTATTAATTTTTGTAGATTCTTTGGCAACTATAGAAGTTCGTTACTGTCTTTTGTTGACAATCCGAACATTACACCAAGCTCAAGATGGAGGAGATGAGGAACTCTTAAAGTGGAGTAACTTTTGCTTCTCTGGTTCTCTGACACTGGATCGCTGGATCTCTTCCATTTTAGATCTCTGGATCTCTCTGACAGAAAAGAAGAAACCGGAACTCCGCTATTTGGATTTTCCCGTCTCCCTACCGCTTTGACCTTTTCTTTTAGATTGTGCATATTTTCTTCCTTTTCCCCTTCTTTCTGTTGAGAAAGAAGGCTTTTTTATAACATTTGGGACGTATCTATTCCTCAAAAATCTCCATAATTGGAGATTAAATGTGGGAACAATCTCTTAGATCGTTATAACCAATTCTGCATATGAAACGGAGCACACGAAGAGCTCGGTGTGCACAGCGCGGGAGCCTAGGAACTGGGTGCGTGCATGGGAGCTGGGCTTGCGCCTGGAGACTGGGTGCACGCCCCTCATTCCTGAGCGTGGGCGCCTAGGCACGCGCATCAGAAACTTGGCGCACGTGCCTGGGCCTGGGCGTGCGCCTGGTCTTGCATGCATGCTTGGGTCTGGGCTTGCACGCATGCTTGCTCTACAGTGCACTCTCCTGGGCAGGAAGTCCGAGGTGCATGCGCTCCAAGGTGCGCTCTCTTTCCACGGTACTGGTTTGTGCTATCATCGGAATGTGCGAGGCACTTAGCAAGGGGCGCGAGTCTGTGTCACTCGTCGTTTAAGCGCATGTTTAGTTATGGATGGACTGATTCATGGCGTGCCTGTTTGGATACGTGCACATAGTTAATTTAGCCTCCCTGCTGCTTCTTTTTGGGTCAGGCTATCTTTATCGTCTATATAATATCTCCTAGAATGTGCGCGCTCCTATGTGTGTGCCAAGGATGCATGCACTTGAAAGGCGCGCTCGTGCTGGACATGCGCATACACTCCTTGCCATGTGGTGTGCTCGTGTAGGAGGCATGCTCCTCAGTGCACACATCACATCAGCCAGGCGTGTGCTCCTCACGCATGCTCTTAGGTGCGTTTCTAGGTTGTGCACGCCTGGGAGGCGTGCACTTGTTGGGGACGCGGCACTCCTGCACATAGGATGCGCTCGTCTGGAGGGCACGCACTCTTCAGTGCGCGCTTTGTGGTTTCTAGGGATGTGCTCTTCTGCTCGCGCTCCTAGATGTGCTTCTGGGTTGCATGTGTTTGGGAGGCACATTCTTACTGAGGATGCATGCTCCTAAGCATGGGGTGAGCTCGTTTGGATGGTGCGCTTTGTGACACCTAGGAGCGTGCTCCTCAGCACTCATCCCTAGTCATGCTTCTGGGTTACACGCCTCGAGGTGTGCTCTTACTAAGGACACTGCGAGCTCCTAGGCTTGAGATGCACTCATCTAGAGGGTGCGCACTCTTCGATCGTGCTTCGCGACGCCCAGAGGCATGCTCCTTGGCACGCGTCTCTAGTTACACTTTTGGGTTATGCATGCTTGGGCGGTGCGCACTTGCACTATTCTTTTAGGAAATTGTTTTATTTATTTATTTTTAGTGCCTTTATTCATTCCAATTTCAATTGTTTTAGTTTTGATTTGCTCCTTCATCAAGTTGACACAAAATTAAGGTTTTAAATGAATAAAATATTTTGTATCCACATGATGAAAGAATAAATGAACTCTAAAATTTATTAAATTTGATCTGAAAAAGTTAAGGATATAGAGAATTGAAGAAAAATTATTGGATCACTATATTTTTGCCGATAGCTCACAAAACTTTTCCTAAGTTGGCCAGATAAGTTACGTGAGTTAGCGGCAAAAAAATAATTATTCAATGATTCTATTATTTTATTCCAATTTTTTTTTTAGAAACATATTTTCTACCTCAGCTTCTTTAGAATCAAATTTCATCAGATTTGAAGCTTATTTGACGTTTCATAAGTAGATACAAAATATTGTATTCACCAAAAACCATTAATTGGTATTTGCTTGATGAAGGATGAAATCTAAACTAAGTCCTAAGAAATTGGGTATGAATAAATTCTAGGGGTCAAGTGCATCATCCAAAAGAAAATTTGATATGTATTAGAGATAGTAGAAATGGACTGTAGCTCAAGAAACTTATATGAGGTGACTCATTTCCATTATTCTTATATATATATATATATATATATATATATATATATATATATATATATATATATATATATATATATATATATATATATATATGAGAAAAATGGAAATGAGCTGACAGCTCACGCAAGTTATCTGAGCTGCAGTTCATTTCCAATATCTCCAATAATCTTTTTATAAAATTTTCTTTTGAATTATGATCTCGACCCCTTAGGGTTCACTCATATCCAATTTCTTGGGTTTTAATTTTGATTTGGCTCTCCATCAAGTTAACACAAAATTAATGGTTTTCAATGAATAAAATATTTTGTCTGCACTTGATGAAAGGGTAAAAGAACTTCAAAATTTATGAAATTTAATCCTAAAGAAGTTAAGAAGATAGATATAGTAATTATTAAAAAAATTGAAGAAAAATTATTGGATGATTATAGTTTTGCCATTAGCTCACGTAACTTTTCCTGAGCTGGTGGCTCACCTACAGTAATCACACACACGAGCGCACGCGCACACACACACACACATATATATATATAGAGAGAGAGAGAGACCTAAGTCAAGATCATCATCCAAAAGAAAATTTTAAGAAAAAATGTATTAGAGATAGTAGAAATGGACCGCAGCTCAGGAAATTTACGTGAGGCGGCAGCTCATTTCCATTATTCTCATACACACACATACATTTATATATAAATATAATTTTTAAATAATTTGATCAGATCGGCTCAGTTTTAGGTTTCAAAGTTCGAAACTGAAAACTGACTAAATTATTTCAGTTTGGCTCAGTTTCGAGTTTCAAAGTTTGAAACTCGAAATGACTGAATTATTTCAGTTTGGATCAGTCTTTCTTATTCAGGTTGATTTTGATCAGTTATTTCAATTTTAACCGAACTCTACTGATCCTTAATCTCCCCAATTTTTGTACTTGATAACTTAACTGTATTTCATATTTTGGACTATTAGGTGAGTCTTCTATTTGAGACTATATTTGTACTTGTTCTATTATTACTCTTTAATGGAAGATGAAGGAGGGATTTTGCCAACCGTATCAGCTTTAAAAAAAAAAATGAGAGCTAAATTGGGAAGTTTTCCCTGCTGAGCCTTGTTTATCTCACAGCTCACAATCTCAAAAGTCTCCCTTGTAGCTTAATCTGTTTCTTGTTTGAGTTGGCCAAAAATAACGCTGGCCTTGTTCTAAGTTATGATGTCCCTTGCACGTCTTCATTTGGAACACAAGAAGTTGAACACACTACCTGAGTGAAGGGAGAGGATCTGAAGGAGGTGGGACCCAACGGAGCGGGACCCTAGGGAGCGGGTATGGAGCCAGACGGGAGGCTCAGTGATGGGATTTTCCAAAAGAGCAAACTATTTTTCTTAGTGAGCCCACTTTATAACTGTCCGGACTAAAAAAAATTACTGAGAAGTAAGCTCACTGGAAAAATGGGTGTGCTACTTTGGAAACTCCCCTCAGTGACCAAACGCTGTAGTGCCCGACTAGAGCAATCATTGTCTAGTGCTGATTGGACTGGACCTTGTTTGGTAGTCTCATTTTGAGTGGTCTTTCTATCAGTTTTTGTATGTATTATTGACGCAGGACGGAGGTGAAATTAGGGTTAGGATTTTGAGAATTAGGGTTTTTTAGAGCAATTGGGGAAGAAAAGATAGATTGTGGAAGAACTTACAAGATTTGGAAATCCACCCAGGCGAATCCACGCCCACTCTCCACGAATCCACGAGAAAAGATTTGCTCAAGCGAAATCCATGCCAGAAATTTCTCAAGAATTTTTCAAAATATTATTCATCTTTTTTAATACTTCATACAAATCCCATATGTATAGGAAAATCCTAACAAACCAAATCCTAATAGAATTCAAAATCCTAATAAAATCATAATTCTAATAAAATCAGAATCCAATCAAATATTATAAAATCCTAATGTGATCCAAATAAAATAAAATCTAATCTATAGAATCAAATCTGATCTCCATCAATTCTCCTTGGCTTCAAAACATTCATCCCCAATGAATGCGGAGATATGGAATTATAAACATGTCCGGGTTGAGCTGATTGACATCCACGAAGTATTCCAATTGGGTCATGGTAGTAGTCGAGAAACCGTATCTAGTACATTATATCTGAACCAAGGCGGTGGAGGTGGAACTGGCTTTTTTCGTGAATCAGTTTCAGATGATCGTAAATCCCACAAATTATTCTGGCCATGAGCAGTAGAAGCAAATCTCTTCGAAACTTCATATGAATCTGTATGTTAAGTCGGTAATTTCTTCATAATTCTTGTAATGAATCTCTCAAGAGGAACTGAAATTTTTACCTCATCATCAACAATAACTTCTTTTCTGTCTGAAGTCTCGCTTTGGATTTGAAGTTCATGTACTCCCTGTACATCTGCAACTGATATGCAAATACTATCAATAAATACGAATTGTCTACAAAGTCTCTTACGAAACTTTAGGAGGAGATTTTCCAAATAAACTGTCGGTTTTACGGACACGTCATATAAGAGAGAAGAAGGTATTTCTGTTGGTTTCTCCTCGTAAGTATGATCATCAGAAGTATTCACAGGCGGCTGAAATTTCACAGTTGGTTCTATTGAAGGATCTTCAGAAATCTGAACCATTGAGTCTTCAACTTCTGTAGATGGAAAAAAAGTTTTATCTGGTACTAGTAATGGCTCATCATGAACTTCTGTATTCAGTATAGGCTACAATTCGCAATCAACAATATGAATATTTGCTTCAATCTTGTTGGCGATGCTATCATCGTTAACCGTTTGACTTCTTTCATCCCTCTGTTTAAGTGTTTTGTTGAAACTGTCAAGTATTCGGCTACACTTTTCAAGTTCATCAATCATATATTGAATTTTTCATCATTGGTCATTGTTTTAGGCTAATACGATTGAAACCGATGAGATGATAAATTTGGAATGTGGTGTTGAGTATACCGATGACGAAGGAGACGTCGCAAGATATTCCAATCCAAGTATAATTTATACTCTCTACTCCAAGTATAAGTTTCTCCACCTAACTTTTGTTGGGCGTAAAGGCATTTCTGTGCTGAAGTCAGATTAGAATCTAGAAAGAAATTTTGGATATGATTCTCCCAATTTTGATAATTTTGTCGACCATCGAAACCGAAAAAAATGGGTATAGTAGCATGCATATCTCGCTCAATTTGCGATTTTTTAGTATTTGTATTGATTTAATGACTATAGAACATAAACCCCATATATAATCAACTCAAAATTTTAGCTCAAAAAAGTTTAGGAAATACCCAAAAATCACGACGGCTCGAAAACGGCTTGAATCGGAGTTGAAACGGGCTCCGAATTAAAAGAAAACCCTTAACGGGTCTGCTGTTTTGCTTCTACTGGCTGCTGCCACTGCTGTTCTGCAGCCATTGTTGTTGTTCTTGCTTGTTGTTGCTGCTATTGGTTGTTGCTGATATTGTTGTTGCTGGTTTGGATGAAGGGGAAGAAGAGGTGCAGGGCAAGTAGAGGGAGGGAGAGAAGAATTTGTATTTTTTTCTCTTTTTTTCTCTCTTTTCTTTTTTTTTTCTCTCTTCTTTTTTTTTCGTTTTTTTTTCAGATCTGTTTTTTATTTCAAATCTGTTTTTTTTTCAAAATAAAAATAAAAAAAACTGAAATAAAAGAGGATAGAGATGTGGAAGAAGAAGATGGTGATGGAGAAAGAAATCTAGGCTCTGATACCAAATTTGACGCAGGACGGAGGCGAAATTGAATTAGGATTTTTTTAGAGTAATTGGGGAAGAAAAGATAGATTGTGGAAGAACTTACAAGATTTGGGAATCCACTCAGGCGAATCCACGAGGAAAGATTTGCTCAAGCGAAATCAACGCCAGAAATTTCTCAAGAATTTTTCAAAATATTATTAATCTTTTTTAATATTTCATACAAATCCCATATATATAGGAAAATCCTAACAAACCAAATCCTAATAGAATTCAAAATTCTAATAAAATCAGAATTCTAATAAAATCATAATCCAATCAAATATTATAAAATCCTAATGTGATCCAACTAAAATAAAATCTAATCTATAGAATCAAATTTGATCTCCATCAGTTATACTGTCCAATGGTCCACTCCTTCGGAAGGGGAGTTTCCAAAGGAGCACACCAATTTTCCTGGTGAGCCACTTTTTAGTGTTTTGTTTTTTTTTGTCCAAATTCAAAATCCAGACAATTATAAAGTAAGCTCACTAGGAAAAATGGTGTGCTCCTTTGGAAACTCCCTTCAGGAGGGATAATAGGACACTTATAAGTGAGAACTATATGTTATATAGTCTATTTTGTTATTTTGTCATGTTCTGATTAATGAAACACGAGTTTACTTATGTACCATTTTGTTATATAAAAAAAAGAAAAGTAGTTTCCACCTCAGCTTCTAAATCAAAGACTCGGTCAAAATTATTCTCTTTAATGTTGTCGCTAGAGGGTAAGAAATAGACGTGTTTTACTTCTAACTTTCTGTCAATTACGCCAGTCGATCTGAGCACACCACTTTAAGCACACCTTCTCCGGTCAAGGATTAGTCCCTTAATGATTTTCACATCATTTGGGAAGCCACAAACATGTTTGGAGATCACAACATTTGGAAATTAGTCTACAAACATGTTCGGAGATTAATCATTGATGGGGAAAAACACGGTAAAAAAATAATAATAAACTTGTAAGTAAAAAAATAATAATAAACTGGTAACATTTTACGATTTCAGGAGTGGGCGCACTGACTAAAAGGGTGTGCTCAAATAGAATTTCCCATGCCAATTATGTCCATATATCGTAATGCATGATGTAGGGTTCGAAAATGATCGACTTTCTACTTGAGATTTTTCTTCTCTGATGATGATGTTTGAAAATTGACATTTTGGGCATCAAATTGATAATTTTGACACGGAAGCTTGATCTTGCTTAGAGGGCAAGCAACAATGTTAATATTTCCATAGAGAAATTATTATTCTTTTCAAGAATTGTTTTCTCACATTCACATTATCTTTGGAAACGGAAAGGTTAAAGTGTTGTGACAGGTCTATGATAATATATCATGATTAAAATCAAATATTGAATTTCGTTAGTATGTTCCATACCAAGCGATTTGTTCTGTCAGGATTTAATATAATGAAAAATTTGTGAGAGTTATTAGGCTGTTGCTCAGAAGTCGCGTGTCATATCGACAGTCGGATGTGGTGTCAAATGTGTAAGGATTCCTGCACCTTAATAAATAGGTTAGCATAAATATGTTAACTTATGAATATATAATTTGGTTTTGCTCAAGGGCTTATGGAGTTAACGATGACAGATATTTCTGAATTTAATTATGAGATACTGTATTGTTGATGGGTAGAGGTGATACGAAAAAATATAGATTCTAGAAGTTTAAATAAGCAGATATTACTTGATAGGAATGAATGGAGAAGAATTTTCTACGTGATCGATCTGGGGTGATTCTCTTTCGGTTTAGGTTTATGTTGCTCACTCCAAATACTTAGGATAAAAGGCGGAGTTGTTGTTGTGTATACTGCAATCGTTGAGATCATTTCTTAGTGTACAGATGAAAACAAAACGATAGCACCACAATGGGCAAAGGTGATAAAACCTCATCCAGAAGTTTCAATTTGTCAATAGTCTAAGATCCATCATTAGACTATCTATGAAGCGAAGACTTGACTCATCTATATAAATGTCTCCTCTCCCCAACTCAATGGACAAAGTATCACCTTGGCAAAATCCAATAACAATAGCCATGGCTAGTGAGAAAGTGAAGGTCTTCGGCATGTGGGCAAGCCCATTTGCTTTGAGGGTGGAGTGGGCACTCAAGCTCAAGGGAGTTGAGTACGAGTACATCAATGAGGACGTGCCTTACACCAAAAGCCCAGAGCTGCTGCACTACAACCCAGTCACCAAGAAGATCCCCGTGCTCGTGCACAGAGAGAAGGCGATTGCGGAATCCCTGGTCATCGTAGAGTATATTGATGAGGCTTGGAGCGACGGTTATCCTATCATGCCGAAGGATCCCTATGAGCGTGCCCAGGCACGATTCTGGGCTAAATTTTTTGAAGATAAGGTACAAATTGTGCTTCTTCGTATGTTGAAATATTCTAAGAGTTTCTAAAACCCTCTTTATTCCTTAAATTTAGTGTTTGCCGCCACTTTATGAAGTTTTCATTAAGACCGGTGAGGAGCTACAAATGGCTGTCCGAAACGCGCAAGAGAACTTGAAGATTTTAGAGCAGGCTCTCGAGGGGAAGAAGTTCTTCGGAGGCGAGGTCATTGGATACTTGGACATTGCTGCCGGTTGGATTCCTTACTGGCTTCGCATGATTGAAGATCTGGCCGGAGTCAGCGTAGTGAGCAGCGAGAGCTGCCCCCTGATCAATGCGTGGTTCGGCAACTTGTTAGATGTGGACGTGGTGAAGGAGAGTTTGCCTCCGAAGGATAAGTTGTATGCTTTCAATAGGCGTCGCAGAGAAGAACTTATGTCAGGGGAGAGAAAATATTAGTAGAGGTAATGCTTTGAAATGTAACTGCAGTTGGCAGAAATTTAAATTGGTGTGGTAGATCTCTATTTATGTATTGCTGTTGTATTTGTAGTTCACGAAATCTCTATTAAATTAGCTCTAAAGTTTCCAAGGAAGAATATCGCAAAAGAGTTTCAGAGGCTTAATATTCTAGAATGATACCTTCAGGAAGAAAAATCGTCGACAGCGAGACCATTGAGGTAGTAGACGTTGTTGCAGACTGGACTCCTACCAGGTATGACATCATGAAAGAGATCACTGGTATTGAGATCATGGACGATAACGAGATTCTGTTGATAAGTGCATGGATGCTAGCTTGGACCTCGACCTGGTGAATGAGAGCAGGCCACCTCCAGATGAAGTGAAGGCTAATATGAGAAAGATTCACAGAGCTTGTGCTGGCTGGTCAGCTCTTGGCTTAGAATAACCTGCAACCTCTTCACTTCATCAGTTGCTTGAACCTCCTAATATATCACCAATGCCATAGTTTCGTCATCCAACTCGATCCCATCTTTTTCCATCATCTTAAGAACATCGAGAGGTTTTACCTCGGCTTTAATGTGTGCTCTGATAGCTGACTTGTACAGTGGCAAGCTCATGATACCCAGATCCTGCAGAATCTTGACATAGCTTCTCATGTCCTTGATGTTGCCCTGTTCCGCAAAGTACTCCGCAATGGCCAACATAATCTTCGTAGATGGACGCCATATGCAACCTTTCAACTTGGAGAAACCCTTCTTCATTACTTCTACAGCTCTATCCATCTGCCCGGCATTCACCCAACCCTCCATCAGAATCTCCCAGGTCTTGTAATTTGGAACAGCACCTCTCCCCAAGGTGCGGCGGTGAAATGCCTCAGCCTTGTCCATCCATCCATTCCTCATGTAAGCACCCAGAAGTACATTTGACACCCTGATATCATAGTTACGACATTGCGACTCCCACTCTCTGAAAACATTCTCAGCTGCGTTGATATCACCGACTTTGATCAAACATAAAATCACAGACATATAATTGGTGCAGGTGAGCCTCGTGGGAACACTTTTACTAGATTCCCAAACCCTTAAGACCCCCTCCCTGTCTTTCAGAGCAGCATAGATAGTAATGATGAAAGAATAGGGGAGCCTGTTGTTCACGGATAACATCTTTTCAGCGATCCGAAGGGCAGCAAAAGCCTTATCAAGACAACCAGCTTTTGTATATATGTTGGCTAACGTGACGCCAGTGCTCCAACCTTCCTTAACGTTCTTATCGTTTGTCATCTCTCTGTAAACCATCTCCACCGAGGAAACACCAGCAACTTCAGCAGCAGCATTCAACCATAAGCTGTAAGAAAGAACAGTGAGAGGAATCTTACTAAGCTTCATGTGTCTTATCACAGCAAGTACCTTCTCGAATCGAACTGTAGCCATGTAGAGCTTCATCATCTCATTGAAAAGATAAGGATTCACAGCTAGACCTGAGATGAGCAGCCTCTGCATGTGAGCCTCGGCTTTCTCTAGGTCCCTACCCTTCACATAACAATGGAGAAGCGGGAATGCTGCAGCCTTCTGTGAAGCACTGGCAGAGAGTCTGTCGAAATATGCCTCTGCCTCGGACAAACTGTTCACCTTGGTAATCAGTTCGAGTCTAGTCGCGTGATCCTGTGCTCTCAGCTGAAAACTGCCTTGTGATTCCATCCAAGTCATTATCTGCATCATGAGCGATAAATATTTAGGCTCCTGGAGGCCTGTATAAATCTCCAGCCTTCAATCGTACCACAACCACAACCATCATGCAGAAACTGTCAGTTTTAGTAACAATGTGAACATAGTACACGTAAAATAACAATGTGCAGTCATTAACTTTAGAGCAAAGTAAAACTCTAGACATTCGTTTAACAATACATATGGTCAAGCAATTAAATGACACAGATATGTAAAATAATTAACTGGAGATGGAGATCACTAAGCAGAAGATAGTGACAGTCACTATAATTGAAAATAACATAAATTATCAATACAGTAGTTCTTTTTATTGATTTTATATGGCCAATCAGTACAAAAGTGCACTAACTTGGAACAAGTTATGAGTCACTTTTCAGTTAAATTACTGACTGTCAACGCTGCCAGTAAGTCCACAACTCCTATCCAGCATTAGACCTCGAAAATTTTCTGCTACCTCAGTTAATCCGCCCTTCACAAATGCATCCAACAGGCGGTTGCAGGCACACACATCAAAGTCGAGAACTTTCGATTGCATCCACTCATCAACAACTTCTCCAGCTTCCTTCAATTGCCCTAGCAGGAGATATGAAGACAGAACACATACATAATTTCTGCTGCTCATTTTCTGGGAAGTCATTTTCAAAGACTTCCATATTTCATTTATTCCTTCTCTATTTCCAAGACCCGAGTAAAGAATAATTAGGAAATCATAGGTTATCCATTCTCTCTGACTAATCTTTTTCTCAGCCTCAACTAGAGAATTATCTGAACTCACAAGATGGCCAGCAGTGACATATATGTCGGCCAACTTAATATATACTTTCCAGCCGTCATCACAGTTATGATCATGGGACATTTCATCAAGAATCTTTCTAACACCCTTGACATCCAATGTAGCAGCAGAAGCACTTATCCAGAGATTATAAGTAAATATATCTGGAGAAACTTTCCTCCTTTTCAGTTCTTCAACAACTAAGTGAACCTTTTCCAGCTGCCCGACTGAAATATAAAGTGTCATCATCTCATTATATGTTAACGCACTTAAGGAGAGGTTCGATTCTTTGATTCTCTCAACAAGGTTCTCAGACTTTTCAACCAGCTTTGCTTTTGCATATGCATGGAGGAGGGCAGTATATACATCACCGGATTTCGCAATGGATGGGAGCCCTTCAAAGAATTCTTCAGCAGCATTTACACCAAAAACTTTTGTTATCAAGTCTATACGCATTGCATAGTCACTGTCAGATAACTGATACTCTTCATGGGATTTCATCCACTCTGATATCTGCAAACTTGGATCAGTTTCCAGAATGGCAAAAATTACATTCTAGGCTTCTAGGACGTGCACATATAATGCAATACCATTCATTTAAACATTTAGACAGCAGTTGTGAATGTTTATTGGAGAAAAAGTATGCAGGAATGCAAAAACAATAGAACAATAGTGCAATATGGGCTCCAGAACTGCATAACATGGTCAATATGGGACCATTAAGAGGTACAACAGGTCTATAAGAGATTCCAAGAGCACAACAGAAAAACTGAGCACATGGCATCCTCAGTTTGTGCTATGATATCACCCATATATGACATTATGACAATGTCAATGCATTTAAATGTGGCGATGTTGGTATAGTTCAATGAGGAGGAGGTACGTATGATGATTTTAATTTGAGAAAGGATAAATATCAGAAGACTAAAAAGATTCAATTCAGATATCAGCCAAGATATTTCCAGGCTGATAGCAGGTCAAGGGTGATGAAGGAACTCATCAAAAGAGGAATAAATAGGAAATATAGCACATTTCCATTTGGGCAAATTGCCACAGAGTATACGGAACAATTGACGTCCACTTCATCAGTAAATTCCATATCACACAGAATAATCCTATGAATTACACTGTCAAAAGAAGAGTAATAGAAATGAAAATGGAAAGTGAAAAGAAGAGTCTCCATTCACAAATAATGTGAAACAACAACCAGATATGGACAAATACAATACAGATACTTAAAAACTGCTCTTATATATGTTCCATGCTCTTTCTATATGCTTATATATGAAAGCAGAACGAGAAAGTCTGGATTACACAACCATAAAAGACAGGCATGCCAAACTAGCATAAATATTGCTCGAAGCGCAATCTCACAATGGGAACAACTGTGGTTTAATTACAAGAATGAAGAATCCCGAGTATGTGAGACAAAAATAATTGAAATTGGTTGTTTAATAAATGAAACTTTAAATGCCAACAAAGGAAAGGATGCTTTGTTGACACGTCAACGTTCTCATGTATATGTGATGTGCCTCGGATTGTATGGAATGCTTCAGTGATGAGCTTTCAAACGACTTTGGTAGTTTATACATAACATACATCATAGTTGTCAATATCCCTACCATATACAATGCGCATATAGTATTCTATATGCAAGAAAATTGATATGCACTTTATTTACAATATTATTGGGCTATGTATCTTATGATATAATAAACGTATCCTACAATATGTGATATATATCTTACAATATACTATGCATTTTTAATATGCTGACTCAACTTATAAATGAATTGCAATCATACTCAAATAAACTTTTTGGGTTTAATTACATATGCAAATCTTGAACGATTATAGTCATTTAATAAAAGAGAACATTAAAATTCAAGATATCTATTTTCATTGATAAAAATATTCAAACTACTCATCTATTAATTTTAATCAGTATAAATTATTGAATTGATGAATCTCAATTAACATGTCTAATTAACTTATTCGTTGTACATTAAAACCATGATAAAAGGAAGAATTTGTATAAATTGGAGAAGATGATAATGAAGAAACTAAAATAAAAGTTTTTAAAGATAACAATAGTGATATATCTATATGGGATGATTAATTGATATTACATTCACTTATTTTGTAATTATTTGAAGTGGTAATGTCGTAACGAACTTATGCTCTATGCTTTGATTTTTGTTAAAATAGTATACAATTGGAACTAAGGCCATAAAAGAGGAACATATGATCTAATTTGACTATCGGATATGAAAGCTAGTTACAAATGGATTGCTGAAAAATAACGGCCTTACATAGTGGAACACTTCTTGGATGGATTTCCATAAATATTTTAAGTTGAAGAACGACGGATCTACTTAAAAGAAAATGATGAGAATATGTAATGGTATAATTTTTACCAATTAGTTGCTTGTTCCTAATATGTAGTCGCTGATAGATTTTGTTAAAAAAAAAAATATTGGTAGGACCTCTTAAATTGAATGCAAATTGTAAACAATAAATTATGAAAAGAAAACAGAAATAAGAGTATAATAATAGAGAGTTTGTGCGATGAAAATGAATGTCATTCTTCAACTTCAAGTGAATTTAGCATTGTGTTATGTTTACTAATCTAGTAAAGCATTGACTAATGACCTCAAATTCTCATCCTACTTTGAATGTTAATTACCTATTTATATATAACTATTGGCTTGTAATTAACATATACTCGCTTTAGCATTTGCTCTTGGTTATTTGTTTACTCATGCATTAAATTTGCTTATATGTTTGTTATATTAATCTTATAATGTGCTTGATCACTTACCCAATACACGGCAATCAACGTATCTTCCGATACGATATGCAATATACGATCTAATACAGAGATAACGGCAAATAATAAAGATCCCGAATCTACTCTAACTTCTCTTACAGTTTTTAGCGATGGAGGAAGACTATTTAAATTACACATGCAAGACAACTATAGAGTGTAGACTGCAACATCCATAAAACTACTTGACTCAAGGAGTTCCTTACGCTTAGTTATATCAGGTCGTAATTGATGGTTGATGCAACTTATGCTGAAAAATAAGATCTCTCTCCTTTAACCAATGATAAGCTCTCATATTGAAATAGTGGGTTTTATTGGAAAGCCCCTTTAGTACATGCTCAGGCAGGTACATGATCAAGGCAGAGATTTCACATTGGTCAGGTAGTGTCACCTTTATATTTTGCTACAACACGTCTTTTCTCTCTCAAGGTTTAAATTTATCGTGCATTATGGGTGGCATTATCAAATTTCATTCTCTCTCCTATTATCCCACAATTGTACATCATAACTGAGATAAATGAGAAAGGGTGAAACTGGACCATTATGACAGTGGAAATATGATTCCTTACTTCAACCCCAAATGTAATATGTCATCCCCTTTTCTTTAATTCATCCATCTCTTAACTAAACAATATAGCATAACAAATGGTGATAACTTCCAAATCCTAATCCATAACTTGCCTCCAAGACATCTCCGGTTGGCCATTTGACTTGCACAAACCTAAATAAGGTTTCTTTTTCTTCTTATTAGTAACTAGGGTTTTTTTTCTTCATTTATTATTCTTTACCCTTTATTTCAGTTGTGTTTTTCTTTTTTTCATGTGTTATGTTTTCTTCTTCATGTTCACCTCTGTTTACAGTACTTCTCAAGTTTTCTTTCATCCCCTTTTCTTTTCTCTGCTTTTGCTGATTTGCTTTCTTTCTTCTTCAAATTCACTCTAGATAGAAGCTGCAATTATAGATATTTTAACTGAATTATTTCTATCTTTCACCATTTAGAACTACGTTGCTCACAATTCACAATTTGTCCACCACTAGATGAACACCTTTAAAGATTCTCATCTTATAACTAGCGAGTGGAAGAACCACAAGGTAACTAAACAACAACTAAAATAATTCTTAAGTTTTCTTTCTTACCCATTTATTTTCTCTGCTTTTGCTGATTTGCTAGCTTTCTTCTTTAAATTCATTTGATACGAAGTTGCAACAGTAAACTGTTTTAACAGAATTATTTTTATCTTTCACCATTTAGCACTATGTTGCACACAATTCACAATTAGTCCACCACTAGATGCAAACATTTAAAAATTCTCATCTAATAACTTGCAAGTGGAAGAACCACAAGGTAATCAAATAGCAACTAAACTTAACTGACTCTTCAACAATCGACAGGAAGCTTGTTAGTCCTCTATAGCCTCACATGCATTTGCTTCGGTTTCTTTTCTATTTTTTAAAGCATTGTTAAACATATTTGATAAGTCATATATTGTTCATTTTTTAAAAAAGAAACAGGCCTAGGACAAAGAAATATAAAATTAAGCAATAAGTACCATTCCAATTAAGGCATTTGATGTAGCATTTTCCTGATTTTCGACACTCAACTTTTGGATGGTTACTGGATTTACGTTTTACAAGGGAAAAGCTTCATTTCTCCCTCAACTATTTTATTTATTATCTTATTGATCATTGGATAGTAGTTAATTTATGACTATTAATTTGATTTAATTAATTGTTAAATTGTTTCTTATAGGGAAAGAAGGAGACATTGCTTAAGAGATCAGTTAAGCATATTTTTCTGAATATGGAATTCGTTCAGGGTGTTACGATGAGAACATTTCAGCCTATAACTCTATAAAAAGAGTTGAAAGACTCGAAGAAGACATAGAAAATCTCCACTCCTCTTCTTCTACTAATCTATTCTGCTCTCTCCTACTAAATCTTATCAAAATATTTTCTTCGTATAATCAAACGTTTTCAATTTTCGATTGAGCAAAAAGTACCCACAGACTATTACCAGCAAGTAGCCGACCACTCAAACATGTTCTTCCCATTAGGGAGATAGGATGGAGTGCCTTCATGGACGCATCGTCTAACCTTTTGAGGGTATGACAACACAGATTGTACCCTTAACAAGCTACCCCATCTACCCGCTTTTATTTTGTTATCTATTAATTGCAAAAGTAATTACCCCTGTTACAAATTTCTATCATAAATTGGATATAATATATTTTCTATCAATGACCGAAAATATAGTTATCTCCCCATCTAAAGTTTTCCATTAGAGTTTTAAAAGGCTTTTTTTCGCTCTATAATTTTTAAAAAAATTTATCCATTATCACTTGCATTTCTTTCTTAAAAACCCAATAGAAGAAATACATGTAGACAACAAATGAGCTTCTTATACCTCACGAGCTAAAACAAAAAAAAAGTACAAAAATTTCCTTTCCAATTTAATGAACAAAACCCGATCAGCTATAAGCATGAAACTGAAATAAAAGTCTAAGAGATCTTGAAAACAATAGGCACTTTCTATAAAATTTGAACTCATACCATTATGAAAACGTTTGGTGGGGTTGAAAATGAAAGAATGGAAAGAAAATAGAAATGGAAAGAGAAACATAAAAAAAAAAGAAAGGAAAAAGAAAATAGATTCTCCATGTTGTTTGCTAATGAGAAAAACTAAAAGAAAATTTAAGAAAAAACTAAAAAATTTAAATTAAAATTTAAAAAATTAAGGGAAGAACTTTACTCCAAACTCGCTCTACATTCCTACAATAATTCTATGAAATTTAAGAAAAAACTAAAAAATTTAAATTCAAATTAAAAAAAATAAGAAAAGAACTTTACTCCGAACTCGCTCTAGATTCCTACAATAATTCCACATGGTAGCAATTCTATGTGACATTTCTCTTATTTTCTCCGGGATAAGGGAGAGAAAAGGCGAAAGAAAATTTTAAGCTTATTTCTTTTATTTTCCTCCAACTTTCTTTTCCTTTGACATTTTTTCCCACCCAAAGAATGAAAAGCAAGTTTCTTTCTTTTCTTCTTTTCTTTTCTTTCACTTTATCTCAAACAAAAAAGGGCCTAAACAAATTGTCATTCTGTAACCAAATAGGATCCAAGTTCAAAACCTTTGTAAAAGAAATTATGCACCTCCTTCCAGGAAACCTAGCAAGAGTAATTCTCTCCAAAAAGATACCCTGAAGTGAGTCTTCCTATCCAGAATCGCATGATCAACATGATCTTTTTTGGCGGAAAGTCATATTATGATTCAAATTCTCTATATCTCTACCCAATTCAAAGATTGGCAATCAAATTCAATCCTTCCTAGGTAAGAAACCAAGTTTTTCCTAGAAACTGAATTCATCTACATCAAAGAAGTCCAACTCCAAACACTAAAATATCAGAGTTCAAGCCCAACTATAACTCCTATTCATAATCACTTATGAGCAACTATAAATACACCCCTCTTAAAGGAGGAAGGAGGTGGATTTTTATGCATCAGAATAATGTAAAAACTTGTAACTTCAGGAGAGATTAGACAGAAAAAGACATGGGTATTGTAATTCACCTTTTCAATAAAAAAACACATTGAATGGCTAATTTCACTCCGGGGATGTAGGCAGAGATGCATCTCAGAAAAACCTCATTGACTATTGCCTATTGTCTACATAATTCTCCTAATTATCTTCTCTCTAACAATTGAGAAAATCGCTTACGATGATTTGGTCATGCGTATCGTAGACCTACAAATGCCTCAGTTAGACGAGGGAAGCTTATCCACGTAGGATAAGTTAAAATAGCGAATGGAAAACCGAAGAAAATATGGATGAAGGTGATACGAAAAGATATAGATTCTAGGTGTTCAAATGAGGATATATTACTTGATAGGAATGAATAAAGAAAGATTATCATTGTGATCGATCCGACGAGACTCTCTTTTGGTTCATGTAGCCTATCCCAAGTACTTGGGATAAAAGGCTTAGTTGTTGTTGTTATCTTCTCTATAATGATCTATCTACATGTTACTAGCCCAATCGTCAATTTAGTGCTTGGATAGTCTCATCCAATCTACTCCTACAATTTTAGGCATCAACAGTAACTAACAAACTAAAAAATTTCAACAGATCCTCCCCAATTTTTTAAACAATAATAACTAAGCCTTTTATCCCAAATACTTAGGGTAGGCTATATGAACCAAAAGATAATCATGTTGGATCTATCATATGAAAGATTTTTCTCCACTCAATCTTATCTCTCTTTATTTAAGCCTTTCGCATCTATATTCTTTTCAGATCACCTCCATCTATATTTTCTTTGGTTGTCCCTTCACTAAGTTAGCATAGCTCCCATAGTAGAAAATCATCTATCAATAGTTTCATCATGTGTGACATAGACATACAAATGCATCGGTTCCTTCACTCTTTTAACTTGTCCTCCGTTGATAACCTCCACTCGTCAAACTCATCAAACTGGTGGATCTGGAGATCTAGGTCTCCATTTTCATATGATATAAATTTTTTTATCTAATACTTAAAAAATCGAACTCACAAGAAAAATCATACAAACTCAAACTCTAACAAGAGTACCAAAGACTTGGACCTTCTTGATTCCTCACCACAAAAAAAATTTCAAATTCAATCTTATCTTGGTCCAACATCTCCTAAATGCAACGAAAAGAAAATTTGGATCAAAACATCTAATTGATTCTATAAATAAAACTTAATTTTAAAACAGAGAAATTCAATTTTTGCGACGGAAATACTAACCTCGAGAGCGTGCTTGTATCGCTGCGATTTCTTCAGGTCCTTGGTGAGCTGCCGGAGCTCCGATTGCGAGACCCGCTTCCCTTCCCCCACCCATTTGTCGAGCGCCGCGGTGGCGCTCCTCTTGGGGAAGCGGAGCCTGAAGATCCGGCTGCGCAGGTCATCATTTGGAGCAGGACAGGGTTCGGGTTCGGATTCAGGTTCAGGTTCGGGTTCGGGTAAGGGGTCGACTGAGAGAGTGAAGCTGATTGGGGTGCAGGAGGAGGAGGAGGAGGAGAAGGGTCTGATTGGGAGAGGGCGGAGGAGGAAGCTCTTGAAAGTGGAGTTCCTAAGGAGAGTGGAGAGGGGCATTTTTCTGGAAGAGGAGAGATGAATCTGAGGGTTAGGGTTTTACGGCTGTTTTCATGGGACCATCTAAATGAGCACACCACTGGTCCCACACCATTCTTAGTCTGATTTTGTTCCGAGGGTATGCGCCTCATATTTTTTTTAGTGAGCCCAAAAATTATAGAAAAATTATTTTTTCTATAACTTTTCAAACATGCTTTTGAGAACTAATATCTGAATAGGTAAAAGTCAAGATCACAAAAAAAAAAAAAAAATTAACAAATTGGTCAGTAAGACCAGTGGTGTGCTTAGTTAGAAATTTTCAGTTTTTATGGTTTGGTTGATTGGATTGGACCTATTGAATTCATTCATGTAACCGAAATTATTGAGGATTTTCTAATTTACTATTTTGTTGCTTTTTCTTTTCTTTTCTTTTTTTTTTGTGTTTTGAGTGTTATGGGAGTTGGGATTGTTGAGTTAAGTCCTTGAACACAAGAGGTTTCAAAATCAAAATATGTTTTTATGCAGATACAAAATGAAAGATATTTGAAAAGTTTACCAAAGTGATTGAACATTAGATTCATATCGGTTTTATTAGTCTCATATCGGTTTTATTGTAAAAAAATTATTTATAATTGTATATATAAGACCCAAAGTTTATTAGTTAATTGATTGATGAAAATTTTTTGATTCAAAGCTTCATGATAGCCATTTATAGTTTAGTAATACAATAAAACTCATTCTACAATATTAATATCATGATCAGGCATTGAATATTACATCTACACATCTTAATAGAGTTATGAGAAAGATTGTTTTCACTGCTTATGATTTTGGTATCCCTTTGGATTCTCACATTAGTCTAATCTTCAGTGGAAAATTCACATCAGTTTAATTTTTAATGAAAAATTCTATTATCGCTAACATGTTCAATTTTTGAATCACGGTCACTTTAGCTAATTCATTGTGAAAACTAGTTCTATCTATGCCATTTAAACTCTGCATACATTATGAGATGCATGTTCTAGCATATATACTATCACTGTTTGACTGAGATGTTTATTGCTAGGAGATTTATCATTTCAACTCATAAATGCATTTATTATCACCATATTCTTCGGAGATGAATAGTTTGAAATGGGGGAAAATCACAAGGTCATTGAACAGCCACAATTAGGCCAAAATCTACTGGACTATATTATTTAAATTTTATTTGAGATTTTGTGAAATTTTAGTTTTTATTAATTTTGTTTCTAATTTGTAGCTGCCCATATAAGATCCTCATTTAATTATTAAAATTAATTGATTGATTGATAAAAAATTGTTTAATACAAAGCACTATAATGGCTATTAGATTACTTTAGTAGTTAAATGAGATTAGATTGTCTCATATTTCTTATCTCAAAATCCCAGTTCATCCGCAATTTTCCAAACTGCACTAGAAATTTTCTTGAGCTACTTCTATTTTTCATTTGAATTCTTCTTAAGTTGATTGAGATAAGAATCTAATCCAATTATTTGTAGGAAAAGGCATGTACACGTGATTCTAAGTAGTCGCCGAGCTAAGTTTTTCTAAGTTGGGCTTGTCATCTTAATGGGCTTTTGTCTTGAACCTTCATAATAATGACTTATTTATTATCTGTATCAAGCCTCTCTGAGTTTAGTATGCTCTTAGAGTATTTTGCAATTTATTCTGCAATCATCTCATAATTACGTGACTATCTTCTTCGTGTCCTAGCCTAGGTGCCTATGATCCGTGTTGAACAAGATGCACTTGCCATGGACGTCCATGTTGGCGTTATTCGCCTTGTAACATATTAGCTTCCTCGATTATGGGCATTTGGCCATCTCGTCTTCTTTTAGGTTGATGAGCTTATTGAATATGCTCAAGAATTTGGTAAGGCAAGTGACTTTCTTCACTTCTGTTGCTATGGCAACATTCTAAATCTCATTAATTTTAAGTATTCAGTATAAGGAATCAGAAATTTACTAAAAAGAGAGATCTTTTAAAGACTAAAGGATGTAATATAAGGATAAACTTACTAAAAATCAAATACTTATTTGATTAGCTGACTAAGATTGGCCTTTGTTGATATAGTTTTTTGGCAAGTTTCAACCTATATGGAGTGTTCGTCACACTTTTAATTGGTCTATTCCCTTATCAAGGAGGTTGTTGTTGACCCATTTGTTTTATAAAGCACGTGTCAGACATGATTTAGCCGCGTTTTCTACGGATGGCACCAACTGTTGGTTGAGTCAATTTAATAATCAAACAATAGATTATGCTCGAGACATACTCAAGTGGGATTGGGATGTTGAGATCAAGTAACCGAGATATATAATCTTGGGAAAGCAAACTGTAGGAGAACTGCTAGATATAAGAATAAGGAAATAAATAAATACGTAGATAGAAAATTTAACAAGGTTCTACAAAGACGGATCTCGAGCATACATTCTTAATGGAAAGTGGACATACTTAATTATCGATGTGAAGAAAGGATGTGCAAGTCATCCGAGAATGCTTTTTCCACTCTCTTGAAATTACATGTTCTCTTGAATTTTTATGTCCCCAAAGTATCTTCCTTTCCATGGAGGAGTAGACTTTATAGTTAGTAAGGAATTAGACAATGTAAGCATGTTATTTATCGTTATTTTGGATTATTGTTGGAAAAATATAATATTAGGTTTGGAACTTGAAAGCCCTAGCTTTAGCAAAGTTCTTATCCAACCAAAAGTAAGTGTTTTATATTAAGAAATATCTTAATTAACTCTATTATAGGTAGAGTTAGTAGCTTAGGATCATCATCGGTATGAGATACTTTTAAACCTGATAGATATTTATCTACTCCATTAGCAGAACACCGTCATAATGCAAAAATTTTTAATACTTTAGGATAGCAAAAACAAACTAGATCAATAACTATATCTAATTGTTTCCCTCATGGTCCTCAAGGTCTAGCTTATATATAGAAAAATTGCAGATAAATATTTGCCAAATAGAACTCTATCAGTGTTATTCTTAAAAATTTATCTTTTCACTGTCTGTTCTAGCCAAGATAAAAGAGGAGGGTTGTTGTAGGCCAGTGACAGTCAGCGTAAAACATTAACATATTATGACATGAGCCAAAATATGAATCTCGTTGGGACGTTCTCTACTCAGCGATGCGCTACATCGGAGCCCGGGTGTAGTAAAAAATACGTGAGAGTTGTTAAGTTATCGCCTAGAAGCGACGTGTCACGTCGGTGCCTAGATGTGATGTCAAATGTACAAGAGTTCTCACATCTTAATGAGCGGGTGGGGGTAAAGAATTTAGTTTATAAACATAAACATAAACATATATTTCGGTTAGTATCGTGAAATATAGATTTCCTTACAGATAGATTAGCAGAGTTAGTTGATATTATGATTAGAAGGAGAATTACTATTTTGTGCATGCAGGAGACTAAGTGGGTAGGTGAGAAAGTTAAAATCATAGAGTCTTACGGTTATAAACTTTGGTATGCAGGTAAAGATAGAAATCGTAATGGGATAGGTATGATCATAGATAAGTAATTACTTGGAGATATAATAGAGATTAAGAGGAAGGGTGATAGAATTTTATTTATTAAACTTATTTTAGATAGAGAGATTTTTACTATCATTAGTGCCTATGCACCACAAGTAGGACTTGATGAATCCAGTAAACATAATTTTTGGGAGGATCTAGATAAGATAGTATAAGAAATACCCGTTAGAGAAAAACTATTTATTGGTGGCGATCTTAATGGGCATGTAGGAACTAGTCGTAATGAGTTTGATAGCGTACATAGAGAATTTGGTTTTGGAGAAAGAAATTAACAAGTAATTCAATTTTAGATTTTGCTGTATCTTATGATTTGATTTTAGTGAATACTTGGTTTAAAAAGAGAGTTTATCACTTGATTACTTTTAAAAGTGTATCGAATGCGAGCCAAATAGATTTCTTTTTAATTAGAAGGGTAGATAAAACTAGTTGTATCGATTGTAAGGTAGTGTCATGTGAGAGTGTAGTTATCCAATATAAACTCTTAGTTTTAGATATTCAGTTTAGTAAGAGACTAGAAAAAATAAGTATCAATTAGATTCTAAGATTAAGTATTGGCAATTAGAAAGCAATCAAAAGTTTTTATAGATAAAATAGTACAAGAAGCAGATTGAAGGGACCATGATGATCCTAATGTAATATAGAACAAAATGACTAGTTGCATTAAAAAGATAACTAAAAATATATTTGGTGAATCGATGGTATGTGCTTCACCATGTAAGGATACATAATGGTAGAATGAAGAGATAAAAAATGCTATTAAGATCAAGCGAGATCTTTATAGAGATAATAATAATAATAATAATAATAATAATGGAATAAGTTTTGAGAAGTATAAACTAGCGTAGAAGGAGGCTAAGAAAGCTTTTCGGGATGTCAAAACTAAATTATATAAACAAGCGTACGAGAAGTTAGATAATAAAGAGGCAGAAAATGATAAATATAGAATTGCTCGAATAAGAGAGAGAAAGTCAAGAGACTTATATATTATAAAGTGTATTAAAAATGAGGATCAGACGGTTCTAGTTCGAGACGAAGAGATTAAAGAAAGATGGAAATATTATTTTGATAGATTATATAATAGTAGTTTTACTCAAGATTTAGGAGATCTTACTATTCAATGTAAGGATATGAATCGTAGTTTTATGCGTAGAATTAAATAGTCTGAAGTAAAAGAGACTTTAAAGAGGATGAAATAAAGAAAATCTGTTGGTTCAGATGAGATTCCTATAGAGATATGTAGATACTTATAAGGGATTGGTGTGAGGTGGCGATAAATCTTTTTAACAAGATTTGGCAAATTAAGAAAATACCAAATAAATGGAGGAAGAGTACCCTAATACATCTGTATAAGAACAATGGTGATATTCAGAGTTATTCTAACTATCGAGAAATAAAACTAATGTGTCACACTATGAAGCTTTGAAAAAGGGTAATTGAACATAGATTGTGACAAACTGTTAAAATATCGGAGAACCAGCTTGGATTTATATCGGGGCGATCGACGACAAAAACTATTCATTTACTTCGTCAACTTATATAGCGATTCCGAGAGAGAAATAAAGATTTGCATTGGTATTTGTTGACTTACAGAAAGCCTATGATAAGGTATCACGAGAGATACTTTGGTTGACATTGATGAAGAAAAGAGTTCCCATCAAGTATATCGACATAATTAAGAATATGTATGATGGAGCAGTGGCCAATATCAGAGCATGTGGTGGTTTAACAAGTGATTTTTCAATCACAATTGGATTGCATCAAAGATCTGCATTGAGTCCGTTCTTATTTGCTATAGTGATGGATGAGCTTACTATAACTATTCAGGATGAGATACCTTGGTGTATGCTATTTGCTAATGATATTGTCTTAGTTAATAAGATAAGAGTATGGGTAAATACAAAACTAGAATTATGGAGACATACATTAGAATCTAGAGGTTTTAAATTGAGTAGGTCTAAAACAGAGTATATGGAGTGTAAATTTAGTAAACGACGGATCATAAATTATACTGCTGTAAAACTGAATGGGTAAGAGATACAAATAAGCAGTCAGTTTAGATATTTGGATTCTATTATTCAGAATGATAGAGAGATCGATAATGATGTTAACCATAAGATACAAATTGGCTGGTTGAAATATAGAAGGGCAACAGGAGTTTTATGCGACCGTAACATTCCGTTAAAACTAAAGGGAAAATTTTATAGGACTGCTATTAGGCCAGTTTTGTTATATGGGTGGAATGTTGGGCCATAAAAAAACGTCAGTCACAGAAAACAAGTGTAGCAGAGATGTGCATGCTCTGCTGTATGTGAGGCAACACTAGGAGAGATAAAATGAGAAATGAAGATATTTGTGCTAAAATAGGTGTAGCTCCTATTGATGAAAAGATACGAGAAAACCGATTACTATGGTTTGGTCATGTGCAATATAAGTCTACAAATGTACCAGTTCGACGAGAGGAAGTTTATCAATGTAGGACAAGTTAAGTTAAAAGAACGAAGAGAAGACGAAAAAAAAACGTGGATGGAGGTGAAAAATGTAGGACAAGTCCCGCCCTCATCTCAGCCACCGCCGCTAGGTGAGTCTCTGGTCGCCTCTTCCGCTTCAACAATTCCCACATCTTCGCGTTCCTCGATTTTCCGTAACCGCCCCAAGCCTTATCGAGCGGCGATCTCTCACAACCTCTTTGTATAAACGACTACGAGAAAAAATCCCAATTGCTCTACTGTATTATCCAGCGGCGATCTTCGTAAATTTGTTGCCTTTGGTATGCTTCTCATCATCTAAAGTCCATGCCTCCCCTCGCTAGGTTTGCTTCGAGAGCACTACTACAACACGCTAGAAAGGTACTCAAAAGGGGAAATTTTAGTTATTTTTACTGTTTTCTATTTTTTTTTTTTTTAAAAAAAACCTAATTCCGTCTCATTTGGATTGTTTGATGCAGTCGCTTGGGGCGTTGCCGTCTTCGATTGGCTGGGGGAAGGAAGGGTCCTTGCCGTTTCTGAGAGCGATTTCTTACTGGTCTCCATGTAATTTTTCTTCATTTGTTCATGCCCGTTTCAGAATCCAATGCTTGCAAAGTCATGCATGTCTGTGAGTATGTTATTTAAGAATAGGGATGAGAATGGACAAGTCTAAGGGCTAAAGTTTTGGCCTGCACTAATCAAAATTTAAAATTTTGAATTAAAGATAAAATTTTTATTTTTTTTAAATTCAAAATTTTGAATTGAACGGGCTAAAAATTGGATCTTGGATCCGTCCATTCACATTCCTATTAAAAAAGCAACAGCGACAACATATAAATAGGCTTGAATTGAAAGTGTCAGAATGTACTTTTGTAATTATGGGAAGCCATACAAGAGGAGGTATTAGAAAAGGTTACCATCGACATGCAAATGGAGTCAAAATGTAAAATGTGAATGGCAAGTGGGATGTATCATGCTACCACTCACAATAAGAGTATTGCTCCAATGAACAATGATGAAGTACTAACATTATGATAGTAGTGGCTTGTGGGAGACTACTAATTGCAATCATTTTAAGATATAAAATGGTATAAATTGAACTAGATTAGTGAGGATCGAGGGAGGGCAAAACATCCTTTTAGTCGTAAGATAAGTAGCTATTATTCGTCAACTAGTTATTGACAATGTGGATTGTGCTAGACTACTATGGTCCAATCATTTTTAATCTAAAGATAAGTCTCTGGAATTGCCTTAGACATATGCTACTTATTATGTGTTCTATTCTTTACCTAGTAGCATATGTGTTCTATTCTTTACCTCTTCTTGTTATGTCTTCTTAATCTTATTTAAGAAGTCTATTCTTCTCAGTTTCATGCCGACGCAAAGCTTATGACACAGAGAAACTTTCTAATCATTTCCAGCAATCATCGTTTTTGAACCGATCTTTTCATGCCACAGGTACTTCTTTTTGGTTATCTATCACATTGTTTCCTATCTTTAGAGTTCTGTAAACTTGTTGACGCTAAAATATCAAATTGATACAGGGATATGTTATGTTATAGACAGAGACTACTATGAAACGCTTGGTGTGCCTAAATGTGCTAGTCAGGATGATATCAAGAAGACTTTTCATGCAGTAAGTATCTACTGCGGATGATCTTCCATTCTCTATAAAATGGTTGTTCTTTGCTTATCTGGCCTTAGTATTTATTCATTAGCTCAAAAAGGCTTTCGTATTCTAGTTATATGTGCTTAGCTATTCTATGCTTCATAGATATATTTATGTACGACATATCTGATGTTTTTTGTTCTTGTGCGGATTGTTTCATCCTGTGCCAAAAATAACTGTACCTGCAAAATAGCGTAAATTGAAATTTAATTATAGTGATCCCTTCCCCTCTGATCTCTCGTATTCCTCATATATAAATTCTTTAGTCACTCCATGAAGATGTATGGCAACAACTCAACATGCCCTTCTTCTAGAGTGGGTTACAGGACTTTCTGATTATCTGCAACTGTTGGATATAGGTTTTAACAGTGATGAAATTCAATAGACTTATTGTTGTGCATGTGATATTTCATAGAAAGAAAGTACAAAAGTCGTTCCATTCAATTTTACCATCTGCATGAACTGTAAAAATGGTACAGCTGAGCTGGATCAACTTTGATGTATACATATTTTCAGCACCTTTTGTGTTTGTGTTGGTTACTTCTCTTTGTTTGTTTTTTGTATGAAACATATACTTGAGAGAATTGTTCTGATTCAGTAATCTGGAAGTGCATATTCTGTTGACTGGAGAGGGATTTTTCTGGTTCAATATTCTGAAGTGCCGAGTCGGAGAGAAATGAACCAATATATGTAGCAAAGTCACTTAGAAATGTGGCGATGAATTTAATTGCGAATACAATGGAAAGAATGGTACCAGTAATGATGCTTCTCATTTTCTTGTGCAATACTCACAAGATATTTGAAAAAAATGGGAAAATTTTTCCACCTGCCTTGTTTTGTACCCATTTGACCTTTTCCACTTCTTTGAAGTAATCTATGGGAAAACAGTAATCGCTTCTTTACCTCTCATCATTACCATAATCACCACTCATACAATGATCAACACTTGTTTACAAATTATTTAGTTCCCTAATATCATTTTTTTTTGTCTTGTTTATGTGGATTTCTATGTTTTTTTTTCCTGGATTTACAGAAATTCTAAATACAAATATGGTACTGTTGGCCCAAAATTAAAATTAATAAGCCTTGATTAGATATTTAATATGTCAGAAAAAATTACTAATGCAAGAAATGTGTTTTTTTTTAATGCATATAAGACCAAACTTAGCGCAAATTTGACATCAGATCTCAAATCTTAATATTTTGAAATTGGAAACCTCTGTCCCTGCCCATGAAGGATTGTTATATGAAAATAGACCAGTTTATTTGAATTTGGACCTGCAAGTCTCTTTGGCGTGTTTTGGTACTAGGTGAAGGGCAAAAGCAAAGCTGAGTAAGTAAAAAATGGTCAAGGGCTTACCTAGGATTAAGTTATTATGTGGATTTTTAAGCTTTTGGATAGGGAAAGTACTTTAGTGTTTGGTATAATAGGGAACGCTTGGAGATTTCTTAAGATACAATTCATACCTTTTGTTGTTTTTATCTGCAACCTCAACTAACTTTATGTAAAAATGTGGGTTAATTTTTTAATCCTCCTATTTATACCGATTAGCAAACGGTCTCTAATGCACTTAAAGTCTCTAACCTATTAACTCAGATTATCTTAGCTTGTTTAGCCAAAAACTTCTTAGCAACTTAAACCTATGTTTTTTTTTTTAATTGTGTTTTAATCTGTTACAAATAGAGCCTCAAGTGGTTTGAAATTAGACCCCCAATTTTTTCTAATTTAAAAATATTAAAATTGGGAGTTTGAACATCATATTTAGGCTATTTTGTAGCTTTACGTAAACAAACAAAAAAGCAAAAAAAAATTAAAATGAAATATGGATTTTTAGGAGAAATCGAAATGAAATTTCCCGATGTAGCCTAGCTATATCCTTGAAATAATTTCTGTTGTCATAACTAGCAAGGCTGGTAATGACCAAACCAATTGGAACTAGTAAACCTATAATCTTTATATTAGCTGCAATAATGTCTTCTTGCTAATATTTCTTCACTTCATGAAGGTTGTCTGTTAGCTAGCTGTTAATTGACTAGTTTTCACTAGTATTTTCATAAGGTTATACAAAACCTCTACTAAATGTGAATGGTCATATGTCTTTTGAAGGCTTGGTTTATTTAACTATTTCATATGACTATTTAGGTCTGTTGAATAGTGAACCTCTTGGAGTTTCCAAATGCATATAATATATCCATCAATGGTCAAGAATGATCTTTTTATGTGTGAACCTTGTTCAACTTATTGTGGCTATTTGGAAGCGACTCGGTTCAGGCATGTGGGCATCCCTTTTGTCTGGGCAAACATGTATGATTATAGCAGACAAACCATCCCTTTTGTCAGGGCATACATTTATGACTATAGAAGATAAAATAAGATGACTGAATATTATTCTTATTAATCTATAACGTGCTAACGGAGTAACGGGAACCAAATTCCAATATGTAAAAGCAAATACTTAGAGGCTCAAGGAATGCATGGACAATCATCATATAGTTCAAACTTGAAACATATATATTAGTGTGGAAGTCAAAGAAACATCTCCTCTTTTATTATTCCCTACTATTGCTCTTATGACGACAATATCCTAGCCAACTATAACAGGTCTTGTGGGGATGTTTTAATGCTGCTGATGAGGATCTATTGTACTAGACTGCAGGTATCTGTTTTATCTTAGAGCAAGTAACTTTGACAGATTAAAGTGCGTGAGGGATTTGCTAGCATAAAATCTTTTGATCAAAAACTTTACTAGCAAGGTGTCTGGTGAAAAATTATCTATGCAGTTTATAGACTGAGAATTTATCAGGTAAATTAGTCTAGTTATTGAAGATTTAGTTTGTCCACAAGTGGATATAATAGGTGATCTATATCTTGGGACTTCATAGGAGTGGCACCCATCTCAAGGCTGTGCACTAGTTGAAAATATATGATCCTTTTCAATTAACAGTGCTGTCTTTCATCTCAAGATTTAGTTTGTCCACGAGTGGATTTTGAATCTGAATGAGAGATAATAATTCGAGAGAGAAAGAAGGAAGGTAAGCGGGGAGAGAAGGAAGGGAAGCGGCGAAGAGAGATGAAGTGAGGGTAAAGTTGAATTTTTTGGTGTGCTCACCGAAAAAATCTTCTCTTTTCAAAAGAGAGAGGGCTCACTAGGAAAAATGGTGTGCCCCTCTAGAAACTGCCCAATCAAACACACCCAGTCATTAGTTGCTTGGAGTCAAAACAGACCATACATGGGGACGGTGCATGCTAATGGTGGGGTCACGAGAGGTGGGGTCACGAGATGAGGGTGTGTGAGCTAGATCTCTCAATGATTAGGTTCTGAGTACAAGTTGAAAACCCACTTAAATATAAGAAAATATTTAGAGATTTTATTATTAGAAAGGGTAAAGTGAAATTTTTTCTTGTATGATCATACAGATCAACTTTCGGTTTATTTTATTAATGAAAATGAACAGTGGCTCTTGAAGTTATGTAATTTCTGATTCAGTGCCCTCTTTAGTTGCTTCAATGGGATTTGATCCCCTAACATCTTAAACTTATTAAGGTACCTTACCACATTGCTTAAAAAACTAAATAATAGATAAGTTTTAGTTCATAGAAAGAAAGGTAACTTTATCACTAACTTATGATAATAATTATATAATGAACTAAAATATTAACTTCTTTCGAAGTAAATTTCATAAAGTTTGAATTTCATTTACCGTTTCATCAAGTGCATACAAAATATTATATTCATTGAAAACCATTAATTTTGTGTTAACTTGATAGAGGACCAAATCAAAACTAAAACCTAAGAAATTGGGTATGAATGAACCGTAGAGGGTGGATATCATAATCCAAAAGAATTTTTTTAAAAAAAAATTATTAGAGATAGTGGAAATGAACTGCAGCTCAGGTAATTTGCGCGAGCTGTCAACTCATTACTATTTTTCTCATATATATATATATATATATATATATATATATATATATATATATATATATAAAGAGAAAGGACTAATGACTTAAGATATATTGTATTATTTTTGTAGCACCCTACAACACCTCTAATTTCTAGTTGATTATATATAATAAGTCTAGCTCACATTTTATAGCTCCATTTTGAATTCTGACTAAGATAATCGTTTTTTCTATTTATCTTATTTAGGATATTTTCTGAGATTTTTTTTTTTAAAAGATGCGGTACTATCCATTGGCATATAACAGAGTTATTTGGGATCGCATGGCAACACAACGTGTGTTACAATCAATTACAAAGAAAATAAACATAATATAGCAAATCACGCAACAATTAAAATTTTCTTAAATAAACAATCGTTATAAAAATTCATATCTAATATAGTCTCACAAAATATCTCAATAAAACTAAGCTCAGAAACTAACTACTCAAGTCTCAAGAAAAATATGTTTTTACAGTTTCCTATAAATATCAAATCCACTAATTCAAAAAATCAATGTATACATTATCTAATCATTCTTGTCTCTCGAAATACTCCAAATCTTAATCTATAACTAATTCATCAATCTCTATATCTTGATCTAATTTTGGGTCTAGTCATGCACAATCATTCATTAGTAAAATGACTAATAAACATAATAATAATAATAATAATAATAATAATAATAATAATAATAATTTAAGGAAATAAATCATATTAATGGATAATAATGAATACAATAAAAACCAACAGTAATATAGTAATTATTTTATATCTATATGTCCCTCTTATTTAGTTAAATGCATTAGTCACTTTTATTATGGTAGTTTGAAATCCGTTTTAAATATACATGCTAGCATTTCTGAGTGTATTTTCATTCGCCATGAGAAAACAGGTCGATCAATAGTCACCATAGCCTATCCCATTTTAGTTTATTAGTAATGTCAATATAGCCTATCTCATCTAAGTTCAATGGAATCAACAACTGAGAATTCAATAGTTCAATCACAAACAGAATATTAAATATTACAACCTTGATTTTCCTCTAGTAACCCATGCATTCAATCAATTTTAATTATATTGATGATATTTCAATTAACCCTTTTAAATGAATAAAGTAAATATAATTTTTGATGGAGGCAAGCACAATTACATTATGATGCACCTAATATGGTATGAGAGCTGATTATTGACTTGATTTATTATTTTTTGAAGCTTCTCTAATTAGCATGCAGCTAAATGCAATCTGGAATTCTTTGCGGCCACTCAATTTCTCATAAAAAAAAAAAAAAAAAAAATCTGAGAGAACAGATATCCATGAATAGCACTCATGTAATTTGTAAAGAGTTATTTGTTTATATTAATAAAATATATTAGCTTTCAAAAATAAATTATTTCTATCGAAGAAAATAAATATGAATGTTGATCATGCTCATATCTGATTCTCATGGTATCCTATTACAACCCCAACCTACCGGAGAGTATGGATTGGAATTAATAGACCATATGAAAGGTGTTATAAAATAATCAGAACAAATCAATCTCTTTATTATAAGTCAATGGATGCATATATTTATAAATAAACTCAAATACAACATAGTTTTCTAATCTGACACTCCTTTTCAAGTTGGAGTATAAATATTAATTATATCCAACTTGTTTCACAAATTAGAAAATATTATTTCCCTCTTCAATATCACAGATTAACTTAAGATGGATGAACAACAACAATAGCAGTAGCAATAGTAGTGAATCACTTGAATCATTATAGCACATCCGTCATCACCATAGTAGGTTTTTATCCTACCAAAAGATAAGTAGCAGTAAATAAACTTGTTTCTTAGAAGCAGTAGTAGTAGTAGCAAATATACTAGTCAACAGATAAACTTATTTTTTAAAAGCAATAGTAGGCAGCATATAAATTTCTTTTTTAGAAGCAGTAGTAGAAAGTAGAGAAACTTCTTTCTTAAAAGCAGCAACAAATAAATTTCTTTCTTAGAAGCAATAATAAGCAACAAATAAACTTTTTTCTTAGAAACAGTAATAGGAAGTAGATAAACTTATTTTTTAGAATCAATAGTAGTCAGCAGATAAATTGCTTTCTTAGAAGCAGCAGTAGGTAATAGATAGACTTCTTTTTTAAAAGTTATAGTAGGCAAAGAAAGGAGTAAAGGATTGTATCAAGTCATGATACACCCTTGCAGTTGAGGAGGGACTAGTCAGAGTCCTTGTAATTACGCGTAGAGAAGAAACAGAAACTGAAGCAGATACAAAATCGAATTGGGATTGCAATTATGGAATTAAAGTCAGAATTAGAGTCGGTATCGAATTGGTGATAAGAATGCAGTGTCAGAATCGGCCATCGATTATGATAATTGAGATTGAGAGCTGAGATTTATTTCATAACGTGCTCTAATACTATATTATGAAATAATCAGAATCAATTAATCGTTTCATTATAAGTCAAGTACATATATTTATAGGTGTCTCGATGCCATACAAATAATCCAACAGATGATATGGGAGTAAACCCAAAAATAAACCAAAATATAAGATAATTTTCTAATCTAACAAAGACTACCGACTTCTTCACATATTATATATAGGACACCTCTCCTAACAAAGTTGGCATGCCCAACACATCCAACGCATCCAAATATGTAAACCATTATTTACCTTAAAAATTATATGTAGGATAGAATATGTTGTGCCCCTTCCAACAAAAGCAAAGTATTTGAGTACTTTAGCTAAAATTAGGCTTTTTTTTTTTTTTTTTCATATATGAAGAAAACTTTTTGTTCAACCTGGAATCAATAATCTGTAGTTTGATGTAATTCAAACTATATAAAAAACATTTTCTCATCGTAAAACGAAGAGATGGCTCTTGTTTATCTGTTTTTTTGTTCATTGGCAATGACCACTAGTTCTCATATTTTTTCACCGATCACTAGATTTCTGACCGATCGGTACATTTGTATGACTGATTTCTTTAAAATTGTAAGCCATGTTGTTAAACAAGTACTTTGTTAAATATTAGTCCTATATTTCATTTTATTTTATTTCTCCAGTTTCAACTAAATTCCAAGTAATGCATTCTAACATTGCTATATAACTGATCTTTAATTATCAACAAGCGTGGATGGTACATCTTCCTTTTCATAACGATAACAAGCTCAAAGTTTGAGATACCAAGCATAGAGGTAACATTTTGATCACCTGCATCAGAGTTCACACACACACACACATATTTATATACCCACATACATACATATACATACAGACATACACGTATATACATATATACATGTATGTATGTATACATATATGTATCTGTGTGTATGTAATATATATAGAGAGAGAATAACGGAAATAAGCTGACAACTCACGCAAGTTATCTGAGTTGTAGTTCACTATCTCTAATAAATTTTTTTAAAAAAATTTCTTGTGGATTATGATCTTGACTCCATAGGGTTCTCATTGTATGCCCGAATTTGGGGAATTTCCTTTCATTACTATTTGCCAAGACTTATAGCAAATAAAAAAAAAATTACAACTTTTACTTAGAATTATAGGGATAAGGAAAAGAGACTAACTCTTTTTCTCCTTTTAATTTTTGTGGGATCTTTGGCAACGGTTGAAGTTCATTACTGTCTTCTATTAATGATCCGAAAGTCACGTCAACTGATTTCTCTGGTACCAAGCTCTAGCCAGAGGAGAGGAGGAACTCTTGAAGTACAGTAACTTTTGCTTCTCAAATTCTTTGTTGCTGGATATCTGGTTCTCTTCTGTTTTGGATCTGTGGATCTCTCTGGCCGGAAGAGAAGAAACATCGCTCTCTAAATTTTTCCATATCCCTACATCTCTGATTTTCCTTTTAGTCTCTATAGAATTTCTCCCTTTTCGCCCTTCTTTCTGCTGAGAAAGAGGGCTATTTTATAGCCCTTGGGATGTATCTGTTCTTCAAATTTCTTCGTAATCAGATATTAAATGTGGTAATGATATCTCAGATCGTTATAACCAAATCCTGTACACGAAACGGAGCGCATGAACTTGTGGTGCACGTAGCGCGGGAGCCTAGGAAATGGGCGAGTGCGGGAACTGGGTACGTACTCCCATGGGTGCTAGACTCACTGTCCCACTGGGTGTTGGGCGTGCGTGCACACCCTTGGGTGTTGGGCGCTCTCGCCCCCTGGGTGTTGGGGCACACGTGCACCGCTAGGGTCTGGGCACGCGTGCCCCCTGGAGACTGGGCGCGCGCACCTGGGGACTGGGTAAGCGCACCTGGGAACTGGGCACACATGTCGAGAACTTAGGGAGTGCGCCTGGGCCTCGGTGTGTTACCTGCTCTTACGTGCATGGCTAGGTCTAGGCATGCACGTCTACTCCACAATGCTCTCCTGGGCACGTGCTCCAGGGTGCATGCACTCGAATGTGCACTCTCTTTTCACGATGGTATCGTCAGCATGTGCGGGGCCCTCAGCGAGAGGCACGAATATGTGCCACTTGTCGTTTAAGCGCACGTTTGGTGATGGATGCATTAATTCAAAAACTCGATATGAATAATCTACTGGAAGTGCACAGTATTGGTTGTAGCATAAATAGGTCGTTCCTACGAGAATCTAAGACATTTTGCATTCTAACTTCTCCTATTATTCTACCGAGCTAACTATGGGTTCCATGAAGAAGATGAAAATTAACAACCCTAAACCCTAAGTATAGGCTATCAAGAAATTTAATTCATGTATAACATATCAAAGTATTAATTTACGAGTTGTTATATTTTAATCTCTTCATAAAAAAATCATATATTTATTATTTTATTTTAGAAAGAAGACAATAAGAAGCAATTACATGAGTTTCACCTATATCCTAGAGCTAAATTAAGTTAGCGACTCATGTTAATAAGATTATATTTTTATTGTTAGAAAGCATTAAAAATCTTGTTTTAATATGAAACCTATTAAAGATCTACACTAAAAAGTAATTATATCTATCTGAAACGTAAATAAAAGATTTCTCCTCACTAGAAAGCAATGAACAACAGTAGAATCAGCTCTGGAGTTCGGTATGGCAACCGTCACCCCTTTAGCAAAACCCTAATCTTTATTCAATCAAAAATGCATTATAAATTACGTGAAACCCTAACTTACAAGAATACGATCAATATATAGGACTCGGAGTACCAAACCCTAATCATATTACAAATGAATAACTACAAAATTACAATGAAGCCCTCAGAAAAATTCCAGCTACAGCTTCACAAGTTGTGCCGCCAGATAGCGACATTGACTACCAAATAGCGGAGCTTTTAATTTTACCAAAAGAATCCTACTCCTTGTATGAGTTAGCAGAAGAAAATTCAGTTCAAGTGGGGCCCAAAGTGCTGCCAAATGGCGACAAAAATGTTGAATTTGCCCTCTGTTTTGAAGCACTGAGGTATCTAGCTTCACTCTTCTCTTTTTCATGACTGTATTCCCTTTTATGTTCTGTAACTTTGTGTTCTTGTAGTTTTATTCTCTTTTTAGCTCTTCTTGAATTTGGTTTCCTAATCCGTCTATTATTTTATATTATTTCTTTGTAAGAATAGGTTTCACCTGACAAACAAACACACTAAAAAATATCCAAGTAATATTATTTATATACAAAAATAGACAATATGAGGGTTATAAATATGCAATGTATTATACTCATCACACGCCCATTTGGATGTGCATGCATAGTTAATTTAGCCTCCCTGCCGCTTCTTTTTGGGTTGGGCTATCTTTATCATTTATATAACATTTCCTAGAAGGCGCATGCTCCTATTCGCGTGCCAGGGATGCATGCACCTGAGAGGCACTCGTGCCGGAGATGTGCACGTACTCTTTGACATGGATGCGCTCGTGAAGGAGGCGCGCTTTGCATCGACCTAAGGGGCATGCTCCACGGCGCGCGTTCCTAGGTGCACTTCTTGGTTACGCACGCCTGGGGGTGCACACTTGCTGGGGATGTGCGCACGCATGGGATGCACTCATCTAGAGAGCGTGCACTCCATGATGTCCAGGGGCGTGCTCTTCTGCTCAAGCCTCTAGTTGTGCTTCTGGGTTATGCGCTTGGGAGGCACGTTCTTGTTAAGGATGTGCACTCCTAGTCTTGGGGTACGCTCATCTGGAAGGCGCATGCTCCTCGATGCATGCTACGCGGTGCCCAGGAGCGTGCTCCTCGGCGTATGCCCCTAGTCGCACTTTTAGGTTGTGCACGCCTGGGAGGCACTTTTGCCGAGGATGCGCGCACTCTTCAATGCATTCTTTGCGGTGCCCACACTCTTGATCCTTGGCATGCGCCTCTAATTGCACTTCTAGGTTGTGCGCGCCTGGGCGGCGCTTGCTTGCTATGGATGTGTGCGCTCCTGGGGATGAGATGTGCTCGTCTAGAGGGTGCACGCTCTTTAATATGCGTTTCACAGTGCCTAGATGCATGCTCTTTGGTGCGCGTCTCTAGTTATGGTTCTGGCTTACGCTCACTTGGGTGGTGCGCACTTGCACTATTTTTTTAGTGAATTATCTTTTTTTTTAGTGCCTATAGAACCCCCTGCAAAGTTTTTAAAATTTCGTTATTGATTTGTAATGAATTTCGAAATACTTTGGTTTCTTTTGATTTTAACTCTATAGTCTCCAATATTATTGAGATTTTCATGGTGTAATGTAAACCATCTTTTGAAGTAGCTGCATTCTTGATCCTTTAACTCGTACTGATGTACTGTTGAATCATGTAGAGAGCATTCAATATGTCTTGAGTTCTTGAGTCCCACAGTTTTTAATGTTGACTCGAGATTTGCTCATAAGATAAGGTTATAGCTTAGTTTTAGCTCTTTTCTTATTATACAAGTACACAATCTTGTATTCATCACTATTGTTTGGTAACTTCAAGATCCCCTGCTAATTTTTTGTTTTATTGACCATCTTTCAAAATTACTATCTTCTAACTATTTGATTGTTGCAGGTGTACTATTGAACCTTTATAGAACTTGTCAAATCTTATGCACAAGTTTTCTTGATCTTTATGGGTATACTGTTGAGCCTCTTCGTATATCAAAGAATACTTGTAAGGAATTTTTCTTGGCATTGACCATTGTACTTATGTTGTCCAGTCAGACTTCAATTTATAGTTTTGGTTTCAAAAAAGTTGTTGTCTATAGCCTAAAACATTATGGTGCATGTTCAGAGGCTAAAAGCATGACAAATAAAGGGCTAAATTTGATGGACAGAGATAATTATTAATGTATCTCATGGGTGAAGACTCAAACTATTCAGATGTATTACTAGTAGAAAACTTAGTATTATTGAGTAATTATTTTCCACTAAAAAATTTTAGTCTAGAATATTGTACAATTTAAAGAGAAAATATTAGTCATTAAAATTCTCTCAAGAGTATAATATTCTTGAGAGATTTTAAACAATTCTGAGAGAAGCATAATTAATCTTGACCAGAACATTTGGATAGGCGAGATGGTTTTGAGTTAATCTAGATAATATTCTTATCATAATTATATCTAATTTTGATTTAGTTTGTTGGATGATTGTGATTGTATTGAATTAAAGTTAATCTATGAACATAATTTAGAAAAAAAATTATAAATAGGAAAATCTTTTATCTACCAACCTTTTTTCAGTTATGGGCATAGTTTCTAATTGATCTTATCATGATACTTTTCATCTCAATCTCAACAATAAAATTCTTGTTACTATGCCATCATCTCAATCTCAACACTAATTTTTTCACCTACATGAGAACTCTTTGTGGAGGGAGCCCCTCCCACCCAACATTGAGGAATATGTTGTCTCAGATCCAATCAAAAATCCTAATGAGAAAAAAATGCCAACCCTGTATTCAGGCACGTGTCAATACTTTAATTTGAGCTGAAAATTTAAGGTTATGATCATTGGTTGAGTTTTAAGATTAGACAAAGAATTTTGATCAAGTGATATAAATGTTTTGTAAAAATCAGATTTTCATTTACAATTGTTCTTCTGCAAATTTCTGAATTTTGTATATTTTTAATTGGAATTATATTTAGTAAGTTAAATTTTTCTTCCTTCTACATCAATTGTTGGCAGAAATGCTAAAAGCTCCAGACTGATATATTTTTAATGTCATTATTTTATAAGAGGTTGAATTTTCAATCAACTTATGTTAATACTGGTGAAATTGCCAAAAACTGTAGGTTTTAGGCTTTCAGCTCTTCTTTGTTTCTTTTATAATAAGTTTTTGCAGTTAAACTAACAATTACTTTCTTTGTAATTGAAACAAGTGATGTACTGGACTTTTTCTTGAAAAAGAAAAACGAAAAAGAAATTATTTTTGCAGACTATCGAACAAGCTCATCTGCTCAAAGTAGATCGAACGAAGTTAGCAACATTGGGGGAGCATTTAAAAATCCGAGCTTGAAAAGAGGAAGTAAAGAATTCGGGATAAAAAGTTCGTGGAAAAATAATGGAATTTCTTTAAGGCCAATCGCAAAAGGTAAAATTGGTGGAGGAAGGTAAAGCAAATACCTTGGAAGAGGCAAATTTGGGTTTGAACCATAAAATTTATATTTTTTTTGAACAATAAAGAGTTTGATAATTTGTAGGTTGTTGGTGCAATCATGAAGATCTCTAGCAAGAATGTAGTGAGTCATAATTTGATCCTTGATCTCCTAGAGATTTCTGTAATGGAATCTATAATTTATTTTTTGATTGAAATGTTAATATGTGAGTACTCTTTTTTGTATGAAATGCTTTATTGTTTTGTTAAAATTGTATAAAGTTGCATTTTTGTCGTACTTAGGTATCAATAAAATGCTTCTGATATATAATTTGAAAGTACCAAAATCTAAAAACATGATATGTGTGATTGAAATGTTTTTTTCGTTATTAATAGAACTCGTGAAGAAGATTACAATTACGAAAAATTCTTGATGGACCATCAATACAAATATAATTTGGGCATTAAAATTTATCAAAAAAATACACTTCTCAGTAGTTTATGGCTAATAATAGTTTAGACAAAAATGACCCCCTAGCCATATGAATTCTTTTGAGAGTATTTTTTCTCTGACATTTGATATTCGACAGGAATTATTGTAAACATTAAAATTTTGTTGGAAGAGTTCTCACAAGAATATAATTCTCAACAGATAATATTTTGACTGGGATAGTAATTCTAGACCAATAAAATTGGTGGGGAAAATTCCATTTGGAATATAACTTTTCCTGACAGTTACTTTTTTCCTGGCGGAATCTTGGTCACAAATTCAGGCACTAGCGACAAGGTTTTTCCTGACTAACTTTTCTCAGCCAATGTTTGTCAGGAATACATATTCCTGACTGATTTACGAGTTTTTCCGATAGTAAATGTTGTCAGGATTAACCTTATTTCCTGTAGTGCATTGGATGTAATAGAAAGTCTTCAAAAGAATAGAGTTCTAATTGTTTAGTGACGTTTAGTATGACAGATTAAGAGATATAGATGATAGGCAGAGGTATAATGTTAACATGCTCTATTAAGTATTGATTCGTGCTATTTAGAGGTTCTGGACATGATAGACAAGAGTTTGTAAAAATAGGATCCTAACCATTTAGTGACATCTAATATAATGGATTAGGAAAAAAACAGAGGTATTATTAAATATATCTTGTAGTTCAAGACATGATAGTAATAAACCGAATAAATAGAGGTAGGGTTTAATATGTTTAATCTACCAATTCAGTAACACTAGTATAACAAAATTTGGGCAAGGACAGAGATATCATTAAACATGCCTTAAAACTCGACATATTCAGAGGATGATAGAAATGAGCTAGCTAAACAAAGGTAAGGTTAACTTGCTTACTCTTGTGAGTTGACTATCAAAGGTAACTGTAAACTTGATAGGAAAATAACTTTTGTTAAGAAGTAATTGTTAACTTAATGATATAAGAAACTAATTTATCATATGTATTATTGGACTTGATGTATATGATTTTGTATTTATTGTCAGAGTTGAAAGCTTAACATAACAAATGAATTGCTCAGATTCGATCTCATTGAGAAATTGATTTGATTTTGTATTTTCATGTCAGATGTATGATTTTAATGTGACAAATATTTTGGAGAGTCACTGGCTCTGCAGAAAGAAAAAGTGATAAGGAAAGTTTTGTTGACAGAGATAAGATTTAACTTGATAGGTAACCTAATAAAAATCGGATTACTACTATTGGGGATAATCCAAATTTTAATTTAGATTTTGTTCATCAATGGTTTAATTTAAGCTTGACAGGGAGTGTATGAAAACTTGGACTCAAGTCATTTAGAAATAATTATTAGAGATGATTGTAGACTTGACTATTATGATTGAGAAATTATGGGAGATTGAAGTATTTTTGTAGAGATGAAAGTTTAACAAAATAGGAGATTGACCTCATTAGGATTTTTAGCAAATCCTCAGCTACTAATAGACTTGATTTGCCTTTACCAACTATAGTTTGAGTTGGACTAGCTATACTATTTCTCTTAGCATGATGAGTCGTCGAGAATTTATTTGAGTTACATGTTAAACTTTTCATCTTTCCTTCGCTCTAGCAGTTTTGGACAGTGATGTATCTTTATAATCGAATAAGGATATTATTGTAACAGATTTGTCATGAGATATTAAGCAAACCTCCAACTATCAACGGATTTGGTTTACCTTTAACAATCATTATTTCCATTGGGCTAGCCATACTATTTCCCTTAGCATGATGAGTTATCGAGGATTTCGTTTGGACTTACATTCTAAACTTTTCCGCTTCCCTTTGCCTTCATGGCTTTGGGCAATTTATATTTTTACCTGCAGCATGACGGGACTGGCAAGGATTTTATTTCTTCTTCCCTTTGCCATAACAGCATTAGGAAGTTTATGCTTTTACCCCCCAGTATGCTGGGGTTAGCTGGATTAGCGAGGGTTTTATTTGAGCTTACATGCCAAACTTTTTCTCTTCCCTTTACTTTAATAGTATTGGACAATTCATGCTTTTACCTCAGCATGATGGATTGGCTAGAAACTCGTTCTCATTTCATTGCTTTAGCAGCATTGGACAGTTCATAGTTTTACCCCCAGCATGATAGGGTTAACGAGTACTTTATTTTTCTCTTACCTTTATTTTAGCAACGTTGGACAGTTCATACTTTTATTCCCAACATGATAGGGTTAGCGAGGATCTTATTTTCCTCTTTCCTTTCTTTAGCAGCATTAGGCAGTTCATGTTTTTAACCCCATCATGATGGGATTAGCGAGAGTTTCGTTTGGGCTTATATGCCAAATTTTTCATTTTTCCTTTGCTTTACAGCATTAAGCAATTCATGCTTTTACCTCAGTATCATGGATTGGTAAGAAACTTGTTCTCTTTCTATTGTTTTGGTAACATTGAGCAATTCATGTTTTTACCCTAGCATGATGGGAATTAGCGAGGATTTTATTTCCCTCTTCCCTTCGTTGTAGCATCATTAGGCAATTCATACTTTCCCCTAACATGATAAGTCAGCAACAAACTCATTCTCTTCCCATTACTTTAATAGGGTTGGGTAATTCATGCTTTTACCCCCTGCATGATAGGGTTAGTAAGGATTTTATTTTCCTCTTTCCTTTGCTATAACAGCATTGGACATTTCATACTTTTACTTAGCAAGAATTTCATTCACCTCTTTCATTTGCCTTAGTAACATTGGGCGGTTCATACTTTTACCCCTGACATGATGGGTTAGTAAGGATTTCGTTTAGTAAGGATTTCATTTAGGCTTATATGTCAAACTTTTCCTCTTCCCTTTACTTTAGCAGCGTTGGGCAGTTTTTACCTCAGAATGATGAGTTATCGAGAAACATGTTCTCTTTCTGTTATCTTGGTGGCATTGGACAATTCATGCTTTATCCCTAGCATGATAGGTTAGTGAGAAACACGTTCTCTTCCCGTTGCTTTAGTAGCATTGGGCAGTCATGCTTTTACCCCCAGCATAATGGGATTAGCGAGCATTTATTTTCCTCTTCCTTTTATTGCAGCAGCATTGAGCAGTTCACTTTTACTCCTAGCATTATAGGTTAGCAAGGATTTTGTTTAGGCTTACATGCCAAATTTTTTCTCTATCCTTAGTCATAAAGATGTAATATTCGTTTTCATCTGCTACCCTTAGTCGGGGATATGCAACTTCACCTTAGAAGTGAGCCAGTAATTTTTCATTTGTTATGTTGAAGATGAGGTCAGATAACTTATTTTTTTAAGAATAATATTTTGATAAGTGCCATATATTGCATATTTATAGCCTTCATATTACCTATTTTTGTATATAAATAATACTACTCGGGTATTCTTAGTGTGTTTTTCAGGAATTTTATTCGTACAAGGAGATGGCATGAAATCGGTGTTGGAGTCGGAAATCAGAGTCCGAAAAGTTTCTAAAGTGAGCAAAACTACGAGACTATGATGTTGTAGAGACTTAAAGTCAACTACCGTCGTGAAAATTTAATTAACAAGGCACGAATTGCAAGTAGACAAAACTTCACGAATTTATCAAATATTTTTACCGCTAATTAGCGGTCCTAAAGTGGGCCCACACGATGAGATTTCGTCGGTGGCTTCGTTGTAATTATTTAGTTTTTTATTTCTATTAGAATTAGGGTTTGATTTTTCAAAACCTATATATTGGCCGTATCCTTGTATTCTGAGAAGAATCCTGAACTTTGGCACTCGTTTTAAAATTAATAAAATTAGGGTTTTGCTGAAGGGGTAGCGGCCATAATACTGTGCTCCAGAGGTAAGCCATTGCTTTTAGTTATTTATTTGTTTTCTAGATAGAGTTAATTGCTTTCTACTTTTGGTTTTATTACTTTTTAGATTAAATTATTTGCTTTCATGAATAAAGATTTGATTTTGCTTATTACGAATATGAGTAGTTAATTTTCTTTAGCCCTAGGATGTAGATAAAGTTAATTTAATAGATCTAACATGGATTTATCTTATTTTCTTCCTAGAAAGAAATAAAATTATGATTTTTCTATAAATAAATAAAAGATGGAGTTCACAAATCATAATTCTTTAATAGATTATACTTAATTAATATTTTGATAATCTATGCTTAGATGAAGATTTAGAATTCTTATTCTTTATTTGTTTTTAGAATTATCAATAGAGATTTTCCTATAAATAAATTGACTTGAATAAATTTGTAAATCTGATTTCTTTGATATGTTATACTTTAATTAGGTTTCTTGATAGCCTATGCTTAGATTAGGGTTTGAAGTTTATTTCTTTTCTTTTATTTATGAGATTTTCTACTTGATATGATTTGTTTTTAAGAAAAGTGTTATTTTTGATGGTCTATACTTGCACATCACTTGATAGGTCATACTTAGGGGCACTCGATTAAAATCAAATTAAAAAGATCACATTTTTAATATGTTACTTAACCGTGCATAATTAAAAAGTTAGGAAGAAAGAGATAATTCATTATGAGACTATTATTCTAATGGATTCGAGATTCTAGGCTAACCTCTAGAACTTAAACTAATATTCTCTCGATCTAAAAACTTATAGTTAGTCCGTTAGATTAAGGAAAGAGTAAGAAATCACAAAATATCTTAGATCTCTGTGGGATGACCTGTATAGCGCTACACCGACACTGTGCGCTTGCAGTAATTTATCACATCAAGTTTTTGGCGCCGTTGCCGTAGATCGACGGTGTTTTTTCTTACTTTTTCTGACGTTTTACGGGATTAACAGTGTGCGTTGTGTGTGCAAAGATAATAAAGTGCAGATATAGGAAATTAAACAGGACTAAATAAGCGTTGGGAGTGCACTGAAGCAAGAAGAGTCCAAGAAGCCCTGCTTTGGCCGCAGTACATTAGTATACTTCCTAAATTCAATTGTTCTGATTCAGAAGATGCATATCTCTTTATCAGTGAATTTCATGAAGTATGCGTGATGATAAAACTGCAACACTTATCAGAGGAAGCAATTAAGCTCCGCTTCATCCCCTTTGCACTTAAGGATAATGCCAAGAAGTGGTTGTACAGTATGCATACTGATTCAATCACTACTTGGGATGAATTCGTTACGGTGTTTCTTAAGAAGTATTATCTCACGCATACGACGACAAGGATATGAAATCAAATCAATCAATTCCGTCAAGTGCCAGGAGAACCCTTCTGGAAATACTTAGAATGGTTTAAAGACATTTTAGCTCAGTGCCCCCACCATGCGATAGAAAAGTGGCGGTTATGTCAAATCGTGTATGAAGGACTCAATTATACATCCAAAACTCTTCTTGAATCCATGTGTCAGGGGGAGTTTATGAGGAAAAACGAAGATGAAGTATGGGACTTTCTTGAAGATCTATCGTGAAAGACTATGTAGTGGGAGAGTCCCGCTGAGAAGTCCAGTGCATGAATTTCTGCACATAAGGGTGGGATTCATAGCGTCGACAGCTCTATAGCTGCCGAAGCTAAGATGGCAGCCCTTGTGAGGAGAATTGAGGCACTAGAGACTCCTGGTGCTCCACCAGTGGGTCAAGTAAATCAAATTCAAGTTCCCACATGTTTTAATTGCAGAACTCCGAATCATGTTATGGATGAGTGTTCATTATTAATGAATCACATGGGTCACACACTTGAGCAGGCTAACACCTTATATCAACAACCCATGAACAATCCTTACGCTCCTACATATAATTCTGGCTCGATGAATCATCCAAATCTATCATGGGGTCAAAGGCAATATCATGGGGCCCTAACCCTAACATGCAGCCTCTAGCCACTGGTCAGTTTCCAAGACCAAATGTGAGTGCTTATCAACACCCAAACGCTTCAAATTATGGGAACAAGCAGAATAGACTACCTGCACAAAACCACTCACATCCACAACATGGGACTAATATTGATCAAGAAAAGCTACTTCAGTCACTTGAGAAGCATGTTGAAAATCTTCTCAAGTCTCATTCTAAATTTGACACGCATATATCTAACCTTGATACACACATGCAAAATCTTATGAAAGTGTCAACTGACTTTATTCAAAGTACAGGTCAGCAACTGCTCGTGAATTCTCAATCTATAAAAAATATAGAGCAGCAGGTTGGATAATTAGCAAGTCAGACGAGTGAACGTGGTCAGGGTACCTTTCCAAGTCAATCCATAACGAACCCTAATGTCAGTTCCTCAAACTCCAATCAGTCGCATGTCCACCAATGCAATGTCATTCACACGCTTAGATCTGGCAAGCAAGTGGACAATAATGTAGTCATGCCCCCTAATCCAACTCCTACTATCTTGCAGGCTACACCATCTCTTCCACCCCTTTCTCCACAACCATCTCCATCACTTCCATCACTGTCACATACTCATTTGGAAGAACCTGTTCCTAAACCGAAAGTACCATATCCCAATCAGCTTAGAAAGCCTTCACCGCAAGTAGAAAAGATTATTGAAACATTTCAGCAGGGGAAGGTTAATATTCCACTCCTTGATATTATACAACAGGTTCCTACTTATACTAAATTCCTCAAGAATTTGTGTATTAAGAAACGAGGGAAATGTTCCTAAGAAAGTTTTTCTTGCTGCAAATATATCACATATCCTCTCTAACTCCTTGCATATTAAGTACAAAGATCCAGGTTTCTCTACAATCTCATGCATCATTGGGAACACTACATTTGATAGGGCATTGTTTGATTTAGGGGCAAGTATCAACTTGCTTCTTTATACTGTTTATCAGCAACTGGGATTAGGAAAGTTTCAACCTACCAAGGTCATATTACAACTAGCTGATCGTTCGATCAAGAGACCACTTGGTATGGTTGAAAATGTGCTCATTAAGATCAGCGAGTTTATCTTTCCTGTAAACTTTATTGTCTTAGAAACTGAGCCGATCTCTAATCCATGGAACCAAATTTCCGTCATCTTGGGTAGACCATTCCTTGCAACATCAAATGCATTAATTGATTGTAGGAGTGGCCTCATGAAGTTATCGTTTGGGAATGTGACTACTGCATTGAACATATTTAATATGGATGAGCACTCAACGAGCTCCCTCATTGAGATCAACATGATTCACGGTTTGCATTCTCATTTGACCTCTTGCACTGATGATAAACCCTTATTTGAGCAAATGTTCAAAGATGAGCTCATGTTATTAGAAGAATTGGCACATATTGATTCTATGTATGATGATACTTATGCAAGTATGCAATCGAATTTTGAGCAAACTTTTGAGGATTTGTTTATAGGGAAGCTCGCATTACTTCGTGAGTTAGAAGAGCCACTGCAATGTTCACTTTATCCTATAGCACTCTTCTCACCTCATGATATTTCTACATGTATGCTTGTTACTAACGATGATTGGCAGGTTTATAATAAAGAATTCTTTAACCCAATTGTTAATGCTTGCATGTAGACAAAGAAAAAGCGAGGACGGCATAAGAAGCAGACAGGTAATCTCGTGACTTATAGGAGATTTATGAGATATAATAATGCACCAACTTCACGTTTAAAACGCACACATGATGAAAGTGGAAAGCGATCGAGAGGTCGTAACCGCTCTCCATGCATTAATAAGGTAATGATATTGAGATCGTAACTTTTGCTACTCTCATTATTTATATAGTATTTATATAATAGCTTTCATATTTATTTTACCACACCTGGTTTGTGTATGAGGGCATACACAAGTTTAGGTGTGGGGGACCAATTTTTAGAAGATTTTTATTTTTTAGGATTTTTAGGATTTTCTTTTTATTTGTAAGATTTTTTTTTTATATTTTTGGGTTTCTTTGTTTTACACTTTGGGTAGTTTTTAGGGTAACTTAAAAAAATTTGAAAAAAAATAAAACTTGTTTTCATCAATAGATCAACCTAATTACAGATAAAGGAATAAATTTATATTTGAAATTGGATAGGAGAGTAGATTGGATGATACACTTTGAATTTTATGAAAAAAAGACTAAAATCTGAAAAATAAATATCGCTAACAGTGGTTTTGAGGCAAGTATACATCTACTTTTTTTCACTTTACAATAGTTTATTAGGTTAAGGATAAAGATAATAACGATTGCGTAAGTCTTCTTTCTAAAAAAAAAAGAAAAAAAAGAAAAAAAGTGAGAATAAAATAATAGGGTGAGCCTAAGGCAATAGCCTCGAAAGTGATAAAATAATGGGGTACGCCTGGTATTAAGGCAATAGTCTCAAGAGTAAAAAAAAGTATGATCTGAGTAATTAGGTACTTTGCGCCTAAATAAGTGTAAATATTTGCATGAAAGGTAAAATATTCTAAAAAAAAGAAAAAGAAAAAGAAAAGAGTATGAATTGAGTAATCGGGTATGTTGCGCCTAAGCAAGCGTGAATATTCGCATGAAAAATGAAATATTCTTAAAAAAGGAGAAAAGAAAAAAAAGAAAAAAGAAAAGGAAAGAAAATATATTATGAGAGAGGAGATGAATCATGAGTTAGAGTTGGAGTCCAAATCCGAAATAGACTATCTCACGTGCACGTAGATGTATAGGAGCCAATAGATTATCTGTTAGTATGTATTGAAAGATAGGATTTAAATTTTTGATTAAAATGATAAGTGTATCTGATATAACGCTCGATTTTAAAATTGATAATCTAAATGTGTTCTTGAGTTTGTATATTAGTGAGATTAATTGATAAAAATATCATAAAAAAAGATTTTTCTTTCCTTTGTATAAAATTTCTATTTTTCTTGATTTTCGGTTATCCTTATTTTTCTTTTATTTATTCCTTAATCTATTTTCTTCTTGAATTTTGTGGGTATATTCACTGCAAACTCTCACAAGACACAACTCGTCCACTAGGGTAACCTAGGGGTTTAAAGGCTTGTTGCACGTGCTAAGTGTAATCACGATTCCTGCAAAAGTGAGTTAGAATTTTTATTTTTCTTTTTAGGTTTAGATTTTGCTCGAGGACTAGCAAAAGATAGATGTAGGGGTGTGATAAGTGTCATATATTGCATATTTATAGCCTTCATATTACCTATTTTTGTATATAAATAATGTTACTCAGGTATTCTTAGTGTGTTTTTCAGGAATTTTATTCGTACAAGGAGATGTCATGAAATCAGTGTTGGAGTCGGAAATCAGAGTCCGTAAAGTTTTTAAAGTAAGCAAAACTACGAGACTATGATTCTGTAGAGACTCAAAGTCGAATACAGTCACGGAAATTTAATTAACAAGATACGAATTGCACGTAGACAAAAGTTCACAAGTTTATCAAATAGTTTTACCGCTAATTAGTGATAATTACTGCTAATTCGCTGCCCTAAAGTGGGGTCACATGCTGAAATTTCGTCGGTGGCTTCGTTGTAATTGTTTATTTTTTCATTTCTGTTAGAATTAGGGTTTGATATTCCAAAGTCTATATATTGGCCGTATCCTTGTATTCTGAGAAGAATCCTAAACTTTGGCACTCGTTTTAAAATTAATAAAATTAGGGTTTTGCTGAAGGGGTAGCGGGCACAATACCGTACTCCAGAGGTAAGCCATTGCTTTTAGTTATTTATTTACTTTCTAGATAGAGTTAATTGCTATTTAGTTTAGAATTTATTACTTTCTAGATTAAATTTATTTGCTCTCATGAATAAAGATTTGATTTTGCTTATTACGAATATGAGTAGCTAATTTTCTTTAGCCCTAGGATGTAGATGAAGTTAGTTTAATATATCTAACATGGATTTATCTCATCTGCTTCCTAGAAAGAAATAAAATTATGATTTTTCTATAAATAAATAAAAGATGGGGTTCACAAATTATAATTCTTTGATAGATTATGCTTAATTAATATTTTGATAATTTATGCTTAGATGAAGATTTGGAATTTTTATTCTTAGTTTGTTTTTAGAATTATCAATAGAGATTTTCCTATAAATAAATTGAATTGAATAAACTTGTAAATCTGATTTCTTTGATAGGTTATACTTGAATTAGGTTTCTTGATAGCCTATGCTTAGATTAGGATTTGAAGTTTATTTTTTTCTTTTGTTTATGAGATTTTCTACTTGATATGATTTGTTTTTAAGAAAAATGTTATCTTTGATGGTCTATACTTGCACATCACTTGATATGTCATACTTAGGGGCACTCAATTAAAATCAAATTAAAAAGATCAACTTTTTAATATGTTACTTAATCGTGCATAATTAAAAAGTTAGGAAGAAAGAGATAATTCATTGTTAGGCTATTATTCTAATGGATTCGAGATCCTAGGCTAATTTCTAGAACTTAAACTAATCTTCTCTCGATCTAAATTCTCATAGTTAGTCCGTAAGACTAAGGAAAGAGTAAGAAATGCAAAACACTTTAGATCTCTGTGGGATGACCTGTATAGCGCTACACTGACACTGTGCGCTTGCAGTAATTTATTACATCATATTTCTTCAAGAACTTTCCATTAATTGATATTATCATCCGATCATTGTGTTGATTGATTAACCGGTATACTCAATTTGAGTAGACATTTTCTATTAAAAATGGACTCTCCCATTTTGGCTAGAATTTTTCCTTAGTCTTATGTGTATCGGTCGTTTGACTGCTAAGACTAGGTTGCTTTTTTTGAAAGTTCTTTCTTTCACTTTTTCATTGAAGGCTCAAGATATTCGTGCTTGATAAAACTCTATAGACATGCTCCTAATTTTTCATCCCAGTCATACTGACTTGTAATGACAAATTTATGCAAAAGTGTCATGATAGTTTTGTTGAATGCTTTTGCTTGGCCGTAGGCGGCCAGGTTGTATGGGGATGGAAACATATTCTGTATTCTAAATTTGTCACTGAATTTGGTATAGGTTTTGCTAGATAATTGAGGGTCATTATCACTGATGATCCATCTATGAACACTAAAGCGATAGATGATATGGTGTTTGATAAAGTTGACCACCTCTGTCATTTTCACTTCTCTTAGAAGGATAGCTTCTGCCCATTTTGAGAAGTAATCGGTTATAATTAGTATTAACCAATACTCACGAGAAGATGGTAGAAACGATGGGGCCAATAATATCCATTCTCTCCGTCTCGACTAGCCAAGTGATCGTAGTTGGATGTAGGTACTCTAGAGTGTGATATATGTAGTATACATGCACCTAGTAAGCATGACATCTCTTCGCCTATGCCATGGTATCTGCCATCATCATTGGTCACTAGAAATCCATTCTTTTTATCTGGTCTCCTAATTTCGGTCCCGATTGGTGAGCACCGCAAGTCCCATCATGAGCTTCTTTGAGCACTTCTTGTGCTTCTTGTCGTCAGAGTACATCTAGATTTAATTATACCAAGAGAATCTGTCCATAAAAGACATTCTTTTTTAATATGTAAGTAATGTCGATCATGGCATCCGTTATTAGAAGTGGAAATTCGTCTTTGGAGCATGCTGCATTCAGATCACGAAAATCAATGCAAATTTGGATCTTTCCTTTCCTCTTGGGAACAGAAATAATATGCACTACCCAATTGAGTGTTGTTCTTCCCGATGAAGGCTAGATTTTATGAGCTCTTGACTCCATCCTCGATCGACTCTATCTACTCTGGACAGAATCTCCTTTGATGTTGCTTTACTGGTTTTGCATCTAGCTTAATATCGACGCATAGCAACTTAAAAATCTAAGCCTGGCATGTCTTCGTAATTCCAGGAAAAGATGTCAATATATTCTCTGATGAGAGTTATAAGATCTTCTCTTTTTTTAAAAGACAAACTCTCACTTATGAATATAGATTTTAGGTTAGCTTCGTCATTATATTCACTTGAACTACCTTATCTTCAGTAGGTGGTTCGCGCTACTCAAAGCACATATTCCATTGGATGTCAAGATATTTAACTAATGATTCATTTTAGGAAAGAGTTAGTTTATTATTTTCATCTGGAGTCGGGTTGGTAAATGTCGTGTTTGTAGCCAGCTCCTTAGATAATATCCCCAGACTGATAACTACGACCGAATTTGTGTTTTCTATATTTTGACAGATCATGTCATCTATATCCGAAGAATCGGGCGTTATGACATATTCCAACCCCCTGCCAGTTTTGTGATAATAATCTGGCTTTTTTCCTTTGGGCACAAATGAGCAAAGCAAACTTCGAGCTTTTTGCCAAAATTTTATCTTGGCCTTTAGATGAAGTCATACCCTGCTCATTCTAAGCAATTGAGGCTTCAACAATTTCATTGTGGATATCGATTGTATTTCCACAATAATTTTTTAGAAGAATGTATGTGTCGTCCCCAATGATGCGAACATGATGGTTGTGAACCTCACATAAAAATTTTAGCTTTGCAGTGGGCTCAAACCTAACACCATCATCATATAACTTTGATTCTGAGAGGGATTTAGGAAGTCTCTTTCATGTGTCTTATAGACTACATGACCCTGAAGATGAGACTTGTGCTTTATATCTTGGGTGCAAAATGGATGCAACCCTGAAGAAGAGCCTGGCGTAATGATTTGAACACACGGATACCAATTTGAGCCTCCTTTGGATTGAGACACTGAGTGTCATGACAAATCACGAATCCAACATGAGACATACGAGTATCATGACAAGTCTCGCACTAGAGCTAAACCATATGGGTGTCATGTTGAACTCTATATTGAGACTGAGAAGCTCTATGTGAAACTTTGAGTTGCATATCTTCATCTTCTTGATGGATGGCAAGATACGAGTCTTACTCGGTTGAATAAAAATATTTTTAAATGCCAAGCCAGAAAGCCTTAACTAACTTTTAGCTTAATTAAACTTACGGGAGATCTCTTGCCAAGATAGAGCTATGTTAGCTTGGTTGATTGTCATGCTGTAAGCCACATAAATCACTTGTGGAAATTGCAGGAGACTTGGAAACTTAATAGATCTCATACATGAACCCCAGTTGAATCAATTCTTGATACAGAGGAAAAGAATCAACTTTTAGTGATTTGCTAAGCTCGCATCAGACTGAAGTGTCTTTAGAGACTAGAAGAAGAACTGGTGTAAACCGATGGTCAGAAGACAAAGTCTCGTCTAACTGTTGGAGAAAATCATAGTTGAATGATATGACTACTCCCAGTTAGGTCTAAGCACATCTAGACTTGAGAATGATATGAGATAGCCATGGATACCTGTTCATATTTTTTTGAATCATCCAGATATTGTTGCAGTTTGCTATATTGACTGTTGTTTGGATGATTGATATAACCTCATCTGAAATATAAAGATTGGGTAGTAATTACCTCCAATACAGTGGCTACACTATATGTATGTGCAAAAGATTAGCACAAATCACATGGCAAAAGCAAATCTGGCGTTGCACTGAAAATATTCTCTATTTCACTTATCTAGCTTGCCATCACACCCTGCCCAGCATGTTAGATATCTTCACAGCTTCAACACTTTCTATGGTAGATCCAATTTGACTACCTTCAATAGAAGATCATTGCATGTCTTCTCATTAATTGCCTTGGCAACCCTAATGGTTTAGTGACAAGAAAATCTTTTCCAACAATTCAAATCACTTCTTTTTCTCTAGAATTTTTGGAGCAAAACCATCTCCATCCCTAATATAGTTATCCAATAAAGCTAAACATGCCCCCCAGAACCATGTTGCGCAAGTTACACGCGGGTCGAGCTACCCAGATAGCTCATCTGGGGTGCAGGGGCAGCGCGCCCCTGCCAGGGTTGCAGGGGTAGTGCCCCGGCCCAAAAATTTTGTGAGCATTGACTATTGATTTTCTTATAAATTTCCTTAAAAAATTAGCTACATATAGCTTGCTCTCACGCTAGCCAGTGCATTTGTTTAGGCCCCGCGCACGAAAGAGATGGTGTGCTTCATGATCTACACAGTGAAGATAGAGTGGAAGTGCGCGCTAAACAACACATCTGAAGAGCAGTTCGAAGTCGCGGCTCAGCGTGCGCATTGGAAGAAGAGCGCAGAGGTGCGTCCTTTGCACGTGCTTGAAGAGGCACATGAAGGGTTGCACTCCACACACGCAGAGTGTTCCCTATGCACGCGCCTGCGCACGCAAGATGTTCCCTATGTGTGTGCCTATAGGTGCTCAAGGGTACGCATAGGGTGCTCCCTGCTCTACATGCGGAGAAGCAGGCTCTGCGCTTGCATTTTCATCTGGTTCTATGTGCATCCTTGGTTTTGTTGGAAGCACACTTTGATATGTTGCGTGAATGCTTTGATCCGTTACACGCTTGGTAACATTCTTTTCTATAGAACGGTCGTCAAGAGACGACTGCATGATAGTAGATCCACGGTTGATGTGAGCCTCACTGTTGAAAGGCGATGATGCCGCATCTTTGTTAAGAGGCGATGATGCCTCATATTTATCGACAGACGATTACGTCTTATCATTGTTGATAGGCTATAATGCCTCATATTTTTTGATAGGCAATAATGCCTTGACGTTGTCCATAGGCTATAGCACCTCATATTTTTCAGCTGTGACCCGACGATAACGCCTTGTAGGTTTCAAGCCGGAGGAATCGACGATAATGTCAAATTGCACTACTATTTTCTCTTTAGTGAAAAGAGGCTCCCATTGTGATCGCCAACTCCTGTACGTCCGAAATTGGGGAATTCCCTTCATTGCCATTTATCAAGAATTACAGCAAATATAAGAAAATTACAACTTTCAATTCGGATTGCAGGGTAGGAAAAAGAGAGCTCTTTTTTCCCTATTAATTTTTGTAGATTCTTTGGCAACTGTAGAAGTTCGCTACTGTCTTCTGTTGACGATCCGAAAATTACGTTGACTGATTTCTCTAGCACCAAGCTCTAGATGGAGGAGAGGAGGAACTCTTAAAGTGGAGTAACTTTTGGTTCCTTGGTTCTCTAACACTGGATCTCTAGATTTTTTTCCGTTTAAGATCTATGGATTTCTCTGACCATAAGAGAAGAAACCTGAACTCTGCTATTTGGATTTTCCCGTCTTCCTACCGCTTTGACCTTTTCTTTTAGATTGTGCATATTTTCTTCCATTTCCCCTTCTTTCAGTTGAGAGAGAAGGCTTTTTTATAACATTTGGGACGTATTTGTTGCTCAAATTTCTTCATAATTGGAGATTAAATGTGGGACAATCTCTTAGATCGTTATAACCAATTCTGCACACGAAACGGAGCACATGAAGAGCTCGGTGTGCACAACGCGGGAGTCTAGGAACTGGGTGTGTGCATGGGAGCTGGGCTTGTGCCTGGAGACTGGGCGCACGCCCCTCGTTCCTGAGCGCAGGTGCCTAGGCACGCACATCGAAAACTTTGCACACACGCCTGGGCCTGGGCATGCGCCTGGTCTTGCACGCATGCTTGGGTCTGGGCATGCAGGCTTGCTCTGCAGTGCACTCTCCTGGGAAGGAACTCCGAGGTGCATGCGCTCCAAGGTGCGCTCTCTTTCCACGGTACTGGTTTGTGCTATTATCGGAATGTGCGGGGCACTTAGCGAGGGGTGCGAGTCTGTGTCACTCGTCGTTTAAGTGCACGTTCAGTGATGGATGCACTGATTCATGGCGCGCCTATTTGGATGCGTGCACATAGTTAGTTTAGCCTCCCTGCTACTTCTTTTTGGGTTAGGCTATCTTTATCGTCTATATAATATCTCCTAGAATGTGCGTGCTCCTATGTGTGCGCCAAGGATGCATGCACTGGAAAGGCACACTCGTGCTAGAGATGCGCATACACTCCTTGCCATGGGGTGTGCTCGTGTAAGAGGGATGCTCCTCAGTGCATGCATCACATCACATCGGCCAGGCGTATGCTCCTCGCGCATGCTCCTAGGTGCGCTTCTAGGTTGTGCACGCCTGGGAGGTGTACACTTGCTGGGGATGCGGCACTCCTGAGCATAGGATGCACTCATCTGGAGGGCGCGCACTCTTCAGTGCGCGCTCTGCGGTATCCAAAGGCACGCTCTTCTGCTCATGCTTCTAGTTGTGCTTCTGGGTTGCACGCATCTGGGAGGCACGTTCTTGCTGAGGATGCATGCTCCTAGGCATGGGGTGAGCTCGTTTGGATGGTGCGCTCCGCGACACGTAGGAGCGTACTCCTCAGCACTCATCCCTAGTCATGCTTCTGGATTACACACCTCGAGGTGCGCTCTTGTTAAGAACGCATGCGCGCTCCTAGGCATGGGATGCGCTCATCTAGAGGGTGCGCACTCTTCAATCGCGCTTCGCGACGCCCAGAGGTATGCTCCTTGGCACGCGCTTCTAGTTGCGCTTTTGGGTTATGCATTCTTGTGTGGTGCACACTTGCACTATTATTTTAGCGAATTGTTTTATTTATTTTTTTAGTGCCTTTATTCATGTCAATTTCATGGGTTTTAGTTTTGATTTGCTCCTTCATCAAGTTGACACAAAATTAAGGTTTTAAATGAATAAAATATTTTGTATCCACATGATGAAAGAATAAATGAACTCTAAAATTTATTAAATTTGATCTGAAAAAAGTTAAGGATATAGAGAATTGAAGAAAAATTATTGGATCACTATATTTTTGCTGATAACTCACAAAACTTTTCCTGAGCTAGCCAGATAAGTTACGTGAGTCAGCGGCAAAAAAATAATTATCCTACGATTCTATTATTTTATTCCAAAAATTTTTTTAGAAACATATTTTCTACCTCAGCTTCTTTAGAATCAAATTTCATGAGATTTGAAGTTTATTTGACCTTTTATAAGTAGATACAAAATATTGTACTCATCAAAAACCATTAATTAGTATTTGCTTGATGAAAGATGAAATCTAAACTAAAACCCAAGAAATTGGATATGAATAAATTCTAGGGGTCAAGTTCATCATCCAAAAGAAAATTTTATTAGATAGTAGAAATGAACCGCAACTCAGGAAACTTACGTGAGGCGGCAGCTCATTTCCATTATTCATATGAGAATACTGTAGGTGAGCCGCCAGCTCAGGAAAAATTACGTGAGCTAGCGGCAAAAATATAGTAATTTAATAATTTTTCTTCAATTTTTTTCTAGAATTAGAATATCTATCTCTTTAACTTTAATAAAATCAAATTTCATGAATTTTGGAGTTCAATTATACTTCCATCAAGTGGATACAAAATGTTTACTCATTAGACACCGTTAAAATTTGTATCGATTTGATGGATGGTTAAATCAAAACTAAAACCCAAGAAATTGGGTATGAGAGAACCCTAAAAGGGTCGAGATCATAATTCAAAAGAAAAATTCTTAAAAACTTATTGGAGATAGCGAAAATGAGCTGCAGCTCAGGTAATCTGCGTGAGCTGCTAGCTCATTTCCATTTTTTTCATATATATATATATATATATATATATATATATATATATATATATATATATATATATATATATATATATATATATAAGGCGGCAGCTCATTTCCATTATTCTCATACACACACATACATTTATATATACATATAATTTTTAAATAATTTGATCATATCGGCTCAGTTTCATGTTTCAAAGTTCGAAACTGAAAACTGACTAAATTATTTTAGTTTGGCTCAGTTTCGAGTTTCAAAGTTTGAAGCTGAAAATGACTGAATTATTTCAGTTCGGTTCAGTCTTTCTTATTCAAGTTAATTTTGATTAGTTATTTCAGTTTTAAACGAACTCTGCTAATCTTTAATCTCCCCAATTTTTGCACTTGGTAACTTAGCTGTATTTTATATTTTGGAGTATTGTGTGAGTCTTCTATTTGAGACTACATTTGTACTTGTTCTATTATTACTTTTTAATGGAACATGAAGGAGGGATTTTGCCAACCGTTTCAGCTTTAAAAAAAAAAATGAGAGCTAAATTGGGAAGTTTTCCCTGCTGAGCCTTGTTTATCTCACAGCTCACAATCTCAAAAGTATCCCTTGTAGCTTAATCTGTTTCTTGTTTGAGTTGGCCAAAAATTACGCAGGCCTTGTTCCAAGTTATGATGTCCCTTGCATGTCCTCATTTGGAACACAAGAAGTTGAACACATTTAATGAGTGGAGATAGCCCACCAAGAGGGAAAGGATCCGACGGAGGTGGGACCCAACGAAGCGGGACCCTAGGGAGCGGGTATGGAGCCAGCCGGGAGTCTTAGCGACAGGACTTTCCAAAAGAGCACACCATTTTTCTTAGTAAACTCACTTTATAACTGTTCGGACTAAAAAAAATTACTGAGAAGTAAGCTTACTGAAAGAATCGGTGTGCTACTTTGGAAACTCCCCTCAGTGACCAAACGCTGCAGTGCCCGACTAGAGCAATCATTGTCTAGTGCTGATTGGACTGGACCTTGTTTGGTAGTCTCATTTTGAGTGGTTTTTCTATCAGTATTTATATGTATTATACTGTCCAATTGTCCAATCCTTCGGGAGGGGAGTTTCCAAAGGAGCACACGAATTTTTCAGTGAGTCCGCTTTTCAGGTTTTTTTTTTTTTTTTTTTTATCCGAACTTAAAGTCCAGACAATCATAAAGTAAGCTCATTAGGAAAAATAGTATGCTCCTTTGGAAACTCCCTTCAGGAGGGATAATAAGACACTTATAGATGTGGACTATATGTTATATAGTCTGTTTTGTTATTTTGTTATGTTCTGATTAATGAAACACTAGTGTACTTATGTACCATTTTGTTATATAAAAAAAAAAAAGTAGTTTCCACCTCAGCTCGTAAATCAAAGACTCGGTCAAAATTATTCTCTTTAATGTTGTCACTTGAGGCTAAGAAATAGACGTGTCTTACTTCTAACTTTCTGTCAATTACGCCAATCGGGGAAAATCTATTGAGCACACCACTTTGCTCAGTGAGCACACCTTCTCTGGTCAAGGATTAGTCCCTCAATGGTTTTCACATTGTTTCAGAATTAGTCCACAAACATGGTTGGAGATCACATCATTTGGGAATTAGTCCACAAACATGTTCCGAGATTAATCTTGGGGAAAAACACGGTAAAAAAATAATAATAAACTTGTAACATTTTACAATTTCAGGAGTGGGCGCACTAAGCAAAATGCTCAAATAGAATTTCCCATGCCAATTATGTCCATCGATATATCGTAATGCATGATGTGGGCTTCATTTTCAAAGGATCGACTTTCTCCTTGAGATTTTTCTTCTCTGATGATGATGTTTGAAAATTGACATTTTGGGCGTCAAATTGATAATTTTAACACGGAAGCTTGATTAAGCAAGCAACAATGTTAATATTTCCATAGAGTAATTATTATTCTTTTCAAGAATTGTTTTCTCACATTCACATTATCTTTGGAAACGGTAAAGTTAAAGTGTCGTGACAGGTATATGACAATATATCATGATTAAAACTAAATATTGAATTTCGTTAGGGCGTTTCATACCAAACGATTTGTTCTGTCAGGATTTGATATAATGAAAAGTTTATGAGAGTTATTAGGCTGTTGCTCAGAAGTTGCATGCTATATCGGCAGTCGGATGTGGTGTCAAATATGTAAGGATTCATGCACCTAAATAGGTTAGCATAAATATGTTAACTTATGAATATATAATTTGGTTTTGCTCAAGGGCTTATGGAGTTAACGATGAAAAATATTTCTGAATTTAATTATGAGATGCTGTAATTGTTGATGGATAGAGGTGATACGAAAAAATATAGATTCTAAAAGTTTAAATAAGCAGATATTACTTGATAGAGGAATGAATGGAGAAGGATTTTCTACGTGATCGATCTGGCGTGATTATCTTTTGGTTGATTCTCTTTTGGTTTATATTGCTTACTCCAAATACTTAGGATAAAAAGCTTAGTTGTTGTTGCTGTTGTTGTGTATACTGCAATCGTTGATATCATTTCTTAGTGTACAGTTGCAAACAAAACGATAGCACCACAATGGGCAAAGGTGATAAAACCTCATCCAGAGTTTCAATTTGTAAATAGTCTAAGATCCAGAAGTTTCAATTTGTCAATAGTCTAAGATCCTTCATTAGACTATCTATGAAGCGAAGACTTGACTCACTCATCTATATAGATGTCTCCTCTCCCCAACTCAATGGACAAAGCATCACCTTGACAAAATCCAATAACAATAGCCATGGCTAGTGAGAAAGTGAAGGTCTTTGGCATGCGGGCAAGCCCATTTGCTTTGAGGGTGGAGTGGGCACTCAAGCTCAAGGGAGTTGAGTACGAGTACTTCAATGAGGACTTGCCTCACAACAAAAGCCCAGAGCTGCTGCACTACAACCCAGTCACCAAGAAGATCCCCGTGCTCGTGCACGGAGAGAAGGCGATTGCGGAGTCCCTGGTCATCGTAGAGTATATTGATGAGGCTTGGAGCGACGGTTATCCTATCATGCCGAAGGATCCCTATAAGCGTGCCCAGGCACGATTCTGGGCCAAGTTTTTGGAAGATAAGGTACAAATTGTGCTTCTTCGTATGTTGAAATATTCTAAGAGTTTCTAACACCCTCTTTATTCCTTAAATTTAGTGTTTGCCAGCACCTTATGAAGTTTTCTTTAAGACCGGTGAGGAGCTACAAATGGCTGTCCGAAACGTGCAAGAGAACCTGAAGATTTTAGAGCAGGCTCTCGAGGGGAAGAAGTTCTTCGGAGGCGAGGCCATTGGATACTTGGACATTGCTGCCGGTTGGATTCCTTACTGGCTTCGCATGGTTGAAGATCTGGCCGGAGTCAGCGTACTGAGCAGCGAGAGCTGCCCCCTGATTAATGCGTGGTTCGACAACTTGTTAGATGTGGAGGTGGTGAAGGAGAGTTTGCCTCCGAAGGCTACGTTGTGTGCTTTCAATAGGCGTTGCAGAGAAGAAATGATGTCAGGGGAGAGAAAATATTAGTAGAGGTAATGCTTTGAAATGTAACTGCAGTTGGCAGAAATTTAAATTGGTGTGGTAGATCTCTATTTATGTATTGCTGTTGTATTTGTAGTTCAAGAAATCTCTATCAAAATTAGCTCTAAAGTTTCCAAGGAAGAATATCGCAAAAGAGTTTCAGAGGCTTAATATTATAGAATGATACCTTCAGGAAGAAAAATCGTCGACAGCGAGACCATTGAGGTAGTAGACGTTGCTGCAGACTGGACTCCTACCAAGAACGAAATCATGAAAGAGATCATTGGTTTTGAGATCATGGACGATAACGAGATTCTGTTGATAAGTGCATGGATGCACGCTAGCTTGGACCTCGACCTGGTGAATGAGAGCAGGCCTCCTCCAGATGAAGTGAAGGCTAATATGAGAAAGATTCACAGAGCTTATGCTGGCTGGTCAGCTCTTGGCTTGGAATAACCTGCAACCTCTTCACTTCATCAGTTGCTTGAACCTCCTAATATATCATTGATCTCTGGGCTAGTTAGCATGCTGTACCAATGCCCTAGTTTCTTCGTCCAACTTGATCCCATCTTTTTCCATCAACTTAAGAACATCGAGAGGTTTTACCTCGGCTTTAATGTGTGCTCTGATAGCCAACTTGTACAGTGGTAAGCTCATGATACCCAGATCCTGCAGAATCTTGACATAGCTTCTCATGTCCTTGATGTTGCCCTGTTCCTCAAAATACTCCGCAATGGCCAACGTAATCTTCGTAGACGGACGCCATATGCAACCTTTCAACTTAGAGAAACCCTTCTTCATTACTTCTACAGCTCTATCCATCTGCCCGGCGTTCACCCAACCCTCCATCAGAATCTCCCAGGTCTTATAATTTGGAACAGCACCTCTCCCCAAGGTGCGGAGGTGAAATGCCTCGGCCTTGTCCATCCATCCATTCCTCATGTAAGCACCCAGAAGTACATTTGACACCCTGATATCATAGTTACGACTTTGCGACTCCCACTCTCTGAAAACATTCTCAGCTGCCTTGATATCACCGACTTTGATCAAACATAAAATCACAGACATATAATTGGTGCAGGTGATCCTCGTTCGAACACTTTTACTAGATTCCCAAACCCTTAAGACCCCCTCCCTGTCTTTCAGAGCAGCATAGATAGTCATGATGAAAGAATAGGGGAGCCTGTTGTTCAAGGATAACGTCTTTTCAGCAATCCGAAGGGCAGCAAAAGCCTTGTCAAGACAACCAGCTTTTGTATAAATGTTGGCTAACGTGACGCAAGTGCTCCAACCCTCCTTAACGTTCTGATCGTTTGTCATCTCTCTATAAACCATCTCCATCGAGGAAACACCAGCAACTTCAGCAGCAGCTTTCAACCATAAGCTGTAAGAAAGAACAGTGAGCGGAATCTTACTAAGCTTCATGTGTCTTATCACAGCAAGTACCTTCTCGAATCGACCTGTTGCCATGTAGAGCTTCATCATCTCATTGAAAAGATAAGGATTCACAGCTAGACCTGAGTCGAGCAACCTCTGCATGTGAGCCTCGGCTTTCTCTAGGTCCCTGCCCTTCACATAACAATGGAGAAGCGGGAATGCTGCAGCCTTCTGTGAAGCACTGGCAGAGAGTCTGTCGAAATATGCCTCTGCCTCGGACAAACTGTTCACCTTGGTAATCAGTTCGAGTCTAGTTGCGTGATCCTGTGCTCTCAGCTGAAAACTGCCTTGTGATTCCATCCAAGTCATTATCTGCATCATGAGCGATAAATATTTAGGCTCCTGGAGGCCTGTCTAATTCTCCAGCCTTCAATCGTACCACAACCACCGTGCAGAAACTGTCAGTTTTAGTAACAATGTGAACATAGTATACGTAAAATAACAATGTGCAGTCATTAACTTTAGAGCAAAGTAAAACTCTAGACATTCGTTTAACAATAAATATGGTTAAGCAATTAAATGACACAGATATGTAAAATAATTAACTGGAGATGGAAATCACTAAGCAGAAGATAGTGAAATAGTCACTATAGTTGAAAATAACATAAATTATCAATACAGTAGTTCTTTTTATTGATTTTATATGGCCAATCAGTACAAAAGTGCACTAACTTGGAACAAGTTATGAGTCACTTTTCAGTTAAATTACTGACTGTCAACGTTGCCAGTAAGTTCACAACTCCTATCCAGCATCAGACCTCGAAAATTTTCTGCTACCTCAATTAAACCGCCCTTCACAAAAGCATCCAACAGACGGTTGCAGGCACACACATCAAAGTCGAGGACTTTCGATTGCATCCACTCATCAACAACTTCTCCAGCTTCCCTCAATTGCCCTAGCAGGAGATATGAAGACAGTAACACATACATAATTTCTGCTGCTCATTTTCTGGGAAGTCATTTTCAAAGACTTCCATATTTCATTTATTCCTTCTCTATTTCCAAGACCCGAGTAAAGAATAATTAGGAAATCATAGGTTATCCATTCTCTCTGACTAATCTTTTTCTCAGCCTCAACTAGAGAATTATCTGAACTCACGAGATGGCCAGCAGTGACATATATGTCGGCCAACTTAATATATATTTTCCAGCCGTCATCACAGTTACGATCATGGGACATTTCATCAAGAATCTTTCTTACACCCTTGACATCCAATGTAGCAGCAGAAGCACTTATCCAGAGATTATAAGTAAATATATCTGGAGAAACTTTCCTCCTTTTCAGTTCTTCAACAACTAAATGAACCTTTTCCAGCTGCCCGACTGAAATATAGTGTCATCATCTCATTATACGTTAACGCACTTAAGGAGAGGTTCAATTCTTTGATTCTCTCAAAAAGGTTCTCAGATTTTTCTACTAGCTTTGCTTTTGCATATGCATGGAGGAGGGCAGTATATACATCACCGGATTTCGCAATGGATGGGAGCCCTCCAAAGAATTCTTCAGCAGCATTTACACCAAAAACTTTTGTTATCAAGTCTATACGCATCGCATAGTCACTGTCAGTTAACTGATACTCTTCATAAGATTTCATCCACTCTGATATCTGCAAACTTGGATCAGTTTCAAGAATGGCAAAAATTACATTCTAGGCTTCTAGGACGTGCACATATAATGCAATTCCATTCATTTAAACATTTAGACAGCAGTTGTGAATGTTTATTGGAGAAAATGTATGCAGGAATGCAAAAACAATAGAACAATAGTGCAATATGGGCTCCAGAACTGCATAACATGGTCAATATGGGACCATTAAGAGGTACGACAGTTCTATAAGAGATTCCAAGAGCACAACAGAAAAACTGAGCACATGGCATCCTCAGTTTGTGCTATGATATCACCCATATATGACATTATGACAATGTCAATGCATTTAAATGTGGTGATGTTGGTATAGTTCAATGAGGAGGAGGTACGTATGATGATTTTAATTTGCGAAAGGATAAATATCAGAAGACTAAAAAGATTCAATTCAGATATCAGCCAAGATTTTTCCATGCTGATAGCAGGTCAAGGGTGATGAAGGAACTCATCAAAAGATGAATAAATAGGAAATATAGCACATTTCCAGTTGGGCAAATTGCCACGGAGTATACGAAACAATTGACGTCCACTTCATCAGTAAATTCCATATCACACAGAATAATCCTTAGAATTACACTGTGAAAAGAAGAGTCTCCATTCACAAATAATGTGAAACAACAACCAGATATGGACAATACAATACAGATACTTAAAAACTGCTCTTATATATGTTCCATGCTCTTTCTATATGCTTATATATGAAAGCAAAACAAGAAAGTCTGGATTACACAACCATAAAAGACAGGCATGCCAAAGTAGCATAAATATTGCTCGAAGCGCAATCTCACAATGGGAACAACTGTGGTTTAATTACAAGAATGAAGAATCCCGAGTATGTGAGACAAAAATAATTGAAATTGGTTGTTTAATAAATGAAACTTTAAATGCCAACAAAGGAAAGGATAGTTTGTTGACACGTCAATATTCTCATGTATATGTGATGTGCCTCGGATTGTATGGAATGCTTCAGTGATGAGCTTTCAAACGACTTTGGTAGTTTGTACATAACATACATCATAGTTGTCAATATCCCTACCATATCCAATGTGTATATAGTATTCAATATGCAAGAAAATTGATATGCACTTTATTTACAATATTATTGGGCTATGTATCTTATGATATAATAAACGTATCCTACAATATGTGATATATATCTTACAATATACTATGCATTATTAATATGCTGACTCAACTTATAAATGAATTGCAATCATACTCAAGTAAACTTTTTGGGTTTAATTACATATGCAAATCTTGAACGATTATAGTCATTTAATAAAAGAGAACATCAAAATTCAAGATATCTATTTTCATTGATAAAAATATTCAAACTACTCATCAAAAGAGTTATATCTATTAATTTTAATCAGTATAAATTATTGAATTGATGAATCTCAATTCACTGTCTAATTAACTTATTCGTTGTACATTAAAACCATGATAAAAGGAAGAATTTGTATAAATTGGAGAAGATGATAATGAAGAAACTAAAATAAAAGCTTTTAAAGATAACAATAGTGATATATCTATATGGGATGATTAATTGATATTACATTCATTTATTTTGTAATTATTTGAAGTGGTAATGTCGTAACGAACTTATGCTCTATACTTTGATTTTTTGTTAAAACAGTATACAATTGGAACTAAGGCCATAAAAGAGGAACATATAATCTAATTTGACTATCGGATATGAAATCTAGTTACAAATGGATTGCTGAAAAATAAGGACCTTACATAGTGGAACACTTCTTGGATGGATTTCCATAAATATTTTAAGTTGAAGAACGACGGATCTACTTAAAAGAAAATGATGAGAATATGTAATGGTAAAATTTTTACCAATTAGTTGCTTGTTCCTAATATATAGTGGCTGATAGATTTTTTTTTTTTTTTTTAAATATTGGTACGACCTCTTAAATCGAATGCAATTGTAAACAATAAATTATGAAAAGAAAACATAAATAAGAGTATAATAATAGAGAGTTTGTGCGATGAAAATGAATGTCATTATTCAACTTCAAGTGAATTTAGCATTGTGTTATGTTTACTAATCTAGTAAAGCGTTGACTAATGACCTCAAATTCTTATCCTACTTTGAATGTTATTACCTATTTATATATAACTATTGGCTTGTAATTAACATATACTCGCTTTAGCATTTGCTCTTGGTTATTGGTTTATTCATGCATTAAATTTGCTCATATATTTATTATATTAATATTATAATGTGCTTGATCACTTACCTAATACACGGTAATCAACGTATCTTACGATACGATATGCAATATACGATACAATACATAGAGATAACAACAAATAATAAAGATCCCGAATCTACTCTAACTTCTCTTATAGTTTTTAGCCATGGAGGAAGACTATTTAAATTACACATGCAAGATAACTATACAGTGTAGACTGCAACATCTATAAAACTATTTGACTGAAGGAGTTCCTTACGCTTAGTTATATCAGGTCGTAATTGATGGTTGATGCAACTTATGCTGAAAAATAAGATCTCTCTCCCTTAACCGATGATAAGCTCTCATATTGAAATAGTGGGTTTTATTGGAAAGCCCCTTTAGTACATGCTCAGGCAGGAATATGATCAAGGCAGGAATATGATCAAGGCAGAGATTTCACATTGGTCAGGTAGTGTCACCCTTATATTTTGCTACAACACATCTTTTCTCTCTCAAGATTTAAATTTATCGTGCATTATGGGTGGCATTATCAAATTTCATTCTCTCTCCTATTATCTCACAATTGTACATCATAACTGAAATAAATGAGAAAGGGTGAAACTGGACTATGATGACAGTCGAAATATGATTCCTTACTTCAACCCCAAATGTAATATGTCATCCCCTTTTCTTTAATTCATCCATCTCTTAACTAAACAAAATAGCGTAACAAATGGTGACAACTTCCAAATCCTAATCCATAACTTGCCTCCAAGACATCTCCGGTTGGCCATTTGACTTGCACAAACCTAAATAAGGTTTCTTTTTCTTCTTATTAGTAACTAGGGTTTTTTTCTTCATTTATTATTCTTTACCCTTTATTTCACTTATGTTTTTCTTTCTTCCATGTGTTATGTTCTCTTCTTCATGTTCACCTCTGTTAACAATACTTCTCAAGTTTTCTTTCATCCCCTTTTCTTTTCTCTGTTTTTGCTGATTTGCTTTCTTGCTTCTTTAAATTCACTCTAGATAGAAGCTGCAATCATAGATATTTTAACAGAATTATTTCTATCTTTCACCATTTAGAACTACGTTGCTCACAATTCACAATTTGTCCACCACTATATGAACACCTTTAAAGATTCTCATCTTATAACTTGCGAGTGGAAGAACCACAAGGTAACCAAACAACAACTAAAATAATTCTAAAGTTTTCTTTCTTACCCATTTATTTTCTCTGCTTTTGCTGATTTGCTAGCTTTCTTCTTTAAATTCATTTGATACGAAGTTGAAACACTAAACTGTTTTAACAGAATTATTTTTATCTTTCACCATTTAGCACTATGTTGCTCACAATTCACAACTAGTCCACCACTAGATGTAAACATTTAAAGATTCTCATCTAATAACTTCAAGTGGAAGAACCACAAGGTAATTAAATAGCAACTTAGCTTAATTGATTCTTTAACAATCGACAGGAAGCTTGTTAGTCCTCTATAGCCTCACATGCATTTGCTTCGGTTTCTTTTCTATTTTTTAAAGCATTGTTAAACATATTTGATAAGTCATATATTGTTCATTTTTTAAAAAAGAAACAGGCCTAGGAAAAAGAAATATAAAATTAAGCAATAAGTACCATTCCAGTTAAGGCATTTGATGTAGCATTTTCCTGATTTTTGACACTCAACTTTTGGATGGTTACTGGATTTACGTTTTACAAGGGAAAAGCTTGATTTCTCCCTCAACTATTTTATTTATTATCTTATTGATCATTGGATAGTAGTTAATTTATGACTATTAATTTGATTTAATTAATTGTTAAATTGTTTCTTATAGGGAAAGAAGGAGACATTGCTTAAGAGATCAGTTAAGCATATTTTTCTGAATACGGAATTCGTTAAGGGTGTTACGATGAGAACATTTCAGCCTATAACTCTATAAAAGGAGTTGAAAGACTCGAAGAAAACATAGAAAATCTCCTCTCCTCTTCTTCTACTAATCTCTTCTGCTCTCTCCTACTATATCTTATCAAAATATTTTCTTCGGATAATCAAACATTTTCAATTTTCGATTGAGCAAAGAGTACCCACAGACTGTTACCAGCAAGTAGCCGACCACCCAAACATGTTCTTCCCATTAGGGAGATAGGTTGGAGTGCCTTCATGGACGCATCGTCTAAACTTTTGAGGGTACGACAACACAGATTGTACCCTTAACAAGCTACCGCATCTACCCGCTTTTACTTTGTTATCTATTAATTGCAAAAGTAATTACCCCTATTACAAATTTCTATCATAAATTGGATATAATATATTTTCTATCATTGACCGAAAATATAGTCATCTCCCCATCTAAAGTTTTCCATTAGAGTTTTAAAAGGCTTTTTTTTACTCGATAATTTTTAAAAAAATTTATCCATTATCACTTGCATTTCTTTCTTAAAAACCAAATAGAAGAAATACATGTAGACACAACAAATGAGCTTCTTATACCTCACGAGCTAAAACAAAAAAAAAAGTACAAAAATTTCCTTTCCAATTTAATGAACAAAACCCGATCAGCTATAAGTATGAAACTGAAATAAAAGTCTAAGAGATCTTGAAAACAATAGGCACTTTCATATAAAATTTGAACTCATACCATTATGAATACGTTTGGTGGGGTTGAAAATGAAATAATGGAAAGAAAATAGAAATGGAAAGAGAAACATAAAAGAAAAAGAAAGGGAAAAGAAAATAGATTCTCCATGTTGTTTGCTAATGAGAAAAACTAAAAGAAAATTTAAAAAAAACTAAAAATTTAAAATTTAAATTTAAAAAATTTAAGCGAAGAACTTTACTCCAAACTCGCTCTACATTCCTACAATAATTCTATAAAATTTAAGAAAAAACTAAAAATTTTAAATTCAAATTTAAAAAATAAGAAAAGAACTTTACTCCGAACTCGATCTAGATTCCTACAATAATTCTATGTGGTAGCAATTCTACGTGACATTTCTCTTATTTTCTCCGGGATAAGGGAAAGAAAAGGGGAAAGAAAATTTTAAGCTTATTTCTTTTATTTTCCTCCAACATTCTTTTCCTTCGACATTTTTTCCCACCCAAAGAATGAAAAGCAAGTTTCTTTCTTTTCTTTTTTTTCTTTCACTTTATCTCAAACAAAAAAGGGCCTAAACAAATTGTCATTCTCTAACCAAATAGGATCCAAGTTCAAAACCTTTGTAAAAGAAATTATGCACCTCCTTCCAGGAAACCTAGCAAGAGTAATTCTCTCCAAAAAGATACCCCGAAGTGAGTCTTCCTATCCAAAATCGCATGATCAACATGATCTTTTTTGGCGGAAAGTCAAATTATGATTCAAATTCTCTATATCCCTACTCAATTCAAAGATTGGCAATCAAACTCAATCCTTCCTAGGTAAGAAACCAAGTTTTTCCTAGAAACTGAATTCATCTACATCAAAGAAGTCTAACTCCAAACACAAAAATATCAGAGTTCAAGCCCAACTATAACTCCTATTCATAATCACTTACGAGCAACTATAAATACACCCTTCTTAAAGGAGGAAGGAGGTGGATTTTTCTACATCAGAAAAATGTAAAAACTTGTAACTTCAGGAGAGATTAGACAGAAAAGACATGGGTATTGTAATTCACTTTTTCAATAAAAAACACATCGAACGGCTAATTTCACTCCGGAGATGCAGGCAGAGACGCATCTCAGAAAAACCTCATTGACTATTGCCTATTGTCTACATAATTCTTCTAATTATCTTCTCTCTAACAATTGAGAAAATCGCTTGCAATAGTTTGGTCATGTATAACGTAGACCTACAAATGTCCCAGTTCGACGAGGAGAGCTTATCAACATAGGATAAATTAAAACAGCGAATGGAAGACCGAAGAAAATATAGATGAAGGTGATACGAAAAGATATAAATTCTAAGTGTTTAAATGAGGACATATTACTTGATAGGAATGAATGGAGAAGGATTAGCAATGTGATCGATCCGGCGAGACTCTCTTTTGGTTCATGTAGCCTACCCCAAGTATTTGGGATAAAAGGCTTAGTTGTTGTTATTATCTTCTCTATAACAATCTATCTACATGTTACTAGCCCAATCGTCAATTTAGTGTTTGGATTGTCTCGTCCAATCTAGTCCTACAATTTTAGACATCAACAATAACTAACAAACTAAAAAATTTCAACAGACACTCCCCATTTTTATAAACAATAACAACTAAGCCTTTTGTCCCAAATACTTAGGGTAGGCTATATGAACCAAAAAATAATCATGTTGGATCTATCGTATGAAAGATTTTTCTCCACTCAACCGTATCTCTCTTCATTTAAGCCTTTCACATCTATATCTTCACATCACCTCCATCTATGTTTTCTTTGGTTGTCCCTTCACTAAGTTAGCATAGCTCCCATATTAGAAAATTGTCTATCAATAGTTCCATCATGTGTGACATAGACATACAAATGCATCAGTTCCTTCACTCTTTTAACTTGTCCTCCGTTGATAACCTCCACTCATTAAACTCATCGAACTGGTGGATCTGGGGATCTACATCTCCATTTACATATGATATAAATTTTTTTATCTAATACTTAAAAAATCGAACTCACAAGAAAAATCATACAAACTCAAACTCTAACAATAGTACCAAAGACTAAGACCTTGATTCCTCACCACAATAAAAATTTCAAATTCAATCTTATCTTGTTCCAACATCTCTTAAATGCAACGAAAAGTGAATTTGGATCAAAACATCTAATTGATTCTATAAATAAAACTTAATTTTAAAACAGAGAAATTCAATTTTGCGACGGAAATACTAACCTCGAGAGCGTGCTTGTATCGCTGCGATTTCTTCAGGTCCTTGGTGAGCTGTCGGAGCTCCGATTGCGAGACCCGCTTCCCTTCCCCCACCCATTTGTCGAGCGCCGCGGTGGCGCCCCTCTTGGGGAAGCGGAGCCTGAAGATCTGGCTCCGCAGGTCATCATTTGGAGCAGGACAGGGTTCGGGTTCGGATTCAGGTTCGGGTTCGGGTAAGGGGTCGACTGAGAGAGTGAAGCTGATTGGGGTGCCGGAGGAGGAGGAGGAGGAGGAGAAGGGTCTGATTGGGAGAGGGCGGAGGAGGAAGCTCTTGAAAGGGGAGTTCCGAAGGAGAGGGGAGAGGGGCATTTTTCTGGAAGAGTAGAGATGAGTATGAGGGTTAGGGTTTTACGGTTGTTTTCTTGGGAATTTCTGTATGAGCACACCACCGGTCCCACACCTTTCTTAGTCTGATTTTGTTCCGAGAGTTACCTGATGGGCCCATATTTTTCTTCGTGAGCCGTTACAGGAAAATAATTTTTTCTATAACTTTTCAAACCATATTTTTGAGAACTAATCTTTGAATAGACAAAAGTCAAGATAAAAAAAAAAAAAAATGACAAATTGTTCACTAACACCAGTGGTATGCTTATTTAGAAATTTCCAGTTTTTATGGTTTGGTTGATTGGATTGGACTTATTGAATTCATTCATGTAACCGAAATTATTAAGGATTTTCTAATTTACTATTTTGTTGCTTTTTTTTTTTTTTCTTTTTTTTTTTCCTTGTTGTGAGTGTCATGGGAGTTGGGGTTGTTAAGTCCTTTGAATACAAGAGGCTCCAAATTCAGAATATGTTTTTATGCAAATACAAAATGGAAGATATTTAAAAAGTTTACCAAAGTGATTGAACATTAGATTTTATTGTTTTTGTTAGTCTCATATTGGTTATTGCGTAGAATTTATATTTGTAATTCTATATATAAGACCCAAAGTTTATAAGTTAATTGATTGATGAAAATTATTTGATTCAAAGTGCCATGATAACCATTTATAGTTTAGTAATACAATGAAACTCATTCGACAATATTAACATCAAGATCAGGTATTGAATATTATATCTATATATTCTAATAAAGTTGCGGAAAAGATTATTTTCACTATTTATGATCTTGATATCCTTTGGGATTCTCACATCAGTCTAATTTTTAGTAAAAAATTCTAATATCACTAACATGTTTAATTCTTGAATCACGGTCACTTCAGCTAATCCATTGTGAAAACTAGTTCTATCTATGCCATTTAAACTTTGCATACATTATGAGATGCATGTTCTACCATCACTACTGTCACTATTTAATTGAGATGTTTATTGCTAGGAGATTTATCATTTCAACTCATAAATGCGTTTATTATCACCATATTTTTCGGAGATGAATAGTTTGAAATGGGGGAGAATCACAAGGACATTGAACAGTCACAATTAGGCCAAAATCTACTAGACTATATTATTTAAATTTTATTTGAGATTTTGTGAAATTTTAGTTTTTATTAGTTTTGTTTCTAATTTGTAGCTGTCCATATAAGATCTTCATCTAATTAATAAATTTAATTGATTGATTGATAAAAAAAAATTTGTTTGATACAAAGCGCTATAATGGCAATTAGATTACTTTAGTAGTTAGATGAGATTATATTGTCTCATGTTTCTTGTATCGAAATCTCAGTTCATCCGTAATTTCCCAAACTGCACTGGAAATTTTCTTGAGCTACTTTTGTTTTTCATTTGAATTCTTCGTAAGTTGATTGAGATAAGAATCTAATTCAATTATTTGTAGGAAAAAGCATGTACTTATGATTGTAAGTAGTCTCGTCGAGCTAGGCTTTTTCCAAGTTGGACTTGTTATCTTAATAGGCTTCTTGTCTTGAACCTTCACAATAATAGCCTATTTATTTTATGTATTAACAAAACCTCTTTGAATTTAGTATGTTCTTAGAGTATTTTGCAATTTATTCCGCAATCATCTAATAATTATATGACTATCTTGTTTATGTCCTAGCCTAGGTGCCTATGATCCGTGTTGAACAAGATGCACTTGCCATGGACGTCCATGTTGGCGTTTCTTCACCTTGTGACATATTAGCTTCCTCGATTATGGACATTTCGGCTTTGGTCATCTCTTCTTCTTAGTTTGGCCATCTCGTCTTCTTCTAGGTTGATGTGCTTATTGAATATGTTCAAGAATTTGGTGAGGCAAGTGACTTTTCTTCACTTTTGTTGCTATGTCAGCATTCTAAATCTCATTAATTTTTAGTATACAGTGTAAAGAATCAGAAATTTACTTAAAAAGGGAGCTCTTTTAAAGACTAAAGGATATAATACAAGGATAAATTTACTAAAAATCAAACACTTATTTGATTAACTGACTAGGATTGGCCTCTGTTGATATAGTTTTTGGCAAGTTTCAACCCATCTAGAGTGTTCGTTACACTTTTAATTGGTCTATTCTCATATCAAGGTGGTTGTTGTCGACCCATTTGTATTATAGAGCACGTGCCAGAAAAGATTTAGCCGTGTTCTCTATGGATTGCGCCAACTATTGGTCGAGCCAATTTAAAAATCAAATAATAGATTATGCTTGAGACATACTCAAGTGGCATTGGGACGTTGAGATCAAGTAACCGAGATATATAATCTCGGAAAAGCAACCTGTAGGAGAACTGCTAGATATAAGAATGAGGAAATAAATAAATACGTAAATAGAAAATTTAATAAGGTTCTACTAAGATGGTTCTCGAGTGTACATCTTAATGGAAAGTGGACATACTTATAATTATTTATGTGAAGAAAGGATTTGCAAGTCACCCAAGAATGCTTTTTCTATTCTCTTGAAATTGCATGTTCTCTTGAATTTTTATATCCCCAAAGTATCTTCCTCTCCATGCAGGAGGAGACTTTATAGTTTGTAAGGAATTAGACAATATAAGCATGTTATTTATCATTATTTTGGATTATTATTGGAAAACTATAATATCAGGTTTGAAACTAGAAAGCCCTAGCTTTAGCAAAGTTCTTATAAGCCAAAAGTAAGTGTTTTATATTAAGAAACTTCTTAATTAACTCTATTATAGGTAAAGTTAGTAGCTCAAGATCATCATTGTCAAGAGATATTTCTGAACCTGGTAGATGTTTAACTGCTCCATTAGTTGAACACCGTCATAATACAAATAATTTTAATACTTTAGAATGGCAAAAACAAACTAGATCAATACTATATCTAATTGTTTCTCTCATGGTCCTCAAGGTCTAGCTTGCATATAGAGAAATTGCATACGCATATTTTCCTAATAGATTGGCGGATGGTGGAAAAATAATAGTAAGGATTGGATACTGTTGATATTATACAAAGAGAACTTAAAGACTTATAAGTAGATTTGATAACATAAAGTAATAGTTGTAATTGTCTCTTTAAAAAAATATTTATACATGATCGAAAATAAATGAGTAGAAAGCACCAATCTAATTGGAATATATTCATACTTTATAATGCAATAATTTTCTAATTATTTCTGATTTAAATTACAAATTTCATTTAAAACTTATCAAATTTGCACTTAATAAAGTTTTATTTATTTTTGAAAAATTACTATGTGTTTTTTTATTTGTAGCTATTTTTCATTTTATTTTTTTTAATGTGCATTTTTTCAATTAAAAAACGTGCCTGCATAACTAGGTCGGACCGCTGGTCGCCTGCATAACTAGGTCGGACCGCTGGTCGCCTGCATGGGTCCGGGCATGGGCCGGGCTGGCCGGTTGGACAGGTCGACACTTAAACCAAAGTGAGGGCGCCCTTAGAAGCTCACATCTTCCAGGCATATTCCTTCCTTCTGCACTCTTTCGAGAATCACAGAGTCCCGCCCTCATCTCCGCCACCGCCGCTAGGTGGGTCTCTGGTCGCCTCTTCCCCTTCAAGAATTCCCTCGTCTTCGCGTTCCTCGATTCTCCGTAACCGCCCGAAGCCTTATCGAGCGGCGATCTCTCACGACCTCTTTGTATAAACGACTCCGAGAAAAAATCCCAATTGCTCTACTGTATTATCTAGCGGCGATCTTCGTAAATTTGTTGCCTTTGGTATGCTTCTCATCATCTAAAGTCCATGCCTCCCCTCGCTAGGTTTGCTTCGAGAGCACTACTACAACACGCTAGAAAGGTACTCAAAGGGGAAAATTTAGTTATTTTTACTGTTTTCTATTTTTTTTTAAAAAAAACCTAATTCCGTCTGATTTGGATTGTTTGATGCAGTCGCTTGGGGCGTTGCCGTCTTCGATTGGCTGGAGGAAAGAAGGGCCCTTGCCGTTTCTGAGAGCGATTTCTTACTGGTCTCCATGTAATTTTTCTTCATTTGTTCATGCCCATTTCAGAATCCAATGCTTGCAAAGTCGTGCATGTCTGTGAGTATGTTATTTAAGAATAGGGATGAGAATGGACAGGTCGCACTATTCAAAATTTTGAATTAAAGATGATTTTTTTTTAAATTTAAATTTTTGAATTGAACGGGCCAGAAATCAGAAATTGGCTCTTGGACCCGTCCATTCTCATTCTTATTAAAAAGCAACAGCAACAACATATAAATAGGCTTGAATTGAAAGTGTCAGAATGTACTTTTGTAATTATGGGAAGCTATGCAAGAGGAGGTATTAGAAAAAGTTACCATCAACATGCAAATGGAGTCAAAATGTAAAATGTGAATGGCAAGTGGGATGTATCATGCTACCACTCACAATAAGAGTATTGCTCCAATGAACAATGATGAAGTACTAACATTATGATAGTTGTGGCTTGTGGGAGACTACTAATTGCAATCATTTTAAGATAAAAAATGGTATAAATTGAACTGGATTAGTGATAATCGAGGGAGGGTAAAACATCCTTTTAGTCGTAAGATAAGTAGCTATTATTTGTCAACCAGTTTTATTGACAATGTGGATTGTGCTAGACTACTATGGTCCAATCATTTTTAATCTAAAGATAAGTCTCTGGAATTGCCTTAGACATATGCTACTTATTATGTGTTCTATTCTTTACCTAGTAGCATATGTGTTCTATTCTTTACCTCTTCATGTATGTCTTCTTAATCTTATTTAAGAAGTCTATTCTTCTCAGTTTCATGCCAATGCAAAGCTTGTGACACAGAGAAACTTTCTAATCATTTCTGGCAATCATCCTTTTTGATCCGATCTTTTCATGCTACAGGTACTTCTTTTTGGTTATCTATCACATTGTTTCCTATCTTTAGAGTTCTGTAAACTTGTTGACGTTAAAATATCAAATGGATACAGGGATATGTTATGTTATAGACAGAGACTACTATGAAACGCTTGGTGTGCCTAAAGGTGCTAGTCAGGATGATATCAAGAAGGCTTTTCATGCAGTAAGTATCTACTGTGGATGATCTTCCATTCTCTATAAAATGGTTGTTCTTTGCTTATCTGGCCTTAGTATTTATTCATTAACTCAAAAAAGCTTTCGTATTCTAGTTATATGTGCTTAGCTATTCTATGCTTCATAGATATATCTATGTACAACTTACCTGATGTTTTTTGTTTTTGTGCGGATTGTTTCATCCTGTGCCAAAAATAACTGTACCTGCAAAATAGCATAAATTGAAATTTAATTATAGTGATCCCTTCCCCTCTGATCTCTTGTATTCCTCATATATAAATTCTTTAGTCACTCCATGAAGATGTATGTCAACAACTCAACATGCCCTTCTTCTAGAGTGGGTTACAGGACTTTCTGATTATCTACAACTGTTGGATATAGTTTTTAACAGTGATGAAATTCAATAGACTTATTGTTGTGCATGTGATATTTCATAGAAAGAAGTACAAAAGTCGTTCCATTCAATTTTACCATCTGCATGAAGTGTAAAAATGGTACAGCTCAGCTGAATCAACTTTGATGTATACATATTTTCAGCACCTTTTGTGTTTGTGTTGGTTACATCTCTTTGTTTGTTTTTTGTATGAAACATATACTTGAGAGAATTGTTCTGATTCAGTAATCTGGAAGTGCATATTCTGTTGACTGGAGAGGGATTTTTCTTGTTCAATATTCTGAAGTGCCGAGTCGGAGAGAAATGAACCAATATATGTAGCAAAGTCACTTAGAAATGTGGCGATGAATTTAATTGCGAATACAATGGAAAGAATGGTACCAGTAATGATGCTTCTCATTTTCTTGTGCAATAGTCACAAAATATTTGAAAAAATGGGAAATTTTTTCCACCTACCTTGTTTTGTACTCATTTGACCTTTTCCACTTCTTTGAAGTAATCTATCTATGGGAAAACAGTAATCGCTTCTTTACCTCTCATCATTACCATAATCACCCCTCATTCAATGATCAACACTTGTTTACAAATTATTTAGTTCCCTAATATCATTTTTTTTGTCTTGTTTATGTGGATTTCTATGTTTGTTTTTTCTGGATTTACAGAAAGTCTAAATACAAATATGGTATTGTTGGCCCAAAATTAAAATTAATAAGCCTTGATTAGATATTTAATATGTCAGAAAAAATTACTTATGCAAGAAATGTGATTTTTAATGCATATAAGACCAAACATAGCGCAAATTTGACATCAGATCTCAAATCTTAATATTTTGAAACTGGAAACCTCTGTCCCTGCCCATGAAGGATTGTTATATGAAAATAGACCAGCTTATTTGAATTTGGACCTGCAAGTCTCTTTGGCGTGTTTTGGTAATATGAAGGGCAAAAGCAAAGCTGAGTAAGTAAAAAATGGTCAAGGGCTTACCTAGGATTAAGTTATTATGTGGATTTTTAAGCTTTTGGATAGGGAAAATACTTTAGTGTTTTGTATAATAGGGAACGCTGGGAGATTTCTTAAGATACAATTCATACCTTTTGTTGTTTTTATCTGCAACCTTAACTAACTTTATGTAAAAATGTGGGTTAATTTTTTAATCTTCCTATTTATACCGATTAGCAAACTGTCTCTAACGCACTTAAAGTCTTTAACTTATTAACTCAGATTATCTTAGCTTGTTTAGCCCAAAAACTTCTTAGCAACTTAAACCTATGTTTATGGTTTTTTTTTTTTTTTTTTTTTTTTTTTTTTTTTTTTTTTTTTTTTTAAACTGTGTTTTAATCTGTTACAAATAGAGCCTCAAGTGGTTTGAAATTAGACCCCCAATTTTTTCTAATTTAAAAATATTAAAATTGGGAGTTTGAACTTCATATTTAGGCTATTTTGTGGCTTTATGTAAACAAACAAAAAAGCAAAAAAAATTTAAAATGAAATATGGATTTTTAGGAGAAATTGAAATGAAATTTCCCGAGGTAGCCTAGCTAGCTATATTCTTGAAATAATTTCTGTTGTCATAACTAGCAAGGCTGGTAATGACCAAACCAATTGGAACTAGTAAACCTATGATCTTTATATTAGCTGCAATAATGTCTTCTTGCTAATATTTCTTCACTTCATGAAGGTCGTCTGTTAACTAGCTGTTAATTGACTAGTTTTCACTAGTATTTTTATAAGGTTATACAAAACCTCTACTCCTAAATGTGAATGGTCATATGTCTTTTGAAGGCTTAGTTTATTTAACTATTTCATATGACTATTTAGGTTTGTTAAATAGTGAACCTCTTGGAGTTTCCAAATGCATATAATATATCCATTAATGGTCAAGAATGATCTTTTTATGTGTGAACCTTGTTCAACTTTTTGTGGCTATTTGGAAGCGTCTTGGTTCAGGCATGTGGGCATCCCTTTTGTCTGGGCAAACATGTATGGTTATAGGAGACAAACCATCCCTTTTGTCAGGGCATACATTTATGACTATAGAAGATAAAATAAGATGACTGAATATTATTCTTATTAATCTATAACGTGCTAATGGAGTAACGGGAACCAAATTCCAATATGTAAAGGCAAATACTTAAAGAGGCTCAAGGAATGCATGGACAATCATCATATGGTTCAAACTTGAAACATATATATTAGTGTGGAAGTCAAAGAAACGTCTCTCCCTACTATTGCTCTTAGGATGACAGTATCCTAGCCAACTATAACGGGTCTTGTAGAGATATTTTAATGCTGCTGATGAGGATCTATTGCACTAAACTGCAGGTATCTGTTTGATCTTAGAGCAAGTAACTTTGACAGATTAAAGTGCGTGAGGGATTTGCTAGCATAAAATCTTATGATAAAAAACTTTACTAGCAAGGTGTCTGGTGAAAAATTATCTATGCAGTTTATAGACTGAGAATTTATCAGGTAAATTAGTCCAGTTATTGAAGATTTAGTTTGTCCACAAGTGGATCTAATAGGTGATCTATATCTTGGGACTTTATAGGAGTGGCAGCCATCTAAAGGCTGTGCACTAGTCGAAAATATATGATCCTTTTCAATTAACAGTGCTGTCTTTCATCTCCATAGATGGCCTCATATTTAATTTGTTATTTATCAAACTGGATAATTAGTAATCAATGGTGATTGGTGAAGATATGAAGAAGCCATTTAATGCCTGATATTGGGAAAGGTCAGCACTGGCTTACATTCAAGTAGATTCAATTTATGTGGCCAAAGCAAGATCACTGTCCATATATCATTTAAGGGCTGAGTAGGTTTTATTTTATTTTTTCTTTTTAGGTGCGAATTCTAGTTTGCTTTGGTGTTTATTTTGTTATCCTTTACTTTTAATTGTAATGCGATAATTTTTTTTATTTTAAAATAAAAGAATTAAAATTAGGTTCTGTGGCTTGTATTATGCATTAGTGATGGATATGATTCTTTCAAGGAAATTGTACTGTCTTATGTTTTCATGTAAGACTCATTCAAAGTCTAGAGTTCGGAGACTCACTTAGTGGGTTCATGAGCTTAAATTAAAATGAGTCAAATGACAATTAAAGTATACGTCTACCTGCCCACAAACTGGCCATGTAGGCTTCTGGGTTCAAGTGTTGCTGTAAGCGAAAAAACCCTCCCTTGTTTAACTTTTTCTGAAGGAGTCTGATAATAGTATGCTCTTGGTTACCATAAAGTGCTGGCTCAGGTTCACATCTTGGTTTGGATAATGCCTCCATGCATGCATCCCAATTTTGGTAGGAAAATCTTCAGTTTGAATGATTATGATTATCAAGTGTTTTCAGTATTATGTTTTCTTCTTATTAATACTTATAAGATAGAGTTGTCTGTCTTTAGGTTACTAATCTCAAATGTTCTGAAAATAAAATTTAGTCCGAGTTCTTTTTTATTTTTTTAACTGCTTCAGATGAAAAGCCTCAAACTTCTGATGATCCTATACTTGATTTACAAATAACCACACCTCTAAAGTTTAATCTAATTGGTAGGCATCACTGTAGTCAATGTGCTTATTGAATTTGGAATGTGAATGTGGACATATTGGATCAATAAAAGATGGATAAATAAACTATGGGCTACCTCAGAAGAAATATAGACAGAGTGAATGTCATGTGCTTTAATGTGCAGACAGGCACATGTATCATTCATGACATTCTTACCATCCTTAGGTGAAAATATTGCTATACGAAGATATCACATCCGTGCAAGGTATTGCAATGTTGGATAGATGAATGTATTTGATCCAGAGGTAAAGAGTGTTCACATCATATAATTTCTCATCCACATGATCCATGTGAAAGATCAATATTTAGTTGTATAGGTCACCAAGATGATGTACAATGTATTCTTGAGCTTTTAAAACTGGAGTTTTCATACAGCATCAACTTAATATTCCTGCATATTTTGGTACTAATTTTATGGAGTATACAGAATAAAACCATTCATTGCTTATATCCTCGTCATTTTTGTTGCTGATGTCCTGTGAGTTATTTATATTTAATTGTGAATATAAAGGTTCAAGTAAGCCTTCTAAGCATTTTCCATGGGATAATCTTGCTTGAGTTTGACATCTTTAATAAAATCACTAATTATTACTAGCTTTCTTGTTGCTCAATAACTCTCTTTCTGTCCTTTTATAAGTTTATTACATAGTGCTCTTGGATTCTCAAAATTTCATATATAACTGCTGGCATATGTTGTGTTATTGGTTTATTATCTATTATTATTTTTACTTGATTTTTCTGAGAAAGGCTGTAGGCCAGCTGTGAACATGGAAACTCCAATAAGGCAATAACCTAATCCCACCCCTTAATTGTCACTGGGTGAATCAATAAATAACCCTATCTCTTTAGTTAATTGAGGTTATTTTCATGAATGCTTTTGCTATTGGTCCTGACACTTCCCTCTTGGCTGTTTTTTTCGCCTTATTCTTTGTTATCTTTATTCAGCCAGTAGCCTTTTCATTATTGATTTAATGGTCAATCCTTTGCAGCTTGCAAAGAAATACCATCCGGATACAAATAGAAATAATCCTGCTGCTAAGAGAAAGTTCCAGGAGATAAGGGATGCATATGAGGCTAGTACTTCTAAGAAACTTGTTATATAGAGGGGCTTTTTTGCTATTCGAACTTGTTATTAATATTCTTCTGTCTATTTTATCTTCCATGAAAGGTGAATACAGACATTGCGAGATACCGAAAAGAGAGCACATTATGACAGGGTAACTGTTTATTGGATGCAAACTGTCATTTGAGTTGAAAGTAACTTATTTTCATGCTTTTATTCTCATGTTATTCTTTCTGCATGCACTGCAAATGTCCACTTCTCATGTTAATTACTACCTATCTTAATGTGTCCCCTTATTTTGCTGAGTTTCAGCAACTAATTTATAGAAACCGTTGAACTGAATGTCAGCATATCCATCAATGCATTATGTTCAGTGTTATCACTGTATTGTCATTGTAGGAATTCTTGAGAAAACCTGAGGAAGTAAGATATCCGGACGATGAGGATGATGATGATGCTAATGACTTCCGAAGAGGCTACCGAGATCCTTTCTCCGATTCATTCTATAAGATATTCTCTGAGGTGGCTTTGGTGTTTCTTTTTTGACACTAGTCCAAATACTTTACTGGAAGTGTAATGATTGTTAATCCTACTGTAGGTCTTTGAACAAGACAGAGAAATATATGCCGATGATGTACAGGTTTATTTTTTATTTTTTTCCTTTACTCACCACCATAATTTCTATCTCTTCTTGCGTTATGCTCGGTGATCTATAATTTTAAACCTATCTACCTCTTCTGGCTTATTTTATAGGTGACTCTAAATCTCTCTTTCACTGAAGCTGCTAATGGTTGCAAAAGACAAGTGTCTTTTAATGCACAAGTTCCTTGTGATTCATGCTGTGAGTAGATACTTCCTGTTCCTATTTAGTTTAGAAACATCTCTTTCCTCTTTCACTCATTTACTTTTCTTTTCGTTGACTGCTACAAATATTATGATTTCATGAAGTTTGCAGACAAATCATCCTTAAATTTGTTTTACTTATTCTGTGTCTTAATATTATTTTAGAACTTCCTCTTCCATTATTTATTTATTATCAATAAGCCAAATAAAAGAAAGTTCTGTTGCCGTAGTTATTCTTACAAAGAACTAGAAAGCAACAGATGAACAATAATGTCAACATAAAAAACAATGAAAAGCCTTTGTCCAATTTCTTGTGGTCTTCTATGTGAATCTTTGTACTCCAGTAATCTCTTTTGAGCTCTGTGGACCCTGTTATATTAGCAACTAGTCATATCCTTGTTAATGACCCAAACTTGTTAGCTATTTACCCGTGCTCTATGCAGCTTCTTTCACTGCTATAATGCTATCCTTTTTTGATGCCGCAATCCATAATCCATATTATTTGTTCAAATCTTATTGGAGTTTGGACATATCAGAAAGAAGAAAAATGATTCTCCTCCATCTTATCATAAATTGAAACTAACTTAAACTTTCTCATATGTGTATTCGTTTCTTATCATGTTGCATTTGGCTACCTTTTTTTTCCCCTTAATTACCGAGTTACCTGTAGATGAAAAGGACTGGTCTTGTAAGTCTTCCCTGTAACTTGACAGGGATAATGTTCCATATAGTTATCCAGAAGCTCTTCTTGTTTCTGAACATCAACCATCCTTCATTAATTCTATTGAAATGCCTTCCAATTCATCTCATCTTAAAGAATAAAGAATCGTCATTTAGTTTTTTTTTTTTTTTTTTTTTTTTAGTGTTTTTCTATATCTTCCCGATTGATCTCATTATCACTGAACTCTGAATGATCCGTCCATGAAATATTTCCCAAAATCCTTAAGGTCTGGCTTTCCTGATATTTACCCTCTGAATTCATGCTAAGTGTAGATTGCAAGAAGCACTGGTTAGTGGCTATAAATTCTAAAAGGCTATTTGATAGAGCAGGACACATACATTTTTGTAATGGCGTTTAAGCTGGGAAACAAAGGATCAAGCATTCAAAATTAGACCAGTCTAATGGTGTTTAAGCTGGGAAACAAAGAATCAAGCATTCAAAATTAGACCAGTCTAAGAGCGTAGGAGATGGAGAAAGATTGTTATAGGAAATATCATTCAGCTCGATAATACAAATACAGCCAAGGAGCATAATTGAACAAATTCCCAAGTCACTATTAGCTTGTTGATGTACTGTATTTCGACATTACGACAACAGTAAATCTGTTCACCAACCAAGTGCAATGACATTTAGATACAAATAAGGATATAAGTGAAACCATTATTTTTGTTTCACTTGAGCTATATAAAGATGCATCTAGGCCTGTCAATGATTTGGTTCTGGACGGTATGATGGATAAAATTTCCACATCCCTTTACCGAAAGACATACCATGCTGCCCATTTACCTATTGGGTATAGGTTAACTCAACTGTACATGCCCCATTTATGCGCAAACCATACCCATTTACTTGTTTACTGATTTTCCTAGTTCCAAAAGCAAACACCAATTATAAATCAAAACAAATGGAAATTTCAATATTAAATTTATTAAATAAACATTCTAACAACAATGTTCTTTCTAAAACTAAATATTTCATCAAAGATTTCAATAGTAATATGTATTGATAAATTTTAAAAAAACCAACAAGTAACTTATATGGACCGTAAGGAGATTTAGATCTAATGATCAAAATATGTTAGTTAATAAATATATATAATATTATACATGTCCGGTTCTTAAACGGGTGTGGAATAGAAACCAGAGTATTTGGGTTGGGTACACGTGTTCAGGCCATATTTGGGTTTCTGAAAGTTTAAGTCTAACCTGACTAGAGTGAACGGGTCTGACTAAGGGTCGGTTTGGGTCCAAACCCAACCCATTGGTGATGCACTTTCTTCTTGCTATTTAGTCTTCATCTTGAGTTCTATGCAGTGCTCATGGATATTAAATTTGGACTGCACAAAGAATTTTAAACATATTCATGCACTTATATAGATTTGGGTCCCACAATTAGTAAAAAGAGTCTATCTGGAAGAAGTTAATTAGGCAATTTAAATTAAGGTACATTTGCAAATACATATAACTATTTGGATATTTTTGGGGGTTTGTGAGTGAGACATTGCAATGACAATCGAATTACAACCCCTAAGAGTTTTCATCAAAATAGAGTTGGCATTAAGATAGTAGAGATAAAGGGGCACCGTTTCTTGCTATTTAGTCTTCATTTCGAGTTCCATTCTTTCATATCAGAATTTCTGATGATTATAGAATTGTGCACTGAATTGCTATTTCAGCTGTATGGACATCTGTCACGTAAGTGTTTTATAGAAAGATACCCTACTCGATCAGTCCTTGGTTCAATGCGTAAAATTTACTGCGAAGGCATAATTATTCATGTGCATACTTAAATTGTGTTAGGCGTCTGTGTCAACTCAGGTTTTACCAAACTATGTTAGAATTTCTTAAGTGTAACTGGAAGGTTTTTTGGTCGAGCTGAGTTTGGTAAGGGTTATGCCAGGTCAAACTTGTTAAAGTCACATCATTGTTGCCTGTTGGGTGGGGTGAAGATAAGTGGAATTTAGTTGGATCAATTCCAAAGTGGGTATACATGGATATACTATATACCTTCCCCCAACATTATGATTGTATATCTTAATCTTCAAATTAGACCAGACTGATATATTCTTGTACTTTTGGAAATCTTTACAGCTGATCTTCAGGGAGACCACTTCTACAATGTTCATCTCTTACAAATAATTGACAATCAATTTAAGTGTGTTTTTACTTGGAGACTGAATATTATCTTTATGCCTAGCTGCTGGCTAGTCAAGACAAGTGATTAGTTTTCTCTGAAGGAGGGCCGTAAAGGTTCCTTTTGTTTGTAAATAGATTTATTTGTTTTTCATACCTTGTGCATCTCCATAGTGTCAAAACATGATTATAGACTTCATCCTTTGAATCACCATATAAAAAAGGTGGACAGATTATCAACCTGTGAACTAAGTTTTGTAAGAAAGTTGTTGAAGTTGCATAAATTTTAGATTGTAACATTCAGTAGGCATTGATATTCTTTCAACCTCTCTGTTGTGCAACATGCTTGATGGCTTATACCATACCTCCCTTTATGCCCAATGTTTATTCCTTTTGGACGATAATCTTCCATATATCATTCAAACGGGTGCATTTGATCAAAGTCTCCTAGAATGACCACCACTAAAAGAATTAGGAACTACAGTGGAAGTAGGGCGCATAACTATAATTCTTTTGTTCAAGTGACGACTTTGGTATTCTTTTTTATTCTACTACTAGATAGAGTGCATAAAATATGTGAAGATCTTTAAGCTAGGGAGCAGGATAAGCACCCTAAAGAGGCGAACCTAACATACACTTCAAGCTTAATTAGCTAGCTCTGAAGTGATGTATCATTGTAATGACATGCTGAGGTGCCTGCCTGGAAAACTTTTGAACAATGTATGAGAATAACTTAAGGTTTGTAGCACAGTGCAATATACTGCAGATGCAATGGAGGTTGTATTTTTGGATGAATGGAAGATGCGCAGATCCTGTTAGGAGCCAAAAAAGAGAGGGAAAGACCTAGAAAAGGTTGACCAGAGGGTGTTTATTGCAAGCAACAGGGAGTGGTTCCTTGTTTATTTACATTATTGTTTAATCACTTATTCTTTTAGCGGAGTAGTCTAAATGTCTTGTTGGTCCTGACATTGTGATGTCTAATGTATTCAAGTTCATACGCCAGTGTCTTTCCTATTCATCTTTTAGGCACCACTTGATTTTCTTTATCTCCTTTTCTGAGGTGCAGATGGAAGGGGTCACTCTATCAATGCAAAGCCATCAAGATGTCCTACGTGTAGAGGAGTTGGAAAAGTATGGAGTCATGTCCTATTGTATTTTTATTGTAACATTTTTTTTTAATTGGAGTTTCTGAAATGGAACTGTAAGAATTCTTTTCTGGCTACAGTTTCATGAAGGTTAATTTGCAGAGTTACTCACTGGTTGTTGAAATGTCTTCATTCAGGTTACAGTTTTTCCATTCACTACTACCTGTGGTTCTTGCAAAGGTCTTGGGAAAATAATTAAGGTTGATATTGGAGAGCTAAAAATATTCTATTTCATTTGGTTTAGTTATTTTGTGTATAATTAGCGTCATTCATACGTGTGTAGGACTATTGTATGATGTGTAAAGGATCTGGGGTGGTGGATGGTGTAAAAAATGTCAGTGTTACTATTCCAGCAGGTGACTTCTTTTCTTGTACAAGCTTGCTTGATTTCTTCTTTTTAATTTTAGATGTACATATCTGTGTTCTAAAAGTTGTGCAACTGAAAGTATCCTTATTTTTGTTACATCTATTCAGTAATATTATATCAATTAATAATTATTGAATACAACTGTTTCTTGTGCATTGCACTTTAATCATTCCATTTTTTTTTATTTATCATTTTTTTCCTTTGAAAATAATGTTTTCTGTATATTGTTCTTTTTTTTAATAATAAATGTGTCTGCGTCAATATCTCTTACCACTGCCTTTCCTCATGTTCAGAGAGAAGAAGATACTTGATTTATTAGCTTGTAATTGCAACTTTTGGCATGTTTTGTCATTTCTAAATTGTACACTATGTAAAATGTGAGTCTGATTCAATTTTGTCTCTCTGGCTTTCTTGTGCTTCAGAGATGAATGTGGTTCCTAACAATGAATCTTATCATCTCACATGCTCGTCTGGCCTCTTTCCCAGTCCCGTGGAATTTAGAAAGTTTCTTCTTGGTAGCATAAGCATGTTCTGTATGATTTATAATTATCTTTACTTGGTTGGAAATTAGCCCTCACTCTTTTGTACTTGCCTTGGCAGTAATTTGCCACTATCTTATAAGGCTGAAACCATTTGTCAACCTTTTGTAAAAACTTGGTGTATTCTCCCACTTTTCTTTTTTTGAGTTTGGCTGTATAGCTGGTGCTACTTTGATGAGAAAAGCTTAGTTGGGGATAATAACGGTGATGGTATAATCACAAAAAAAGAACTATAATCTTTTCTGGTCTTGCTTTCATAAATCTTTACAGTCTCAAATTCAGTTAGTTCATTAAATGCGTAATCTTTTATTCTAACATGCTTTTCTTGCTTGACCATTCAGCTTCTAGTCCTTACCTAAACACATAATCACTTGGTATTTCATCATAACACTTCATCCATCTCTTCTTCCTTTTTTTAAAGTATATAACAAATTAACTACTATTTGTAGTCAATGTTTCTTTCCTATATATTTATGTTTGTGCATATCCATTCCTTACAATACTTAGTGGACAAGTATAAAGTTTCTGTTCCTCTTTCTACTATTTTGACTAACATGAAAATTTTGATTTTCACATACTTACCTGCAGTTTGCTTATGCTCCAGGCCTGTGGTTCCCTCTATTACAGTGGATTTTCTCTAAACTATGACTAATGACTCATTTAATTGGTATAGGGGTCGATTCTGGTGATACAATTCAGGTGCCAAAGGCTGGAAATCAAGGGGGGGATGGTCTCCGTCCTGGCAATTTGTATATTAAGCTGCAGGTATAACTTTCCACTTATGTTGTTTACTTGAAGTTAGTATGCCTAATGTTTTATAGGATAAGTTTAAGGATATTGGTGTTACTGATACATATACACGCATACACTGATACACGCATTCATATACATATACATACACTCAAACACACATATACAATTCATATTTATTAGCAATACAAATTAAAATTCAACTCACTCCTACACCATTTATCCATGCATTAGATGGCCTTTTTTTTTTTTTTTTGCTGTGGCTGAAATTTTATGTTTCTTGAAACCTCTTAAATTGTAGGTAAGCGATGTCCCAATGATTTGAATTTTTTGTTTATAAACTAATAAATATGTATAGATAAAGATAGATGTGTTGGATGTTTCATGGGGATAGCCCATGATAGGGTTCTCACAAAACTTATTTTGTGAACTGTTCTCATAGGAGCTGCCCCCTAGGCCACCCACCCACCCACCCACCCACACCCACGCACACCACACACATGCACACACACACAACTATATACATGTTTATTTGTAGTTGGTAAACGTACTATTTGGTTTTGGAAGTATCAATCGTAATGTGTTCTTGTTTAACCTTTTCCCAATTTTAAACCTTCATGTAGTGTTATTTTATATTTTGGAAAATTCAAATATTATCCAGTTCCATGTTACATCGGATATTAGATATTTTGGAGGATATACGATGTTAGCCAGAACCAATATCTGTTGGATTTCGATAGACATGCTACTTTAATAACATTCGTTCTAATGTTAGTGCAGATTCAGGTATCTGCTTCACATTCACTCCCTCAGGTTTCCTTCTCCAGCTAGCCATCTTGGATTTATGGAGCCCCTTTTGTCTCTTATTTCTTTGACCAACATTTTGAAAGGTTGATGTCAGATTGATGGAACTTCATAAAATTTTGTCAATCATCTTGTTAAAAAACAATATAATTTCGTTCAACCCTCACCACAGTTTCGAAGTTTTGGTACCGTGGAAGGGACTTTCAATATGGTATCAGAGTAATTTAGGTTCAAATCTTATTGAGCGTGCATTTAATTGCAAATTTAAAAAAATAATACTGTTGCGTAAAGTCCAGGTTTCTACCCAATAATGGACCTTCAACCCGTGGGGACATGTTAAAATACAAAATAATTTTCTTCAACCCTCACGACAACTTTGGAGTTTTGGTGCAGTGGAAGGAATTTTCAATACATCTCATGTAGCCTTATGCTACATCTTGATAGGAAGAGAGGCTTAGCTGTTGGTGGTGAGTAGGTCATGTATCCCATGTACATATTAGTTTCACGGTTCTCTTGATGGTATTTGAGCTAGAATGTTTTAATTTTAGAAGCAGTACTATCTACACAGAACATGTACGAGACTTGAGTTGGTAACACCAATGTGGCTAGTTCTAAAAGTTTAGGATCTTCTACTTATCACTCATTAATATGTGCTAGTGTGTGGATATTTTTATGGAATAGCCTGATTGACTTATTACAAGCTAAGAAATATATATATTGGTGTCCTAACATCATACAAATAAACATATGGAGACTAAATACAAATATAAGATAGTAGTCTAAGGTAACACTCTCCCTCAAGTTGGAACATAAATATCAATTATGTCCAACTTGTTATACAGATTAGAAAATACTGTTAGAGATGTGATTTTAATTAGAGTATCAACTAATTGTTCTGATGGAGTAAACATATTACATATCAATTTCTTCACCATAATATTTCAAATTAGATGAAATCTCTCTCTCTCTATATATATATTTAGTACGATCATGAAATACTAGGTTTTGTACAATGTAGATGATAGACTGATTATCGAAGTGCATAGGCATGACTCTTGTAACTTGAAACCAAATTTAGTTTCAACCACAGTAGAAGATGGAGGCACTACATCGTGTTTCTTACTTCTCCACGTAATTAGATTATCTTCAATAAACGTAAGGTATCCAGTGGTAGACTTTCTGTTACTTTTGCCTCTGCATATCTAGCATTGGAAAAAAATAGAAATGTGAATATGTCCATGTTTCTTATAGAATAAATCTTTTCCAGGAGAGCTTTTAATATATGGCAAAACTCTCAAAACAGCTTTTCAGTGTACATCCCTTGGTTTATACATAATTTGATTAGGAACCGAACAACAAAGGAGGGAGATAGATATGTTTGCTGATCCTTCTATATTGCTTAACATCCTCATATAAAGCACTGTCTTCTCTTCATACGTCTAAATGTGACTCCACTGGGATATAATTAGGTTTGCATTCAAGTAAACTGGTATCTTTCAAGAGCCCTAACATATACTTCCTTTAGAGAAAAGTCCAAGTTTATATAAGTAGTCTCAATTCTAAAAAAATATCTTGGTCTTCCTATGTTTTTAGTTAGAAAGTGTTGTTTAGGATAGTTCTTTGTTCCGTTAGAGCGGCTATATCCCAGTTATTAGAATGTTATCTATGTACAGAGCAAGGTCAGTACCAGAGGCAGTAGACCGGAAAAAAATAAAATGATCATAGTGACAATACTGAAAGTCAATACAAGTAATTAGAGTGAAAAACTTTTCAAACCATGTTCAAGGAGTTTGCTTTCCAATAAGAAGGTGAACAGTTTTCCTTTTTGCTCAAACCAATACGTGAAAAGATTGATACCATAATAGATAATTATCACCATTAAATTTAACAGTGGTAGCAATTAGTGTGTATGGAAGCATATGATCAGACCCATTAAATGTAACATTAGATATAGCAGTAGTAGAGCCAATAGTAGAATCACTGGATAGTGAAGCCATGGTAAAGAATCGAAATCCAACACAAAGGGATAATCTCAGTAGCGATAGTAGTAGAAAGGGACTAATTTGGCATCAAGACATAAAAAACACAATCTCAAAAATACAGCCTCAATGTTAGCAATAGTAGTAGACCAAAAACAACAAGAAACAATGTATCAAGGCCTGGAGCAGAGGGGATTCAATCTGTTTTTAGGCCAACAATCACTCACCTTCAAGATCAGGCAGTAAAACAAAACCTAGAATTTCACAAAGGAATTTCCAAAATAGAATACTTCTGACACCATTCTTGCCAGGGGACAGTGAAGCTGAGGTAGAGGAAGAAGAGACCGAAGTAGAAGCGGAGAAGAGGAAGAAGTTACAAAAGTTGAAGCAGAGGAAGATCGAAGTAGGCGAAGTTGAAGCAAAGGAAGAAGAAGAGACCGGAGCAGAAGAAGCTGAGTTTTTTCTTTCTTTTACTTTGAGCGAATCGAAGTAGGGTGGAGCAGTGCGAAGTGGCAAAGCGAAGCGGAGCTTTGGGCAAAACAGAAATGGTGAAGTGGAGCGAAGCAGTGCAAAAGTAGCGGTGGTATTTTTTTTTTTGTTTAGTGGATGGTTGAGATTAAATTTTACTTGTTTAGTGGATAGTTGCGATTAGATCTAATCTAAAAAATGGTTGAGATCTATTCCATATCCTTGCTTGGATTATATGTTATAGAATATCCAGATAGATTTATTACAAGCCAAGGGATACATATATAGGTGTTCCAATATCATACAAACAAAATCATAGGTGGAGAGGGACTAAATACAAATATAAGATAGTAGTCTAAGTCTAACCTAACAGATATATCAATAAACAAAAGGATATCTAGTTTGAGAGTCAATTTCGAGTTAAATGACATTCCGTAATTGTCTTGATGTGTCTTAGGCACTATGATATGTAGACAGGGGGTAAATGGTTGTAGTCCACACGGCATGAGTTGTCAAGCGGGGTAGAGTTTTGATATCTAGACACATGGTCATGAGTATATATATGTATTTTCAAAATAATATGTGTATGTTCAATTCATTCATTCATATATATATATATATATATATATATATATATATATATATATATATATATATTAGGTTGTCATGGCATATCAAAGAAGCTAAAGAGTAAATTAAACCATAAAATATTTACTTTTTGTAACAAGGATGAAATAATTTACTCATTTTGTACATACTTATGCGGTTAATAAAGACAAACATTTTATGCTGGACACGAATGGACACCGGTGTCATATCCAACATGCTTGGAAACACCAATTTTTAGTTGCGGGGAATTGTCTTGCATATTTATTATGTCAGATACACATATTATGTATATTTTGGAATTAAATATTTGTTTTGGATTTATGTCTTTTGATATTGTTACGAAATAATCAGAGGTAACCAATCTATTTATTATGAATCAAGAGATATATATATTTATAGGTGTTTCAACACCATACAAATAATCCAACTGGCAATATGGGACTAAATTTAAACTGAACTCAAATATAAGATAATTTTCTAAACTAACTCTCCCCTCAAGTTGGAATATAGATATCAATTATATCTAAGTTGTTACACAAATTAGAAAACACTATCTGTCTCTTCAATAGTACAAATTAACTTGAAGTGGATGAGCGATAATGGCAGTAGCAGTAGTAGATGAATCACTTGAATCATTATAATACACCCGTCAGTACCATAGTAGGACTTTATCGTACCATCATATAGTTGATAGGTAGCAGTAGATAAGTTTCTTTTTTAGAAACAGTAGTATGCAGTAGATAAACTTTTTTTTAGAAGCACTAGTAGTCAAGCAGCAAATAAACTTCTTTCTTAGAAGTAATAGTGGACAATAGATAAAATTTTCTTTTAGAAGCAGTATGAGACAGCAGATAAATTCTTTCTTAGAAACAATAGTAGGCAAAGAAATGAGTATAGAGTTGCATCAAGTTTGGATTACACCTTTTCCAGTCGAGGAGGGACAGAGCCTCTACAGTCATGAAGCAGAGAAGAAATAAGAACTGAAGCAAATGCAAAATAGAATTGTCAGAATCGAAGTCAGACATCGATGGTTGACACGATTGCGCAATCAGAGTCGACATCGGAAGTGGAATCAGAATCAGAGTCAACTATCAATTAGAATGGTTGAGATT